>CATQJD010000030.1:0-327500 GCA_958298945.1 Atherix ibis | reverse complement strand
TTCGTCACTACCTCCCCGTACTGGGAGTGGGTAATTTACGCGCCTGCTGCCTTTCTTAGATGTGGTAGCCGTTTCTCAGGCTCCCTCTCCGGAATCGAACCCTGATTCTCCGTTACCCGTTGCAACCATGGTAGTCCAAAATACTACCATCAATAGTTGATAGGGCAGACATTTGAAAGATCTGTCGTCGGTACTAAGACCGTACGAACGGCAAATTATCTAGAGTTCAACCATATTATACGATTATAAATAATCGCTTGGTTTTTGGCCTAATAAAAGCACACGTTCCAAAAGGTCCGTGTTATCATTGCATGTATTAGCTATAGAATTGCCACAGTTATCCAAGTAACTGTTTATGATCTAATAAACCATAACTGATATAATGAGCCTTTTGCGGTTTCACTTTATTTATGTATGTACTTAGACATGCATGGCTTAATCTTTGAGACAAGCATATAACTACTGGCAGGATCAACCAGAATATTATATAATTATATTATTTTATAAAAGCATTTTAATTTATGTATAACATTATGTATATACATTTACTATATTGTGTATAACCTTGTTTTTATATGGTATTTTGTACCAATTTATTTTTGGTTCACATCCATATTAACAACATATCAAATTGATACTATAAAATAGTCAATTTTTAAAATTATTTTTTTTGAAAGCACAAGTATGTTTTGTATATTCAAAACATATGAAAATAGACCATTTTTAATAAATTGATGGTCGAGACCTAAAATTGCATCAGTTTTTTGAAAAAAGTAGGATTGGTCCTTTTTTTGCACTTTTTTCAAAACACAACAAATTTCATAATATTTTTCAATATTTATGTATAAAAATATAAATTATTAATAAATCAAAAAAATTTAAGCCGATATGATATATTTTAACATATAATTTATATTATTTTAATATAAATTTTAGGTCTATCTAGAAGCTGAAAAAGGGTATTTAACAACCTAAAATAAAATATATTTTTTTCAACATTTTTCATTATTAACCTATTAGTTTGATCCTAATAACACTATAAAGATACATTTCAGTTAACTTTATATTGTTAAAATTATAATTTATAACAACACGAAAAGAAAACTTTTGGTCTATCTAGAAGCTGAAAAAGGGTATTTAACAACCTAAAATAAAATATATTTTTTTAAGCATTTTTCATTATTAACCCTAATAACATTGTAAAGATACATTTCAGTTTACTAAAATTTTTTTCTAACCACCAACTTTTATAAGCCATTTTATTATTAGTTATACCATCCATTTGTTCAACAAAAAACTAAAATGCTTATTCCACATATTAATATCATATAAAATGATCATATACAATTTATTAAATTATATATATTTTACAATTTTTATGATAAGTTCTATATTATAAGAATATTTATACAATATTAATATACGTTAATGTTAATATTTTTTGCTAACGTCCATCATAAATGATTTTATATATTATATTTCATCATATTAAGTTCTCATTATTTATACATTAATTAAAAATAAGTTAATGCTTATTGCCACTATCCATCCAACTAATTGATCTTATTTATAGAGATATATAATGTCCAATACAATATCAATATACTTTAATGTTCAAGTTTATTGCCACCTTCTTTCTTCTATCCATCAAAATGATTTTATTATATTTCATATTAATTTCTTATTTATATAAGTATATTTACCCAACAATTATAAATGGCAATATTAATATGTTAATGTTTATTTCAACCATTCATTAAAATGATCTTATATATATCATATTAAGTTTTCAAAATTATAAGTATATTTATACATTAAACCAAAAATAGAAATATAAATTAGTAAATACTTATTATTCCAACACAACAACCAACAATACAATATCAATATGTTAAAGTTAAAAACTTTTATCAAAATGATTTTATATATTATATCATATAATTATTATTATTATGATAAGTTCTTTTTAAAAAAATATATAATATTATATTATTTTTTAACGCCATAATTAATATAAGTGCAAATACTTATTAATACTTTTTCTTATAAGTATATACATCACATCCATCACCCACCCTCCGCCACTAATAAATAATTATTAATACATAACAAGTATAAATATTAACCTGCTATCTTATATTTAATACACATATATATATTATATATCTGCATATTAAATATTCGAATCATCGAGCATAGGTTAAGTTTCAGTGGATCGCAGTATGGTAGCTGCTCTTCCATTAACAACACCTTGCCCGATACCAAAGTCGTTTACAATTGATTCAAGGTATTACATTATATATGAAAACAATTTGTATTATATAATTGGCACTTAACATGAATCTCGTGCATAATAAGAAACACATTACCCATATTATATTACTAATTGGTTTCGGTAAAAAACATTTTCGCTAAATTACTTATGTAGTCTAGCTTACAACGTCATATTACCATATAATATAATTAACCCCATTACTATTATTACAATCCAGCACGGATACGACCTTAGAGGCGTTCAGGCATAATCCAGCGGACGTAGCATCATACCACTGTTCTCTCGACCAAGTATTGTACCAATTGTCCGTACCTGCGGTTCCTCTCGTACTACGCAGGAATGCTGTTGTAATAACTATATTTGTCATCAGTAGGGTAAAACTAACCTGTCTCGCGACGGTCTAAACCCAGCTCACGTTCCCTTGTATGGGTGAACAATCCAACGCTTGGTGAATTTTGCTTCACAATGATAGGAAGAGCCGACATCAAAGGATCAAAAAGCGACGTCGCTATGAACGCTTGGCCGCCACAAGCCAGTTATCCCTGTGGTAATTTTTCTGACACCTCTTGTTAAAAACTCTTTAAACCAAAAGGATCGATAGGCCGAGCTTTTGCTGTCTCTGTATGTACTGAATACCGAGATCAAGTCAGCATTTGCCCTTTTGCTCTATGTGTGGTTTCTGTCCGCACTGAGCTGGCCTTGGGACACCTCCGTTATTATTTGAGAGATGTACCGCTCCAGTCAAACTCCCTACCTGGAAATGTCCTTGAATTGGATCATATCTAAGTATAAGAGTTATACCGAATTAAACTAATATTTTAAAATTCACATTAAGCAAAAATTATAATTTCATTATAATTTGTTTGGTATGTATAACAAACTCATAATATTTCAAACAAGAAACTTTTATCAAAACAAAACACCATAAAAACATATAAATATATTTTAAGAATGGCTATGTATATAATACACGTTCCATTTAATCAAGTAAGTAAGGAAACAATAAGAGTAGTGGTATTTCATTGTTGATATTAAATCAAAATTTAATATATCTCACTTATGCTACACCTCTTAGGTCTCCTTACATTGCCAGATTAGAGTCAAACTCAACAGGATCTTCTTTCCCCGCTAATTATTCCAAGCCCGTTCCCTTGGCTGTGGTTTCGCTAGATAGTAGATAGGGACAGTGAAAGTTTATTATTTAACGTGATTTTGTTGCCAATGCATTAGACCACGAGTCGCCTACGACTATAGGGATCAAGATACGCTCAATCAACGCACCACCATTACTGGCAGTTAACAGATAGAATCAGTTACAAGCTGACTCTCCACCTGCTGGTGGCGAGGACTATCTAAACCTCTACTGTCATAAGCAGTGACAGTGCCCGAGATAAGTGCAATGCATTGCTACATTTGCCAGTTACCTCACACCTGCGATCAGAAGACCGTACCCGCGACATGGGTATTAACCACAACCACCACGTTGCTGCCAAATGGTGCCTCACCTCGATCGGGCACAGTATATTCTACTGTGGGGCTCCCGATCCCCGTGGTACCCATTTTTGTTTTAAGAGTACTTTGGTTTGTACTCCGCTCGTTAAAGCTACGGTAAGGAATCTTGTAAATTCCTAGGCACCGCTAGGCCAGCTCAGGTACGCGGGTTCGCCAAAACCCGAAGGTACAACCGGAATCGACCTTGGTCTTTCACCCGGTTGTGGCCACCCTGCGTGTCATTCACGCACTCATTCATGCACCATTCTCATTCTTCTTTCAAACAGTGCCACGGCAAACGCATTCAAGCATTCATATCTCTCTTTCACACTCAACACACCACTTAATCCACACCCTCCTCATTCACCACGATTCCACATGCACCTAAGTCACGCAAGTCCCCATACAGGCTACACTCTACAAGAAGGTGCTTAACACTCTCCTCCTCCGCTCCACACGGGCATCTAGCATCCGTAGCCAGACCACGCCTATACAGGAACCCATTCATACTGCCGTGCCCCGTAAGCAAATACCCAAGGGACAGACCAAACTCAAAACCACACGCAGACGCAAAGCACACATTCGGAATGAACATGTGCGTCTATCTGCCATTTACACTCTCATCCCATCGTTGCTGCCATATCTCATGCATCTTGTTCAGAACCAGTATGCGCTGATGGCGCGGACTGAGATTCCGAACCTCATCATTCTCAACCGGACAACCTTGCAGTGGGATGCCCCGCCTCAGACAGTAGTGGATACTCCCACGCAGCACCTCCAGGTCCCATGGGATTTCTCCCATGAGAACCTGCATCGCTTCGGTCGACACAGTCCTACACACATTCAAGCATGCATACAATACCATACGCTGCACTGAGTTTTTGGCCACCCTCGCATATTGGTGGCGCATAGTATCAGCCCACACACATGACGCATACATCGCGCATGGAACGAACACACTTTTGTACAGGATTCTCACCATTCTGGCCCAAAGCCCCCATTCCTTGCGAAGCACTCGCACCAGTATGCCAGCCAAACCGGCCACGCGCCCCCTCAGACGTTGTAAGTGAGGCCGAAAATTCAACCTCTCCCCAACCTTCAGTCCAAGGTACTTTACCTCCCGCGCGTATCGGACCCCAGCCGTCTCCAAACGAATATTGGGCGGCCTACTGGCCGCCAAAAAACCCTTCAATAACATACACACAGTTTTCCTTTCGGAAACCCTCACACCCATCCTTTCTCCCCATTCACAAACCATACGCATGTAGCGGCTTCCCGCCACTTCCACTGTAGACCTACTCCCCCCCTCAATCAAGAGCAGAAGATCGTCCGCATATGCAACCACAACACAGCCGGCCTCCTCCAACTGCACCAAGAGGCCATTCATCATCATATTCCAGACAGTGGGGCCGGCCACAGATCCCTGTGGACAGCCACGCACCATCTGGCGAACAACCCTCCCATTATTTCCGCACACTACCGCATACCGTTCATGGAAGTAACTCGGCCATAGCGGAGCCTCCCCGCATGAAACCTCCACTAGTCGCTCCATGATGCGGTCCCATCGCAGGCAGCCGAACGCATTCTTGAAATCAACAAACACACCACATACATATTTACCAACACTTCCATCAACATACTGCCTAACATGCATCCAGGCATCCTCAGTTGATTTACCTTTCGTAAATCCATACTGACAGCCGGATACATTGAAGTCTGCCAACTTCACATTCAACCGGTGTACCATCATTCGCTCGAGAACCTTGCCGAATACTGGCAGTAGACATATCGGCCGGTAGGAAGACGGGTCAGTCCGTATCCTGTCCAGAGACTTGGGAAGGATGACTACGTCTCCTACTTTCCATTCACGCGGAAACACACCACTCTCCAAGCATTCACCGTAAAGGCTACTTACGTGTGCGGGAACAGTCCGCCAAACACTTCTCATCATCTGACCAGTCATACCATCTAGTCCTGGGGCACTTCTCACTCTTGTGCGCCAAACAGAGGCATCAATTTCATCCCATTCAAAAAGCAGGGGGTATCTGCTGCTAAAATTCACTTCTTCTTGACTTTCAATCCCAGGAAAGAAATCATTCATTAGTGCATTCACACTGTCCTCCCAATTGCACGTATACCCATCATTCACTCTGGTACTCGAAATATCATTCCGAGCACCCTTGCGCATACACAATCGATACACCGGACCCCATACATCCGAGTTTCCACATTCATCCACATACTTCTGCCAGTGCTTTTCCTTGGCAAGTCTTATATTTGCCACATACTCAGCTCTGGCCGCCCTGAAGGTCACACCTTCAGTGTGCGCATCTGCACCACGGCGCCTACATCGCTGGTAGATTCTACGCAATCTACCAACTTTTCTTCTTTCCACACCTAGCGCACGGTTCCACCATGGCGCCGATTTCCTATTCCCCTCTACTCTTTTACGCATGCACCTGTCATTCACCGTATTCACGCATCTGCTTAGTTCGACCACCTTCTCCTCTAACCGCATCGACTGAAACGTAACCAAGTCACAAATCTCAGCCGCGACCTCCTCCCCGTAGACCATCCAGTCCACCCCACCGGTATGCCACCGTTTACCACGTGTGGAACCTTCACGATGGCCACCCATTGGTGCAGTCACCACCAGCTTAATGAGGTTGTGATCACTCACCCCCCCATCAGGCAATATCTTCCACGCATACTCGTAACAGTCAGCAGCACGATTGCACAGTGTGACATCAATGTCACTCTGCCCATTCGGTCCGCTGAAGGTATACCATTCGCTCGGCACATTCAGTACATTCATACCACTGGCCATAATCCACTCTTCGAGTTGCCTGCCCCTCACACAACTCGGCTGATCAGTGTCTCCCCTCTTGCTATACCAGAGAGGAGAAACAGCATTCGCATCCATACCGATCAGCACAGGCGAACGCCCACACTTAGCCAACACTCTATCAAGATACCGCAGGTACGGCTCTATTTCAGAGCTAAACCTGCAATACACCGACACAGCATAAATCTCTACCTCACCCTTCTTCACATAAACACACACACCTAGCTCACTGCAACACTCATCCACTCTCACCACGTCCATGCCCACTCCAACGACAGAGACGGCCGAGTCGATCTTACCCCCGACCCCGGCACTGGTGAACGTCCTGGCGGATCTTCCCAATCCGCACACCGACCCACCATAAGAATATGGTTCCTGGATCAGTGCTACATCCACCCCATTCTCACACATATACACACTCAACTCATTCATCACCGCAGCAGACGCATTCGCATTCAGTTGGATGTGCCTAATCATTTTAGGCAACAATCCTCATTCTCTCTCTTTCACACAACCTTATATACACCGGGCAATCCTCCGACATGACGGAGTGCATACCCGGAAGACCACGCAGATGGCAGTTGCGGCAACACTCCATGTTCGGGCATTCCCGAGCAATATGGTCACCACTACCACACCGACTGCAAAGCCTTCCAGCCCGCCTACAGCCATCACGGAGATGCCCGAAATCCAAACAACCGTGGCACCTACGTACCAATTCGTATTCACGAATTGGTAGGCACAACCATCCCACAAACACACGTCTTTCATCCAACATTTTCTCCTTAACCCTAGCACTAACCTCTATGACAACCATATGTTTGCCATAGTAGATAGGGACAGTGAAAGTTTATTATTTAACGTGATTTTGTTGCCAATGCATTAGACCACGAGTCGCCTACGACTATAGGGATCGAGATACGCTCAATCAACGCACCACCATTACTGGCAGTTAGCAGATAGAATCAGTTACAAGCTGACTCTCCACCTGCTGGTGGCGAGGACTATCTAAACCTCTACTGTCATAAGCAGTGACAGTGCCCGAGATAAGTGCAATGCATTGCTACATTTGCCAGTTACCTCACACCTGCGATCAGAAGACCGTACCCGCGACATGGGTATTAACCACAACCACCACGTTGCTGCCAAATGGCGCCTCACCTCGATCGGGCACAGTATATTCTACTGTGGGGCTCCCGATTCCCGTGGTACCCATTTTTGTTTTAAGAGTACTTTGGTTTGTACTCCGCTCGTTAAAGCTACGGTAAGGAATCTTGTAAATTCCTAGGCACCGCTAGGCCAGCTCAGGTACGCGGGTTCGCCAAAACCCGAAGGTACAACCGGAATCGACCTTGGTCTTTCACCCGGTTGTGGCCACCCTGCGTATCATTCACGCACTCATTCACGCACCATTCTCATTCTTCTTTCAAACAGTACCACGGCAAACGCATTCAAGCATTCATATCTCTCTTTCACACTCAACACACCACTTACATCCACACCCTCCTCATTCACCACGATTCCACATGCACCTAAGTCACGCAAGTCCCCATACAGGCTACACTCTACAAGAAGGTGCTTAACACTCTCCTCCTTCGCTCCACACGGGCATCTAGCATCCGTAGCCAGACCACGCCTATACAGGAACCCATTCATACTGCCGTGCCCCGTAAGCAAATACCCAAGGGACAGACCAAACTCAAAACCACACGCAGACGCAAAGCACACATTCGGAATGAACATGTGCGTCCATCTGCCATTCACACTCTCATCCCATCGTTGCTGCCATATCTCATGCATCTTGTTCAGAACCAGTATGCGCTGATGGCGTGGACTGAGATTCTGAACCTCATCATTCCCAACCGGACAACCTTGCAGCGAGATGCCCCGCCGCAGACGGTAGTGGATACTTCCACGAAGCACTTCCAGGTCCCATGGAATTTCTCCCATGAGAACCTGCATCGCCTCAGTTGAAACGGTTCTACACACATTCAAACATGCGTACAGAACCAAACGCTGGACCGAATTAATGCCCACCCTCGCATATTGGTGGCGCATAGTATCAGCCCACACACACGACGCATACATCGCGCATAGAACGAACACACTTTTGTACAGGATTCTCACCGTTCTGGCCCGAAGCCCCCATTCCTTGCGAAGCACTCGCACCAGCATGCCAGCCAAACCGGCCACGCGCCCCCTCAGACGTTGTAAGTGAGGCCGAAAATTCAACCTCTCCCCAACCTTCAGTCCAAGGTACTTTACCTCCCGCGCGTATCGGACCCCAGCCGTCTCCAAACGAATATTGGGCGGCCTACTGGCCGCCAAAAAACCCTTCAATAACATACACACAGTTTTCCTTTCGGAAACCCTCACACCCATCCTTTCTCCCCATTCATAAACCATACGCATGTAGCGGCTTCCCGCCACTTCCACTGTAGACCTACTCCCCCCCTCAATCAAGAGCAGAAGATCGTCCGCATATGCAACCACAACACAGCCGGCCTCCTCCAACTGCACCAAGAGGCCATTCATCATCATATTCCAGACAGTGGGGCCGGCCACAGATCCCTGTGGACAGCCATGCACCATCTGGCGAACAATTCTCCCATTATTTCCGCACACTACCGCATACCGTTCATGGAAGTAACTCCGCCATAGCGGAGCCTCCTCGCATGAAACCTCCACTAGTCGCTCCATGATGCGGTCCCATCGCAGGCAGCCGAACGCATTCTTGAAATCAACAAACACACCACATACATATTTACCAACACTTCCATCAACATACTGCCTAACATGCATCCAGGCATCCTCAGTTGATTTACCTTTCGTAAATCCATACTGACAGCCGGATACATTGAAGTCTGCCAACTTCACATTCAACCGGTGTACCATCATTCGCTCGAGAACCTTGCTGAATACTGGCAGTAGACATATCGGCCAGTAGGAAGACGGGTCAGTCGGTATCCTGTCCAGAGACTTGGGAAGGATGACTACGTCTCCTACTTTCCATTCACGCGGAAACACACCACTCTCCAAGCATTCACCGTAAAGGCTACTTACGTGTGCGGGAACAGTCCGCCAAACACTTCTCATCATCTGACCAGTCATACCATCTAGTCCTGGGGCACTTCTCACTCTCGTGCGCCAAACAGACGCATCAATTTCATCCCATTCAAAAAGCAGGGGGTATCTGCTGCCAAAATTCACTTCTTCTTGACTTTCAATCCCAGGAAAGAAATCATTCATCAGTGCATTCACACTGTCCTCCCAATTGCACGTATACCCATCATTCACTCTGATACTCGAAATATCATTCCGAGCACCCTTGCGCATACACAATCGATACACCGGACCCCATACATCCGAGTTTCCACATTCATCCACATACTTCTGCCAGTGCTTTTCCTTGGCAAGTCTTATATTTGCCACATAATCAGCTCTGGCCGCCCTGAAGGTCATACCTTTAGTGTGCGCATCTGCACCACGGCGCCTACATCGCTGGTAGATTCTACGCAATCTACCAACTTTTCTTCTTTCCACACCTAGCGCACGGTTCCACCATGGCGCCGATTTCCTATTCCCCTCTACTCTTTTATGCATGCACCTGTCATTCACCGCATTCACGCATCTGCTTAGTTCGACCACCTTCTCCTCTAACCGCATCGACTGAAACGTAACCAAGTCACAAATCTCAGCCGTGACCTCCTCCCCGTAGACCATCCAGTCCACCCCACCGGTATGCCACCGTTTACTACATGCGGAACCTTCACGATGGCCACCCATTGGTGCAGTCACCACCAGCTCAATGAGGTTGTGATCACTCACCCCCCCATCAGGCAATATCCTCCACGCATACTCGTAACAGTCAGCAGCACGATTGCACAGTGTGACATCAATGTCACTCTGCCCATTCGGTCCGCTGAAGGTATACCATTCGCTCGGCACATTCAGTACATTCATACCACTGGCCATAATACACTCTTCGAGTTGCCTGCCCCTCACACAACTCGGCTGATCAGTGTCTCCCCTCTTGCTATACCAGAGAGGAGAAACAGCATTCGCATCCATACCGATCAGCACAGGCGAACGCCCACACTTAGCCAACACTGTATCAAGATACCGCAGGTACGGCTCTATTTCAGAGCTAAACCTGCAATACACCGACACAGCATAAATCTCTACCTCACCCTTCTTCACATAAACACACACACCTAGCTCACTGCAACACTCATCCACTCTCACCACGTCCATGCCCACTCCAACGACAGAGACGGCCGAGTCGATCTTACCCCCGACCCCGGCACTGGTGAACTTCCTGGCGGATCTTCCCAATCCGCACACCGACCCACCATAAGAATATGGTTCCTGGATCAGTGCTACATCCACCCCATTCTCACACATATACAAACTCAACTCATTTATCACCGCAGCAGACGCATTCGCATTCAGTTGGATGTGCCTAATCATTTTAGGCAACAATCCTCATTCTCTCTCTTTCACACAACCTTATATACACCGGGCAATCCTCCGACATGACGGAGTGCATACCCGGAAGACCACGCAGATGGAAGTTGCGGCAACACTCCATGTTCGGGCATTCCCGAGCAAGATGGTCACCACTACCACACCAACTGCAAAGCCTTCCAGCCCGCCTACAGCCATCACGGAGATGCCCGAAATCCAAACAACTGTGGCACCTACGTACCAATTCGTATTCACGAATTGGTAGGCACAACCATCCCACAAACACACGTCTTTCATCCAACATTTTCTCCTTAACCCTAGCACTAACCTCTATGACAACCATATGTTTGCCATAGTAGATAGGGACAGTGAAAGTTTATTATTTAACGTGATTTTGTTGCCAATGCATTAGACCACGAGTCGCCTACGACTATAGGGATCGAGATACGCTCAATCAACGCACCACCATTACTGGCAGTTAGCAGATAGAACGGAGCAGTCGAATTCTCAAACACGACTGAGTAGATAGGGACAGTGAGAAATTGTTATTTAACGTGACCTAGTTGTCCAAACCCCAAGACCACGAGTCGCCTACGACTATAGGAATCGAGATACGCGCAATCAACGCACCACCATTACTGGCAGTTAACAGATAGAATCAGTTACAAGCTGACTCTCCACCTGCTGGTGGCGAGGACTATCTAAACCTCTACTGTCATAAGCAGTAACAGTGCCCGAGATAAGTGCAATGCATTGCTACATTTGCCAGTTACCTCACACCTGCGATCAGAAGACCGTACCCGCGACATGGGTATTAACCACAACCACCACGTTGCTGCCAAATGGCGCCTCACCTCGATCGGGCACAGTATATTCTACTGTGGGGCTCCCGATCCCCGTGGTACCCATTTTTGTTTTAAGAGTACTTTGGTTTGTACTCCGCTCGTTAAAGCTACGGTAAGGAATCTTGTAAATTCCTAGGCACCGCTAGGCCAGCTCAGGTACGCGGGTTCGCCAAAACCCGAAGGTACAACCGGAATCGACCTTGGTCTTTCACCCGGTTGTGGCCACCCTGCGTATCATTCACGCACTCATTCACGCATCATTCTCATTCTTCTCTCAAACAGTGCCACGGCAAAAGCATTCAAGCATTCATATCTCTCTTTCACACTCAACACATCACTCACATCCATACCCTCCTCATTCACCACGATTCCACATGCACCTAAGTCACGCAAGTCCCCATACAGGCTACACTCTACAAGAAGGTGCTTAACACTCTCCTCCTCCGCTCCACACGGATATCTAGCATCCGTTGCCAGACCACGCCTATACAGGAACCCATTCATACTGCCGTGCCCCGTAAGCAAATACCCAAGGGACAGACCAAACTCAAAACCACACGCAGACGCAAAGCACACATTCGGAATGAACATGTGCGTCCATCTGCCATTCACACTCTCATCCCATCGTTGCTGCCATATCTCATGCATCTTGTTCAGAACCAGTATGCGCTGATGGCGCGGACTGAGATTCCGAACCTCATCATTCTCAACCGGACAACCTTGCAGTGGGATGCCCCGCCTCAGACGGTAGTGGATACTTCCACGCAGCACCTCCAGGTCCCATGGGATTTCTCCCATGAGAACCTGCATCGCTTCGGTCGACACAGTCCTACACACATTCAAGCATGCATACAATACCATACGCTGCACTGAGTTTATGGCCACCCTCGCATATTGGTGGCACATAGTATCAGCCCACACACACGATGCATACATCGCGCATGGAACGAACACACTTTTGTACAGGATTCTCACCGTTCTGGCCCGAAGCCCCCATTCCTTGCGAAGCACTCGCACCAGCATGCCAGCCAAACTGGCCACGCGCCCCCTCAGACGTTGTAAGTGAGGTCGAAAATTCAACCTCTCCCCAACCTTTAGTCCAAGGTACTTTACCTCCCGCGCGTATCGGACCCCAGCCGTCTCCAAACGAATATTGGGCGGCCTACTGGCCGCCAAAAAGCCCTTCAATAACATACACACAGTTTTCCTTTCGGAAACCCTCACACCCATCCTTTCTCCCCATTCACAAACCATACGCATGTAGCGGCTTCCCGCCACTTCCACCGTAGACCTACTCCCCCCCTCAATCAAGAGCAGAAGATCGTCCGCATATGCAACCACAACACAGCCGGCCTCCTCCAACTGCACCAAGAGGCCATTCATCATCATATTCCAGACAGTGGGGCTGGCCACAGATCCCTGTGGACAGCCACGCACCATCTGGCGAACAACCCTCCCATTATTTCCGCACACTACCGCATACCGTTCATGGAAGTAACTCCGCCATAGCGGAGCCTCCTCGCATGAAACCTCCACTAGTCGCTCCATGATGCGGTCCCATCGCAGGCAGCCGAACGCATTCTTGAAATCAACAAACACACCACATACATATTTACCAACACTTCCATCAACATACTGCCTAACATGCATCCAGGCATCCTCAGTTGATTTACCTTTCGTAAATCCATACTGACAGCCGGATACATTGAAGTCTGCCAACTTCACATTCAACCGGTGTACCATCATTCGCTCGAGAATCTTGCCGAATACTGGCAGTAGACATATCGGCCGGTAGGAAGACGGGTCAGTCCATATCTCGTCCAGAGACTTGGGAAGGATGACTACGTCTCCTACTTTCCATTCACGCGGAAACACACCACACTCTCTAAGCATTCACCGTGAAGGCTACTTACGTGTGCGGGAACAGTCCGCCAAACACTTCTCATCATCTGACCAGTCATACCATCTACTCCTCGGGCACTTCTCACTCTCGTGCGCCAAACAGACGCATCAATTTCATCCCATTCAAAAAGCAGGGGGTATCTGCTGCCAACATTCACTTCTTCTCGACTTTCAATCCCAGGAAAGAAATCATTCATCAGTGCATTCACACTGTCCTCCCAATTGCACGTATACCCATCATTCACTCTGATACTCGAAATATCATTCCGAGCACCCTTGCGCATACACAATCGATACACCGGACCCCATACATCCGACTTTCCACATTCATCCACATACTTCTGCCAGTGCTTTTCCTTGACAAGTCTTATATTTGCCACATACTCAGCTCTGGCCGCCCTGAAGGTCACACCTTCAGTGTGCGCATCTGCACCACGGCGCCTACATCGCTGGTAGATTCTACGCAATCCACCAACTTTTCTTCTTTCCACACCTAGCGCACGGTTCCACCATGTCGCCGATTTCCTATTCCCCTCTACTCTTTTACGCATGCACCTGTCATTCACCGCATTCACGCATCTGCTTAGTTCGACCACCTTCTCCTCTAACCGCATCGACTGAAACGTAACCAAGTCACAAATCCCAGCCGCGACCTCCTCCCCGTAGACCATCCAGTCCACCCCACCGGTATGCCACCGTTTACCACGTGCGGAACCTTCACGATGGCCACCCATTGGTGCAGTCACCACCAGCTCAATGAGGTTGTGATCACTCACCCCCCCATCAGGCAATATCCTCCACGCAAACGCGTAACAGTCAGCAGCACGATTGCACAGTGTGACATCAATGTCACTCTGCCCATTCGGTCCGCTGAAGGTATACCATTCGCTCGGCACATTCAGTACATTCATACCACTGGCCATAATCCACTCTTCGAGTTGCCTGCCCCTCACACAACTCGGCTGATCAGTGTCTCCCCTCTTGCTATACCAGAGAGGAGAAACAGCATTCGCATCCATACCGATCAGCACAGGCGAACGCCCACACTTAGCCAACACTGTATCAAGATACCGCAGGTACGGCTCTATTTCAGAGCTAAACCTGCAATACACCGACACAGCATAAAGCTCTACCTCACCCTTCTTCACATAAACACACACACCTAGCTCACTGCAACACTCATCAACTCTCACTACGTCCATGCCCACTCCAACGACAGAGACGGCCGAGTCGATCTTACCCCCGACCCCGGCACTGGTGAACGTCCTGGCGGATCTTCCCAATCCGCACACCGACCCACCATAAGAATATGGTTCCTGGATCAGTGCTACATCCACCCCATTCTCACACATATACACACTCAACTCATTCATAACCGCAGCAGACGCATTCGCATTCAGTTGGATGTACCTAATCATTTTAGGCAACAATCCTCATTCTCTCTCTTTCACACAACCTTATATACACCGGGCAATCCTCCGACATGACGGAGTGCGTACCCGGAAGACCACGCAGATGGCAGTTGCGGCAACACTCCATGTTCGGGCATTCCCGAGCAAGATGGTCACCACTACCACACCGACTGCAAAGCCGTCCAGCCCGCCTACAGCCATCACGGAGATGCCCGAAATCCAGGCAACCGTGGCACCTACGTACCAATTCGTATTCACGAATTGGTAGGCACAACCATCCCACAAACACACGTCTTTCACTAAGCATTCTCTCCTTAACCCTAGCACTAACCTCTATGACAACCATATGTTTGCCATCCTTACCGGTTGTCCTTCTGAGCACCGATACTTGCTTCTCTGCCTCAACCAATATGCCGCGCATGTTCTTCTCCTGCAGCTGTTGAACGAGTTCGGCGTTGTCCACCTCTGCTGGCACGGCGTGGATAACCAGCTTCGGCCTCGCCCTCTTCGGCTCGCTCGTCACCAAACCAGCTTTCGCAAAGTCAGCTGATTCGGCGACACGCTTCAATTCGCCGCTGCTGCAGACCTCCACTGCAACACCCTCCTTCAGCCGCCGTACAGCACGGACGCGTACGTCCGCCAGCGACTTTCCCGTTTCCAACACTGTCTTTTTCACCTCCTCAGTTGGCACACCCGCTGCAGCAGCCTTCACTACCAGCGCGAAGGTTTGTGCCGGTGGAGGCGGCAAAGGCACCAGCTTCCTCGGCCTTGGAACAGGCCGTGGCACAATCCATGGATTTGCCGTAACAGCGACTGGCGCAGTGGCGGGGACCACCACCCCCCGCGGATCGGGTGAGTGCCGCGAGTGGCAGCCGCAACAGCAGGAACACGCTGTGACGGAGAGACCGTCGCCGTATTCTCCAGCCTACCCTGCAGATAGGAGAGCCTCTTCTCCAACATGGTGGCAGCAGCAGCAGCTTCAGCCACAAGTATCAAGACCGCACTTATGGCTGTAGGTGCCCTGTTCGTCGCCAGGTCGTGAACACCTTGCCCTACACTCTTTAGTGCGTCCATCAATGAGGGTGCACTGGCTGCCTTCCTCCGTAACTTCTGCGACTTCTGCGCCTCATCAGTCGACAGCACCTCCGCCACCTCAGCAGCCGCCTCCTTCACCTCCGCAGCAGCCTCCTTCGCAACCTCCCGCAAGGTCGCCAGCGGCACCTCATCACTGGGGAAGCACTCCGCCTCCGCCAGGTCCAGCGTCAGACGCCTCTTCTTCACGGACGCTCTCCGCTTCACCATCGCGATAATGGTCGCGACGAAACTCTTGACGACGCGTCAAAAACGCGGAAGACACAAAAATCGCAAAAAACACAAAAATCACGAAAATTGCGAAAAAAAAAAAAAAAAAAAAAATGGCGGCCGTCGACGAAATTCGTCGTCCGATAAAAATTTACTCGGTCACTCGCCGGCGATTTTTTGGTCCCGAGTGGACCCGTCTACAAACCTCCACTTGGTTGGGTACCAAGTGGACTCTGCGAAAACGTCTCACTATCAGCTGTGGCCTTGAACCACAACAGCTGTTCGCACCAGAAGATCAATCAAATTTTCGCACAAGCAGAGTACCGCTATGCAGCCTCTGCTTATGGAAAATTAGCACAGGCCAAATGTATGACCTTGTTTACAAAATATAATCAGTCTTTTTATGACCGTCTGGCCTTCTTTTTGACTTTATTGTTCACACAATTTACACGTAAATGTCCGTATTCAGTTTATTATGTCTTCAGCACTTTTATTACACACGAAAATTTCGCACAAGCAGAGTACCGCTATGCAGCCTCTGATTATGGGAAATTAACTCATACCAAATTTACAACCTTGTTTACTCGAATTTGCCAGTCTATTTATAGACAGTTTATGGTCTTTCAGTTTATTGTCTATTTCAATTTCAATTCAATTTTATTCCTCGTCTACAGAATATAACTGCACAATGCAATATATTTATGAATATTTATTTTCACTTCAATTTATTTTCAATACTTTATTATAATAACTCGAAATTCCGGAGAAAAACGCCAACACGACCGCACTGTTCGAAATCTCAAACACGACTGAGTAGATAGGGACAGTGAAAGTTTATTATTTAACGTGATTTTGTTGCCAATGCATTAGACCACGAGTCGCCTACGACTATAGGGATCGAGATACGCTCAATCAACGCACCACCATTACTGGCAGTTAGCAGATAGAATCAGTTACAAGCTGACTCTCCACCTGCTGGCGGCGAGGACTATCTAAACCTCTACTGTCATAAGCAGTGACAGTGCCCGAGATAAGTGCAATGCATTGCTACATTTGCCAGTTACCTCACACCTGCGATCCAAAGACCGTACCCGCGACATGGGTATTAACCACAACCACCACGTTGCTGCCAAATGGCGCCTCACCTCGATCGGGCACAGTATATTCTACTGTGGGGCTCCCGATCCCCGTGGTACCCATTTTTGTTTTAAGAGTACTTTGGTTTGTACTCCGCTCGTTAAAGCTACGGTAAGGAATCTTGTAAATTCCTAGGCACCGCTAGGCCAGCTCAGGTACGCGGGTTCGCCAAAACCCGAAGGTACAACCGGAATCGACCTTGGTCTTTCACCCGGTTGTGGCCAACCTGCGTGTCATTCACGCACCATTCTCATTCTTCTTTCAAACAGTGCCACGGCAAACGCATTCAAGCATTCATATCTCTCTTTCACACTCAACACACCACTTACATCCACACCCTCCTCATTCACCACGATTCCACATGCACCTAAGTCACGCAAGTCCCCATACAGGCTACACTCTACAAGAAGGTGCTTAACACTCTCCTCCTCCGCTCCACACGGGCATCTAGCATCCGTAGCCAGACCACGCCTATACAGGAACCCATTCATACTGCCGTGCCCCGTAAGCAAGTACCCAAGGGACAGACCAAACTCAAAACCACACGCAGACGCAAAGCACACATTCGGAATGAACATGTGCGTCCATCTGCCATTCACACTCTCATCCCATCGTTGCTGCCATATCTCATGCATCTTGTTCAGAACTAGTATGCGCTGATGGCGCGGACTGAGATTCTGAACCTCATCATTCTCAACCGGACAACCTTGCAGTGGGATGCCCTGCCTCAGATGGTAGTGGATACTTCCACGCAGCACCTCCAGGTCCCATGGGATTTCTCCCATGAGAACCTGCATCGCTTCGGTCGACACAGTCCTACACACATTCAAGCATGCATACAATACCATACGCTGCACTGAGTTTATGGCCACCCTCGCATATTATTGGCGCATAGTATCAGCCCACACACACGACGCATACATCGCGCATGGAACGAACACACTTTTGTACAGGATTCTCACCGTTCTGGCCCGAAGCCCCCATTCCTTGCGAAGCACTCGCACCAGCATGCCAGCCAAACCGGCCACACGCCCCCTCAGACGTTGTAAGTGAGGTCGAAAATTCAACCTCTCCCCAACCTTCAGTCCAAGGTACTTTACCTCCCGCGCGTATCGGACCCCAGCCATCTCCAAACGAATTTTGGGCGGCCTACTGGCCGCCAAAAAACCCTTCAATAACATACACACGGTTTTCCTTTCGGAAACCCTCACACCCATCCTTTCTCCCCATTCACAAACCATACGCATGTAGCGGCTTCCCGCCACTTCCACCGTAGATCTACTCCCCCCCTCAATCAAGAGCAGAAGATCGTCCGCATATGCAACCACAACACAGCTGGCCTCCTCCAACTGCACCAAAAGGGCCATTCATCATCATATTCCAGACAGTGGGGCCGGCCACAGATCCCTGTGGACAGCCACGCACCATCTGGCGAACAACCCTCCCATTATTTCCGCACACTACCGCATACCGTTCATGGAAGTAACTCCGCCATAGCGGAGCCTCCCCGCATGAAACCTCCACTAGTCGCTCCATGATGCGGTCCCATCGCAGGCAGCCGAACGCATTCTTGAAATCAACAAACACACCACATACATATTTACCAACACTTCCATCAACATACTGCCTAATATGCATCCAGGCATCCTCAGTTGATTTACCTTTCGTAAATCCATACTGACAGCCGGATACATTGAAGTCTGCCAACTTCACATTCAACCGGTGTACCATCATTCGCTTGAGAACCTTGCCGAGTACTGGCAGTAGACATATCGGCCGGTAGGAAGACGGGTCAGTCCGTATCCCGTCCAGAGACTTGGGAAGGATGACTACGTCTCCTACTTTCCATTCACGCGGAAACACACCACTCTCCAAGCATTCACCGTAAAGGCTACTTACGTGTGCGGGAACAGTCCGTCAAACACTTCTCATCATCTGACCAGTCATACCATCTAGTCCTGGGGCACTTCTCACTCTCGTACGCCAAACAGACGCATCAATTTCATCCCATTCAAAAAGCAGGGGGTATCTGCTGCCAACATTCACTTCTTCTTGACTTTCAATCCCAGGAAAGAAATCATTCATCAATGCATTCACACTGTCCTCCCAATTGCACGTATACCCATCATTCACTCTGATACTCGAAATATCATTCCGAGCACCCTTGCGCATACACAATCGATACACCGGACCCCATACATCCGAGTTTCCACATTCATCCACATACTTCTGCCAGTGCTTTTCCTTGGCAAGTCTTATATTTGCCACATACTCAGCTCTGGCCGCCCAGAAGGTCACACCCTCAGTGTGCGCATCTGCACCACGGCGCCTACATCGCTGGTAGATTCTACGCAATCTACCAACTTTTCTTCTTTCCACACCTAGCGCACGGTTCCACCATGGCGCCGATTTCCTATTCCCCTCTACTCTTTTACGCATGCACCTGTCATTCACCGCATTCACGCATCTGCTTAGTTCGACCACCTTCTCCTCTAACCGCATCGACTGAAACGAACCAAGTCACAAATCTCAGCCGCGACCTCCTCCCCGTAGACCATCCAGTCCACCCCACCGGTATGCCACCGTTTACCACGTGCGGAACCTTCACGATGGCCACCCATTGGTGCAGTCACCACCAGCTCAATGAGGTTGTGATCACTCACCCCCCCATCAGGCAATATCCTCCACGCATACTCGTAACAGTCAGCAGCACGATTGCACAGTGTGACATCAATGTCACTCTGCCCATTCGGTCCGCTGAAGGTATACCATTCGCTCGGCACATTCAGTACATTCATACCACTGGCCATAATACACTCTTCGAGTTGCCTGCCCCTCACACAACTCGGCTGATCAGTGTCTCCCCTCTTGCTATACCAGAGAGGAGAAACAGCATTCGCATCCATACCGATCAGCACAGGCGAACGCCCACACTTAGCCAACACTGTATCAAGATACCGCAGGTACGGCTCTATTTCAGAGCTAAACCTGCAATACACCGACACAGCATAGAGCTCTACCTCACCCTTCTTCACATAAACACACACACCTAGCTCACTGCTCATCAACTCTCACTACGTCCATGCCCATGGACGATGAACACTCATCAACTCTCACTACGTCCATGCCCACTCCAACGACAGAGACGGCCGAGTCGATCTTACCCCCGACCCCGGCACTGGTGAACGTCCTGGCGGATCTTCCCAATCCGCACACCGACCCACCATAAGAATATGGTTCCTGGATCAGTGCTACATCCACCCCATTCTCACACATATACACACTCAACTCATTCATAACCGCAGCAGACGCATTCCCGTTCAATTGGATGCACCTAATCATTTTAGGCGACAATCCTCATTCGCTCCCTCTCACACAACCTGACATACACCGGGCAATCCTCCGACATGACGGAGTACGTACCCGGAAGACCCCGCAGATGGCAGTTGCGGCAGCACTCTACGTTCGGGCATTCCCGAGCGAGATGGTCACCACTACCACACCTACTGCAGAGCCTTCCAGCCCGCCTACAGCCATCACGTAGATGCCCGAAATCCAGGCAACCGTGGCACCTACGTACCAATTCGTATTCACGAATTGGTAGACACAACCATCCCACAAACACACGTCTCTCACACAACATTTTCTCCTTAGCTCTACCACTTACCTCTATGACAACCATATGTTTGCCATCCTTACCGGTTGTCCTTCTGATCACCGATACTTCTTTTTCTGCCTCCACCATTATGCCGCGCATATTTTTCTCCTGCAGCTGCTGCACCAGTTCGGCGTTGTCCACCTCTGCCGGTACGGCGTGGATGACGAGCTTCGGTCTCGCCCTCTTCGGCTCGCTCGTCACCAAACCAGCTTTCGCAAAGTCAGCTGATTCGGCGACACGCTTCAATTCGCCGCTGCTGCACACCTCCACTGCAACACCCTCCTTCAGCCGCCGTACAGCACGGACGCGTACGTCCGCCAGCGACTTTCCCGCCTCCAACAATCTCTTTTTCACCTCCTCAGTTGGCACACCCGCTGCAGCAGCCTTCACTACCAGCGCGAAGGTTTGTGCCGGTGGAGGCGGCAAAGGCACCAGCTTCCTCGGCCTTGGAACAGGCCGTGGCACAATCCATGGATTTGCCGTAACAGCGACTGGCGCAGTGGCGGGGACCACCACCCCCCCGCGGATCGGGTTAGTGCCGCGAGTGGCAGCCGCAACAGCAGGAACACGCTGTGACGGAGAGACCGTCGCCGTATTCTCCAACCTACCCTGCAGATAGGAGAGCCTCTTCTCCAACATGGTGGCAGCAGCAGCAGCTTCAGCCACAAGCATCAAGACCGCACTTATGGCTGTAGGTGCCCTGTTCGTCGCCAGGTCGTGAACACCTTGCCCTACACTCTTCAGTGCGTCCATCTATGAGGGTGCACTGGCTGCCTTCCTCCGTAACTTCTGCGACTTCTGCGCCTCATCAGTCGACAGCACCTCCGCCACCTCAGCAGCCGCCTCCTTCACCTCCGCAGCAGCCTCCTTCGCAACCTCCCGCAAGGTCGCCAGCGGCACCTCATCACTGGGGAAGCACTCCGCCTCCGCCAGGTTCAGCGTCAGACGCCTCTTCTTCACGGACGCTCTCCGCTTCACCATCGCGATAATGGTCGCGACGAAACTCTTGACGACGCGTCAAAAACGCGGAAGACACGAAAATCGCAAAAAATACGAAAATCACGAAAATTGCGAAAAAACACGAAAATCCAAAAAAAAAAAAAAAAAAAAAAAAAAAATGGCGGCCGTCGACGAAATTCGTCGTCCGATAAAAATTTACTCGGTCACTCGCCGGCGATTTTTTGGTCCCGAGTGGACCCGTCTACAAACCTCCACTTGGTTGGGTACCAAGTGGACTCTGCGAAAACGTCTCACTATCAGCTGTGGCCTTGAACCACAACAGCTGCTCACACCAGATGTTCAACAAATTTTTCGCACAAGCAGAGTACCGCTATGCAGCCTCTGCTTATGGAAAATTTAACTAGCAAAATTTCTGCGGTCCTTTTTCACTGTCTGTCCGCCACAAATTCCCGAACGATAGAGCAAATGTTTTCCCAAGCGATAGAACAAATTTCACGTATGTACGTAAAATTACGTACGTGTAACAATGTTTTTTGCTCTTTTTCCGCACTTCTAGAACGTTTATCCGCCTGAAATTTTGGCTACACACTGGCAGACACCAACTATTCTCAAAAAATCCGTTCAAAATATAGTCTATTACTGTCCGTTTTACTGTTTTTACACTTAAAATCAAATAAACTTCCGAATTACCGTAACCCGCAATAAATCGCAATAAAAACTTTGTTTTCGCACGAAATCAAAAACACGACTGCTTCGTTCGAATTCTCAAACACGACTGAGTAGATAGGGACAGTGAAAGTTTATTATTTAACGTGATTTTGTTGCCAATGCATTAGACCACGAGTCGCCTACGACTATAGGGATCGAGATACGCTCAATCAACGCACCACCATTACTGGCAGTTAGCAGATAGAATCAGTTACAAGCTGACTCTCCACCTGCTGGCGGCGAGGACTATCTAAACCTCTACTGTCATAAGCAGTGACAGTGCCCGAGATAAGTGCAATGCATTGCTACATTTGCCAGTTACCTCACACCTGCGATCCAAAGACCGTACCCGCGACATGGGTATTAACCACAACCACCACGTTGCTGCCAAATGGCGCCTCACCTCGATCGGGCACAGTATATTCTACTGTGGGGCTCCCGATCCCCGTGGTACCCATTTTTGTTTTAAGAGTACTTTGGTTTGTACTCCGCTCGTTAGAGCTACGGTAAGGAATCTTGTAAATTCCTAGGCACCGCTAGGCCAGCTCAGGTACGCGGGTTCGCCAAAACCCGAAGGTACAACCGGAATCAACCTTGGTCTTTCACCCGGTTGTAGCCACCCTGCGTGTCATTCACGCACTCATTCACGCACCATTCTCATTCTTCTCTCAAAAAGTGCCACGGCAAATCTGTTCAGACATTCATACCTTTCTCTCACGCTCAATACACCACTCACATCCATACTTTCACCATCCACTACGATCCCACAAGCACCTAAGTCACGCAAATCCCCGTACAGGCTACACTCCACGAGAAGGTGCTTAGCACTCTCCTCCGCCGCCCCGCATGGGCATCTAGCCTCCGTGGCCAGTCCACGCCTGCACAAGAACCCATTCATACTGCCGTGCCCCGTGAGCAAATACCCAAGGGACAGACCAAACTCAAAACCACACGCAGACGCAAAGCACACATTCGGAATGAACATGTGCGTCCATCTGCCATTCACACTCTCATCCCATCGTTGCTGCCATATCTCATGCATCTTGTTCAGAACCAGTATGCGCTGATGGCGCGGACTGAGATTCCGAACCTCATCATTCTCAACCGGACAACCTTGCAGTAGGATGCCCCGCCTCAGACGGTAGTGGATACTTCCACGCAGCACCTCCAGGTCCCATGGGATTTCTCCCATGAGAACCTGCATCGCTTCGGTCGACACAGTCCTACACACATTCAAGCATGCATACAATACCATACGCTGCACTGAGTTTATGGTCACCCTCGCATATTGGTGGCGCATAGTATCAGCCCACACACACGACGCATACATCGCGCATGGAACGAACACACTTTTGTACAGGATTATCACCGTTCTGGCACGAAGCCCCCATTCCTTGCGAAGCACTCGCACCAGCATGCCAGCCAAACCGGCCACGCGCCCCCTCAGACGTTGTAAGTGAGGTCGAAAATTCAACCTCTCCCCAACCTTTAGTCCAAGGTACTTTACCTCCCGCGCGTATCGGACCCCAGCCGTCTCCAAACGAATATTGGGCGGCCTACTGGCCGCCAAAAAGCCCTTCAATAACATACACACAGTTTTCCTTTCGGAAACCCTCACACCCATCCTTTCTCCTCATTCACAAACCATACGCATGTAGCGGCTTTCCGCCACATCCACCGTAGACCTACTCCCCCCCCTCAATCAAGAGCAGAAGATCGTCCGCATATGCAACCACAACACAGCCGGCCTCCTCCAACTGCACCAAGAGGCCATTCATCATCATATTCCAGACAGTGGGGCCGGCCACAGATCCCTGTGGACAGCCACGCACCATCTGGCGAACAACCCTCCCATTATTTCCGCACACTACCGCATACCGTTCATGGAAGGAACTCCGCCATAGCGGAGCCTCCTCGCATGAAACCTCCACTAGTCGCTCCATGATGCGGTCCCATCGCAGGCAGCCGAACGCATTCTTGAAATCAACAAACACACCACATACATATTTACCAACACTTCCATCAACATACTGCCTAACATGCATCCAGGCATCCTCAGTTGATTTACCTTTCGTAAATCCATACTGACAGCCGGATACATTGAAGTCTGCCAACTTCACATTCAACCGGTGTACCATCATTCGCTCGAGAACCTTGCCGAGTACTGGCAGTAGACATATCGGCCGGTAGGAAGACGGGTCAGTCCGTATCCCGTCCAGAGACTTGGGAAGGATGACTACGTCTCCTACTTTCCATTCACGCGGAAACACACCACTCTCCAAGCATTCACCGTAAAGGCTACTTACGTGTGCGGGAACAGTCCGCCAAACACTTCTCATCATCTGACCAGTCATACCATCTAGTCCTGGGGCAATTCTCACTCTCGTGCGCCAAACAGACGCATCAATTTCATCCCATTCAAAAAGCAGGGGGTATCTGCTGCCAAAATTCACTTCTTCTTGACTTTCAATCACAGGAAAGAAATCATTCATCAGTGCATTCACACTGTCCTCCCAATTGCACGTATACCCATCATTCACTCTGATACTCGAAATATCATTCCGAGCACCCTTGCGCATACACAATCGATACACCGGACCCCATACATCCGAGTTTCCACATTCATCCACATACTTCTGCCAGTGCTTTTCCTTGGCAAGTCTTATATTTGCCACATACTCAGCTCTGGCCGCCCTGAAGGTCACACCTTCAGTGTGCGCATCTGCACTACGGCGCCTACATCGCTGGTAGATTCTACGCAATCTACCAACTTTTCTTCTTTCCACACCTAGCGCACGGTTCCACCATGGCGCCGATTTCCTATTCCCCTCTACTCTTTTACGCATGCACCTGTAATTCACCGCATCACGCATCTGCTTAGTTCGACCACCTTCTCCTCTAACCGCATCGACTGAAACGTAACCAAGTCACAAATCTTAGCCGCAACCTCCTCCCCGTAGACCATCCAGTCCACCCCACCGGTATGCCACCGTTTACCACGTGCGGAACCTTCACGATGGTCACCCATTGGTGCAGTCACCACCAGCTCAATGAGGTTGTGATCACTCACCCCCCCATCAGGCAATATCTTCCACGCATACTCGTAACAGTCAGCAGCACGATTGCACAGTGTGACATCAATGTCACTCTGCCCATTCGGTCCGCTGAAGGTATACCATTCGCTCGGCACATTCAGTACATTCATACCACTGGCCATAATCCACTCTTCAAGTTGCCTGCCCCTCACACAACTCGGCTGATCAGTGTCTCCCCTCTTGCTATACCAGAGAGGAGACACAGCATTCGCATCCATTCCGATCAGCACAGGCGAACGCCCACACTTAGCCAACACTGTATCAAGATACCGCAGGTACTGCTCTATTTCAGAGCTAAACCTGCAATACACCGACACAGCATAAAGCTCTACCTCACCCTTCTTCATATAAACACACACACCTAGCTCACTGCAACACTCATCCACTCTCGCCACGTCCATGCCCACTCCAACGACAGAGACGGCCGAGTCGATCTTACCCCCGACCCCGGCACTGGTGAACGTCCTGGCGGATCTTCCCAATCCGCACACCGACCCACCATAAGAATATGGTTCCTGGATCAGTGATACATCCACCCCATTCTCACACATATACACACTCAACTCATTCATCACCGCAGCAGACGCATTCGCATTCAGTTGGATGTGCCTAATCATTTTAGGCAACAATCCTCATTCTCTCTCTTTCACACAACCTTATATACACCGGGCAATCCTCCGACATGACGGAGTGCGTACCCGGAAGACCACGCAGATGGCAGTTGCGGCAACACTCCATGTTCGGGCATACCCGAGCAAGATGGTCACCACTACCACACCGACTGCAAAGCCTTCCAGCCCGCCTACAGCCATCACGGAGATGCCCGAAATCCAGGCAACCGTGGCACCTACGTACCAATTCGTATTCACGAATTGGTAGGCACAACCATCCCACAAACACACGTCTTTCATCCAACATTTTCTCCTTAAGCCTAGCACTAACCTCTATGACAACCATATGTTTGCCATCCTTACCGGTTGTCCTTCTGAGCACCGATACTTGCTTCTCTGCCTCAACCAATATGCCGCCATGTTCTTCTCCTGCAGCTGTTGAACGAGTTCGGCGTTGTCCACCTCTGCTGGCACGGCGTGGATAACCAGCTTCGGCCTCGCCCTCTTCGGCTCGCTCGTCACCAAACCAGCTTTCGCAAAGTCAGCTGATTCGGCGACACGCTTCAATTCGCCGCTGCTGCAGACCTCCACTGCAACACCCTCCTTCAGCCGCCGTACAGCACGGACGCGTACGTCCGCCAGCGACTTTCCCGCCTCCAACACTCTCTTTTTCACCTTCTCAGTTGGCACACCCGCTGCAGCAGCCTTCACTACCAGCGCGAAGGTTTGTGCCGGTGGAGGCGGCAAAGGCACCAGCTTCCTCGGCCTTGGAACAGGCCGTGGCACAATCCATGGATTTGCCGTAACAGCGACTGGCGCAGTGGCGGGGACCACCACCCCCCCCGCGGATCGGGTGAATGCCGCGAGTGGCAGCCGCAACAGCAGAAACACGCTGTGACGGAGAGAGCGTCGCCGTGTTCTCCAGCCTACCCTGCAGATAGGAGAGCCTCTTCTCCAACATGGTGGCAGGAGCAGCAGCTTCAGCCACAAGCAGCAAGACCGCACTTATGGCTGTAGGTGCCCTGTTCGTCGCCAGGTCGTGAACACCTTGTCCTACACTCTTCAGTGCGTCCATCAATGAGGGTGCACTGGCTACCTTCCTCCGTAACTTCTGCGACTTCTGCGCCTCATCAGTCGACAGCACCTCCGCCACCTCCGCAGCAGCCTCCTTCACCTCCGCAGCAGCATCATTCACTTCCGCAGCGGTCTCTTTCGGCATTGGCGCTTTCATTTTAGCCAATGGCACTTCGTCGGCGGGGAAGTACTCCGCGTCGACCATATCAGCAGCTGCTGCTGCTGCCACCATGTTGGAGAAGAGGCTCTCCTATCTGCAGGGTAGGCTGGAGAATACGGCGACGGTCTCTCCGTCACAGCGTGTTCCTGCTGTTGCGGCTGCCACTCGCGGCACTCATCCGATCCGCGGGGGGGTGGTGGTCCCCGCCACTGCGCCAGTTGCTGTTACGGCAAATCCATGGATTGTGCCACGGCCTGTTCCAAGGCCGAGGAAGCTGGTGCCTTTGCCGCCTCCACCGGCACAAACCTTCGCGCTGGTAGTGAAGGCTGCTGCAGCGGGTGTGCCAACTGAGGAGGTAAAAGAGAGAGTATTGGAGGCGGGAAAGTCGCTGGCGGACGTACGCGTCCGTGCTGTACGGCGGCTGAAGGAGGGTGTTGCAGTGGAGGTCTGCAGCAGCGGCGAATTGAAGCGTGTCGCCGAATCAGCTGACTTTGCGAAAGCTGGTTTGGTGACGAGCGAGCCGAAGAGGGCGAGGCCGAAGCTGGTTATCCACGCCGTGCCAGCAGAGGTGGACAACGCCGAACTCGTTCAACAGCTGCAGGAGAAGAACATGCGCGGCATATTGGTTGAGGCAGAGAAGCAAGTGTCGGTGCTCAGAAGGACAACCGGTGAGGATGGCAAACATATGGTTGTCATAGAGGTTAGTGCTAGGGTTAAGGAGAGGATGTTGGATAAAAGACGTGTGTTTGTGGGATGGTTGTGCCTGCCGATTCGTGAATACGAATTGGTACGTAGGTGCCACGGTTGCCTGGATTTCGGGCATCTCCGTCATGGCTGTAGGCGGGCTGGAAGGCTTTGCAGTCGGTGTGGTAGTGGTGACCATCTTGCTCGGGTATGCCCGAACATGGAGTGTTGCCGCAACTGCCATCTGCGTAGTCTTCCGGGTACGCACTCCGTCATGTCGGAGGATTGCCCGGTGTATATAAGGTTGTGTGAAAGAGAGAGAATGAGGATTGTTGCCTAAAATGATTAGGCACATCCAACTGAATGCGAATGCGTCTGCTGCGGGGATGAATGAGTTGAGTGTGTATATGTGTGAGAATGGGGTGGATGTAGCACTGATCCAGGAACCATATTCTTATGGTGGGTCGGTGTGCGGATTGGGAAGATCCGCCAGGATGTTCACCAGTGCCGGGGTCGGGGGTAAGATTGACTCGGCCGTCTCTGACGTTGGAGTGGGCATGGACGTGGTGAGAGTTGATGAGTATTGCAGTGAGCTAGGTGTGTGTGTTTACGTGAAGAAGGGTGAGGTAGAGCTTTATGCTGTGTCGGTGTATTGCAGGTTTAGCTCTGAAATAGAGCCGTACCTGCGGTATCTTGACACAGTGTTGGCTAAGTGTGGGCGTTCGCCTGTGCTGATCGGTATGGATGCGAATGCTGTTTCTCCTCTCTGGTATAGCAAGAGGGGAGACACTGATCAACCGAGTTGTGTGAAGGGCAGGCAGCTCGAAGAGTGGATTATGGCCAGTGGTATGAATGTACTGAATGTTCCGAGTGAATGGTATACTTTCAGCGGACCGAATGGGCAGAGTGACCCTGTTACGAGTATGAGTGGAGAATATTGCCTTAGTGGGGGGTGAGCGATCACAACCTCATTGAACTGGTGGTGACTGCGCCAGTGGATGACCATTGCGAGGTTTCTGCCCGTGGTAGACGGTGGCATACCGGTGGGGTGGACTGGATAGTCTACGGGGAGGAAGTCGCGGCTGAGATCTGTGAGTTTACTAGATTTCAGTCGATGCGATTGGAGGAAAAGGTGGTTGAGCTGAGCAGATGCGTGAATGTTGTGAATGATAGGTGCATGAGTAAAAGAGTAGAGGGGCGTAGGAGAGCGACTCCATGGTGGAACCGGGAGCTCGGCTTGGAAAAGAGAAAAGTTGGTAGGTTGCGTAGGATCTACCAGCGATGTAGACGCCGTGGTGTAGATGAGCACACTGAAGGTGTGACCTTCAGGGTGGCCAGAGCTGAGTATGTGACAAGTATTAGACTTGCCAAGGAAAAGCACTGGCAGTAGTATGTGAATGAAATTGGAAATGCGGATGTATGGGGTCCGGGGTATCGTTTATGTATGCGCAAAGGTGCTCGAAATGATATTTCGAGTATCAGAGTGAATGATGGGTATACGAGTAATTGGGAGGACAGTGTGAATGCATTGATGAGTGACTTCTTTCCTGGGATTGAAATGCAAGAAGAAGTGACTGTTAGCAGGAAATACCCTCTGCCGTTTGAATGGGAAGAAATTGATGGATCGGTGTGGAGCACGAAATTGCGAAGTGCCCCAGGATTAGATGGTGTGACTGGTCAGATGATGAGGAGTGTTTGGCGGACTATTCCCGCACATGTGAGTAGCCTTTACGGTGAATGCCTGGAGAGTGGTGTGTTTCCGCGTGAATGGAAAGTAGGAGACGTGGTCATCCTTCCCAAGTCTCCGGACGGGATTAGGACTGACCCGTCCTCCTACAGGCCGATATGCTTACTGCCAGTATTCGGCAAGATCCTCGAGCGTATGATGGTACACCGGTTGAATGTGAAGTTGGCAGACTTCAATGTGTCCGGCTCTCAGTATGGATTTACGAAAGGTAAATCGACTGAGGATGCCTGGATGCGTGTTAGACAGTATGTGGATGAAAGTGCAAGTAAATATGTATGTGGTGTATTTGTGGACTTCAAGAGTGCGTTCAACTGCCTGCGTTGGGATCGCATCATGGAGTGACTGGAGGAGGTTTCATGTGAAGAGGCTTCGCTGTGGCGAAGTTACTTCCATGAAAGGTACGCGGTGGTATGTGGGAATAGTGGTCGGATTGTTCGCCAGATGGTGCGTGGCTGTCCACAGGGATCTGTGGCCGGCCCAGCCATCTGGAATATGATGATGAATGGTCTCTTGGTAAGGTTGGAGGAGACCGGTTGTGTTGTGGTTGCGTATGCGGATGATCTTCTGCTCTTGATTGAGGGCGGGAGTAGGTCTGCAGTAGAGGTTGCGGGAACCCGCTATATGCAGTTTGTTTCAGAATGGGGTGAAAGAATGGGTGTTAAAGTTTCCGAAAGGAAATCGGTGTGTATGCTGTTGAAGGGGTTTTTGGCGGCCAGTAGGCCGCCTAATATTCGCTTAGAGACGGTTGGGGTCCGATACGTGCAACAAGTAAGGTACTTTGGATTAATGGTTGGAGAGAGGCTGAACTTTCGGCCTCACTTGCAACATCTAAGGGGGCGCGTAGCCGGTTTGGTTGGCATGCTGTTACGAGTACTTCGCAAGGAATGGGGCCTTAAGTCCAGAGCGGTGAGGGTCCTGTATAAAAGTGTGTTTCTTCCGTGTGCGATGTATGCGTCTTGCGTGTGGGCCGACATTATGCGCCACCAGTATGCGAGGGTGGGCATTAATTCGGTCCAGCGTTTGGTTCTGTACGCGTGTTTGAATGTGTGTAGAACCGTTTCAACTGAGGCGATGCAGGTTCTCATGGGAGAAATCCCATGGGACCTGGAGGTGCTGCGTGGAAGTATCCACTACTGTCTGAGGCGGGGCATCCTACTGCAAGGTTGTCCGGTTGAGAATGATGAGGTTCGGAATCTCAGTCCGCGCCATCAGCGCATACTGGTTCTGAACAAGATGCATGAGATATGGCAGCAACGATGGGATGAGAGTGTGAATGGCAGATGGACGCACATGTTCATTCCGAATGTGTGCTTTGCGTCTGCGTGTGGTTTTGAGTTTGGTCTGTCCCTTGGCTATTTGCTTACGGGGCACGGCAGTATGAATGGGTTCCTGTATAGGCGTGGTCTGGCTACGGATGCTAGATGCCCGTGTGGAGCGGAGGAGGAGAGTGTTAAGCACCTTCTTGTAGAGTGTAGCCTGTATGGGGACTTGCGTGACCTAGGTGCATGTGGAATCGTGGTGAATGAGGAGGGTGTGGATGTAAGTGGTGTGTTGAGTGTGAAAGAGAGATATAAATGCTTGAATGCGTTTGCCGTGGCACTGTTTGAAAGAAGAATGAGAATGGTGCGTGAATGAGTGCGTGAATGACACGCAGGGTGGCCACAACCGGGTGAAAGACCAAGGTCGATTCCGGTTGTACCTTCGGGTTTTGGCGAACCCGCGTACCTGAGCTGGCCTAGCGGTGCCTAGGAATTTACAAGATTCCTTACCGTAGCTTTAACGAGCGGAGTACAAACCAAAGTACTCTTAAAACAAAAATGGGTACCACGGGGATCGGGAGCCCCACAGTAGAATATACTGTACCCGATCGAGGTGAGGCGCCATTTGGCAGCAACGTGGTGGTTGTGGTTAATACCCATGTCGCGGGTACGGTCTTCTGATCGGAGGTGTGAGGTAACTGGCAAATGTAGCAATGCATTGCACTTATCTCGGGCACTGTCACTGCTTATGACAGTAGAGGTTTAGATAGTCCTCGCCACCAGCAGGTGGAGAGTCAGCTTGTAACTGATTCTATCTGCTAACTGCCAGTAATGGTGGTGCGTTGATTGAGCGTATCTCGATCCCTATAGTCGTAGGCGACTCGTGGTCTAATGCATTGGCAACAAAATCACGTTAAATAATAAACTTTCACTGTCCCTATCTACTCAGTCGTGTTTGAGATTTCGAACAGTGCGGTCGTGTTGGCGTTTTTCTCCGGAATTTCGAGTTATTATAATAAAGTATTGAAAATAAATTGAAGTGAAAATAAATATTCATAAATATATTGCATTGTGCAGCCATAAATTTGGCCTGTGCTAATTTTCCATAAGCAGAGGCCGCATAGCGGTACTCTGCTTGTGCGAAAATTTGATTGATCTTCTGGTGCGAACAGCTGTTGTGGTCAAAGCCACAGCTGATAGTGAGACATTTTCGCAGAGTCCATTTGGTACCGAACCAAGTGGAGGTTTGTAGACGGGTCCACTCGGGACCAAAAAATCGCCGGCGAGCGACCAAACGAATTTTTAAGGTTCGACGAATTTCGTCGACGGCCGCCATTTTTTTTTTTTTTTGGAATTTTCGCGTTTTTCGCAGATTTTCCGTTTTTCGCATTTTTTCGGGCTTTTCCGGTAGTAGATGAGAAAAGCGGTTGTGATGGTCAAGCGGAGACCATCATCACAGCAGAAGAGGCGCCTGACGCTTGATATGGCCGAGGCGGAGTACTTCCCCGCCGACGAAGTGCCATTGGCTAAAATGAAAGCGCCAATGCCGAAAGAGACCGCTGCGGAAGTGAATGATGCTGCTGCGGAGGTGAAGGAGGCTGCTGCTGAGGTGGCGGAGGTGCTGTCGACTGATGACGCGCAGAATTCGCAGAAGTTACGGAGGAAGGCAGCCAGTGCACCCTCATTGATGGACACACTGAAGAGTGTACGGCAAGGTGTTCACGACCTGGCGACGAACAGGGCACCTACAGCCATAAGTGCGGTCTTGCTGCTTGTGGCTGAAGCTGCTGCTGCTGCCACCATGTTGGAGAAGAGGCTCTCCTATCTGCAGGGTAGGCTGGAGAATACGGCGACGGTCTCCCCGTCACAGCGTGTTCCTGCTGTTGCGGCTGCCACTCGCGGCACTCACCCGATCCGCGGGGGGGTGGTGGTCCCCGCCACTGCGCCAGTCGCTGTTACGGCAAATCCATGGATTGTGCCACGGCCTGTTCCAAGGCCGAGGAAGCTGGTGCCTTTGCCGCCTCCACCGGCACAAACCTTCGCGCTGGTAGTGAAGGCTGCTGCAGCGGGTGTGCCAACTGAGGAGGTGAAAAAGAGAGTGTTGGAGGCGGGAAAGTCGCTGGCGGACGTACGCGTCCGTGCTGTACGGCGGCTGAAGGAGGGTGTTGCAGTGGAGGTCTGCAGCAGCGGCGAATTGAAGCGTGTCGCCAAATCAGCTGACTTTGCGAAAGCTGGTTTGGTGACGAGCGAGCCGAAGAGAGCGAGGCCGAAGCTGGTTATCCACGCCGTGCCAGCAGAGGTGGACAACGCCGAACTCGTTCAGCAGCTGCAGGAGAAGAACATGCGCGGCATATTGGTTGAGGCAGAGAAGCAAGTATCGGTGCTCAGAAGGACAACCGGTAAGGATGGCAAACATATGGTTGTCATAGAGGTTAGTGCTAGGGTTAAGGAGAAAATTTTGGATGAAAGACGTGTGTTTGTGGGATGGTTGTGCCTAACAATTCGTGAATACGAATTGGTACGTAGGTGCCACGGTTGCCTGGATTTCGGGCATCTCCGTGATGGCTGTAGGCAGGCTGGAAGGCTTTGCAGTCGGTGTGGTAGTGGTGACCATCTTGCTCGGGAATGCCCGAACATGGAGTGTTGCCGCAACTGCCATCTGCGTGGTCTTCCGGGTACGCACTCCGTCATGTCGGAGGATTGCCCGGTGTATATAAGGTTGTGTGAAAGAGAGAGAATGAGGATTGTTGCCTAAAATGATTAGGTACATCCAACTGAATGCGAATGCGTCTGCTGCGGTTATGAATGAGTTGAGTGTGTATATGTGTGAGAATGGGGTGGATGTAGCACTGATCCAGGAACCATATTCTTATGGTGGGTCGGTGTGCGGATTGGGAAGATCCGCCAGGACGTTCACCAGTTCCGGGGTCGGGGGTAAGATCGACTCGGCCGTCTCTGTCGTTGGAGTGGGCATGGACGTAGTGAGAGTTGATGAGTGTTGCAGTGAGCTAGGTGTGTGTGTTTATGTGAAGAAGGGTGAGGTTGAGCTTTATGCTGTGTCGGTGTATTGCAGGTTTAGCTCTGAAATAGAGCCGTACCTGCGATATCTTGATACAGTGTTGGCTAAGTGTGGGCGTTCGCCTGTGCAGATCGGTATGGATGCGAATGCTGTTTCTCCTCTCTGGTATAGCAAGAGGGGAGACACTGATCAGCCGAGTTGTGTGAGGGGCAGGCAACTCGAAGAGTGGATTATGGCCAGTGGTATGAATGTACTGAATGTGCCGAGCGAATGGTATACCTTCAGCGGACCGAATGGGCAGAATGACATTGATGTCACACTGTGCAATCGTGCTGCTGACTGTTACGAGTATGCGTGGAGGATATTGCCTGATGGGGGGTGAGTGATCACAACCTCATTGAGCTGGTGGTGACTGTACCAATGGGTGGCCATCGTGAAGGTTCCGCACGTGGTAAACGGTGGCATACCGGTGGGGTGGACTGGATGGTCTACGGGGAGGAGGTCGCGGCTGAGATTTGTGACTTGGTTACGTTTCAGTCGATGCGGTTAGAGGAGAAGGTGGTCGAACTAAGCAGATGCGTGAATGCGGTGAATGACAGGTGCATGCGTAAAAGAGTAGAGGGGAATAGGAAATTGGCGCCATGGTGGAACCGTGCGCTATGTGTGGAAAGAAGAAAAGTTGGTAGATTGCGTAGAATCTACCAGCGATGTAGGCGCCGTGGTGCAGATGCGCACACTGAAGGTGTGACCTTCAGGGCGGCCAGAGCTGAGTATGTGGCAAATATAAGACTTGCCAAGGAAAAGCACTGGCAGAAGTATGTGGATGAATGTGGAAACTCGGATGTATGGGGTCCGGTGTATCGATTGTGTATGCGCAAGGGTGCACGGAATGATATTTCGAGTATCAGAGTGAATGATGGGTATACGTGCAATTGGGAGGACAGTGTGAATGCACTGATGAATGATTTCTTTCCTGGGATTGAAAGTCAAGAAGAAGTGAATGTTGGCAGCATATACCTCCTGCTTTTTGAATGAGATGAAATTGATGCGTCTGTTTGGCGCACGAGAGTGAGAAGTGCCCCAGGACTAGATGGTATGACTGGTCAGATGATGAGAAGTGTTTGGCGGACTGTTCCCGCACACGTAAGTAGCCTTTACGGTGAATGCTTGGAGAGTGGTGTGTTTCCGCGTGAATGGAAAGTAGGAGACGTAGTCATCCTTCCCAAGTCTCTGGACGGGATACGGACTGACCCGTCTTCCTACCGGCCGATATGTCTACTGCCAGTATTCTGGAGGTTCTCGAGCGAATGATGGTACACCGGTTGAATGTGAAGTTGGCAGACTTCAATGTATCCGGCTGTCAGTATGGATTTACGAAAGGTAAATCAACTGAGGATGCCTGGATACATGTTAGGCAGTATGTTGATGGAAGTGTTGGTAAATATGTATGTGGTGTGTTTGTTGATTTCAAGAATGCGTTCGGCTGCCTGCGATGGGACCGCATCATGGAGCGACTAGTGGAGGTTTCATGCGAGGAGGCTCCGCTATGGCGGAGTTACTTCCATGAACGGTATGCGGTAGTGTGCGGAAATAATGGGAGGGTTGTTCGCCAGATGGTGCATGGCTGTCCACAGGGATCTGTGGCCGGCCCCACTGCCTGGAATATGATGATGAATGGCCTCTTGGTGCAGTTGGAGGAGGCCGGCTGTGTTGTGGTTGCATATGCGGACGATCTTCTGCTCTTAATTGAGGGGGGGAGTAGGTCTACAGTGGAAGTGGCGGGAAGCCGCTACATGCGTATGGTTTGTGAATGAGGAGAAAGGATGGGTGTGAGGGTTTCCGAAAGGAAAACTGTGTGTATGTTATTGAAGGGTTTTTTGGCGGCCCAATATTCGTTTGGAGACGGCTGGGGTCCGATACGCGCGGGAGGTAAAGTACCTTGGACTGAAGGTTGGGGAGAGGTTGAATTTTCGGCCTCACTTACAACGTCTGAGGGGGCGCGTGGCCGGTTTGGCTGGCATGCTGGTGCGAGTGCTTCGCAAGGAATGGGGGCTTCGGGCCAGAACGGTGATAATCCTGTACAAAAGTGTGTTCGTTCCATGCGCGATGTATGCGTCGTGTGTGTGGGCTGATACTATGCGCCACCAATATGCGAGGGTGGCCATAAACTCAGTGCAGCGTATGGTATTGTATGCATGCTTGAATGTGTGTAGGACTGTGTCGACCGAAGCGATGCAGGTTCTCATGCGAGAAATCCCATGGGACCTGGAGGTGCTGCGTGGAAGTATCCACTACTGTCTGAGGCGGGGCATCCTACTGCAGGGTTGTCCGGTTGAGAATGATGAGGTTCGGAATCTCAGTCCGCGCCATCAGCGCATACTGGTTCTGAACAAGATGCATGAGATATGGCAGCAACGATGGGATGAGAGTGTGAATGGCAGATGGACGCACATGTTCATTCCGAATGTGTGCTTTGCGTCTGCGTGTGGTTTTGAGTTTGGTCTGTCCCTTGGTTATTTGCTTACGGGACACGGCAGTATGAATGGGTTCCTGTATAGGCGTGGTCTGGCTACGGATGCTAGATGCCCGTGTGGAGCGGAGGAGGAGAGTGTTAAGCACCTTCTTGTAGAGTGTAGCCTGTATGGGGACTTGCGTGACTTAGGTGCATGTGGAATCGTGGTGAATGAGGAGGGTGTGGATGTAAGTGGTGTGTTGAGTGTGAAAGAGAGATATGAATGCTTGAATGCATTTGCCGTGGCACTGTTTGAAAGAAGAATGAGAATGGTGCATGAATGAGTGCGTAAATGACACGCAGGGTGGCCACAACCGGGTGAAAGACCAAGGTCGATTCCGGTTGTACCTTCGGGTTTTGGCGAACCAGCGTACCTGAGCTGGCCTAGCGGTGCCTAGGAATTTAAAAGATTCCTTACCGTAGCTTTAACGAGCGGAGTACAAACCAAAGTACTCTTAAAACAAAAATGGGTACCACGGGGATCGAGAGCCCCACAGTAGAATATACTGTGCCCGATCGAGATGAGGCGCCATTTGGCAGCAACGTGGTGGTTGTGGTTAATACCCATGTCGCGGGTACGGTCTTCGGATCGCAGGTGTGAGGTAACTGGCAAATGTAGCAATGCATTGCACTTATCTCGGGCACTGTCACTGCTTATGACAGTAGAGGTTTAGATAGTCCTCGCCACCAGCAGGTGGAGAGTCAGCTTGTAACTGATTCTATCTGTTAACTGCCAGTAATGGTGGTGCGTTGATTGAGCGTATGTCGATCCCTATAGTCGTAGGCGACTCGTGGTCTAATGCATTGGCAACAAAATCACGTTAAATAACAAACTTTCACTGTCCCTATCTACTATCTAGCGAAACCACAGCCAAGGGAACGGGCTTGGAATAATTAGTGGGGAAAGAAGACCCTGTTGAGTTTGACTCTAATCTGTCAATGTAAGGAGACCTAAGAGGTGTAGCATAAGTGGGAGATATTAAATTTCGATTTAATATCAACAATGAAATACCACTACTCTTATTATTTCCTTACTTACTTGATTAAATGGAACGTGTATTATATACATAGCCATTCTTAAAATATATTTATATGTTTTTATGGTGTTTTGTTTTGATACAAGTTTCTTGTTTGAAATATTATGAGTTTGTTATACATACCAAACAAATTATAATGAAATTATAATTTTTGCTTAATGTGAATTTTAAAATATTAGTTTAATTCGGTATAACTCTTATACTTAGATATGATCCAATTCAAGGACATTTCCAGGTAGGGAGTTTGACTGGGGCGGTACATCTCTCAAATAATAACGGAGGTGTCCCAAGGCCAGCTCAGTGCGGACAGAAACCACACATAGAGCAAAAGGGCAAATGCTGACTTGATCTCGGTATTCAGTACATACAGAGACAGCAAAAGCTCGGCCTATCGATCCTTTTGGTTTAAAGAGTTTTTAACAAGAGATGTCAGAAAAATTACCACAAGGATAACTGGCTTGTGGCGGCCAAGCGTTCATAGCGACGTCGCTTTTTGATCCTTCGATGTCGGCTCTTCATATCATTGTGAAGCAAAATTCACCAAGCGTTGAATTATTCACCCATACAAGGGAACGTGAGCTGGGTTTAGACCGTCGCGAGACAGGTTAGTTTTACCCTACTGATGACAAATATAGTTATTACAACAGCATTCCTGCGTAGTACGAGAGGAACCGCAGGTACGGACAATTGGTACAATACTTGTTCGAGAGAACAGTGGTATGATGCTAAGTCCGCTGGATTATGCCTGAACGCCTCTAAGGTCGTATCCGTACTGGATTGTAATAATAGTAATGGGGTTAATTATATTATATGGTAATATGACGTTGTAAGCTAGACTACATAAGTAATTTAGCGAAAATGTTTTTTACCGAAACCAATTAGTAATATAATATGGGTAATGTGTTTCTTATTATGCACGAGATTCATGTTAAGTGCCAATTATATAATACAAATTGTTTTCATATATAATGTAATACTTTGAATCAATTGTAAACGACTTTGGTATCGGGCAAGGTGTTGTTAATGGAAGAGCAGCTACCATACTGCGATCCACTGAAACTTAACCTATGCTCGATGATTCGAATATTTAATATGCAGATATATAATATATATATGTGTATTAAATATAAGATAGCAGGTATAATATTTATACTTGTTATGTATTAATAATTATTTATTAGTGGCGGAGGGTGGGTGATGGATGTGATGTATATACTTATAAGAAAAAGTATTAATAAGTATTTACACTTATATTAATTATGGCTTTAAAAAATAATATAATATTATATATTTTTTTAAAAAGAACTTATCATAATAATAATAATTATATGATATAATATATAAAATCATTTTGATAAAAGTTTTTAACTTTAACATATTGATATTGTATTGTTGGTTGTTGTGTTGGAATAATAAGTATTTACTAATTTATATTTCTATTTTTGGTTTAATGTATAAATATACTTATAATTATGAAAACTTAATATGATATATATAAGATCATTTTAATGAATGGTTGAAATAAACATTAACATATTAATATTGCCATTTATAATTGTTGGGTAAATATACTTATATAAATAAGAAATTAATATGAAATATAATAAAATCATTTTGATGGATAGAAGAAAGAAGGTGGCAATAAATTTTAACATTAAAGTATATTGATATTGTATTGGACATTATATATCTCTATAAATAAGATCAATTAGTTGGATGGATGGTGGCAATAAGCATTAACTTATTTTTAATGATGGACGTTAGCAAAAAATATTAACATTAACGTATATTGATATTGTATAAATATTCTTATAATATAGAACTTATCATAAAAATTGTAAAATATATATAATTTAATAAATTGTATATGATCATTTTATATGATATTAATATGTGGAATAAGCATTTTAGTTTTTTGTTGAACAAATGGATGGTATAACTAATAATAAAATGGCTTATAAAAGTTGGTAGTTAGAAAAAAATTTTAGTAAACTGAAATGTATCTTTACAGTGTTATTAGGGTTAATAATGAAAAATGTTTAAAAAAATATATTTTATTTTAGGTTGTTAAATACCCTTTTTCAGCTTCTAGATAGACCAAAAGTTTTCTTTTCGTATTGTTATAAATTATAATTTTAACAATATAAAGTTAACTGAAATGTATCTTTATAGTTTTATTAGGATCAAACTAATAGGTTAATAATGAAAAATGTTGAAAAAAATATATTTTATTTTAGGTTGTCAAATACCCTTTTTCAGCTTCTAGATAGACCAAAAGTTTTCTTTTCGTATTATTATAAATTATAATTTTAACAATATAAAGTTAACTGAAATGTATAACTTTTAAGAGGAATATAAAGTAGTATGTTTAAGATACATGAAATGTATAACTTTTAAGAGGAATATAAAGTAGTATGTTTAAGAGGAATATGAAGTAGTATGTTTAAGAGGAATATAAAGTAGAATGTTAAAGAGTAATATGAAGTAGTATGTTTAAGAAGAATATGAAGTAGTATGTTTAAGACGAATATGAAGTAGTATGTTTAAGATGAATATGAAGTAGTATGTTTAAGAGGAATATGAAGTATTATATTTAAGTCGAATGTGAAGTAGCATATTTAAGAGGAATATGAAGTAGTATGTTTAAGAGGAAAATGAAGTAGTGTGTTTAAGAGAAATATGAAGTAGTATGTTTAAGAGGAATATGAAGTAGTATATTTTAGAGGAATATGAAGTAGTATATTGAAGAGGAATATGAAGTAGTATGTTTAAGAGGAATATGAAGTAGTATGTTTAAGAGGAATATGAAGTAGTATATTTAAGAGGAATATGATGTAGTGTGTTTAAGAGGAATATGAAGTAGTATGTTTAAGAGGAATATGAATTATTATATTTAAGAGGAATGTGAAGTAGCATATTTAAGAGGAATATGAAGTAGTATGTTTAAGAGGAAAATGAAGTAGTGTGTTTAAGAGGAATATGAAGTAGTATGTTTAAGAGGAATATGAAGTAGTGTCTTTAAGAGGAATATGAAGCAGTATGTTTAAGATGAATATGAAGTAGTATGTTTAAGAGGAATATGAAGTAGTATGTTTAAGAAGAAAATGAAGTAGTATGTTTAAGAGGAATATGAAGCAGTATGTTTAAGATGAATATGAAGTAGTATGTTTAAGAGGATTATGAATTAATATATTTAAGAGGAATGTGAAGTAGCATATTTAAGAGGAATATGAAGTAGTATATTTAAGAGGAAAATGAAGTAGTGTGTTTAAGAGGAATATGAAGTAGTATGTTTAAGAGGAATATGAAGTAGTATATTTAAGAGGAATATGAAGTAGTATATTGAAGAGGAATATGAAGTAGTATGTTTAAGAGGAATATGAAGTAGTATGGTTAAGAGGAATATGAATTTAAGAGGAATATGAAGTAGTATATTTAAGAGGAATATGATGTAGTGTGCTTAAGAGGAATATGAAGTAGTATGTTTAAGAGGAATATGAAGTAGTATGTTTACGAGGAATATGAAGTAGTATATTTAAGACGAATATGAAGTAGTATATTTAAGAGGAATATGAAGTAGTATGTTTAAGAGGAATATAAAGTAGTATATTTAACAGGAATATGAAGTATTATGTTTAAGAGGAATATGAAGAAGTATGATTAAGAGGAATATGAAGTAGTATGTTTAACAGCAATATGAAGTAGTATGTTTAAGAGAAATATGCAGTAGTTTATTTAAGAGGAATATGAAGTATTATATTTAAGAGGAGTGTGAAGTAGTATGTTTAAGAGGAATATGAAGTAGTATATTTAAGAGGAATAATAAGTAGTATATTTAAGAGGAATATGAAGTAGTATGTTTAAGAGGAATATGAAGTAGTATGTTTACGAAGAATATGAAGTAGTATGTTTAAGAGGAATATGAAGTAGTATATTTAAGAGGAATATGATGTAGTATATTTAAGAGGAATATGAAGTAGTATGTTTAAGAGGAATATGAAGTAGTATGTTTAAGAGGAATATGAAGTAGTATGTTTAAGAGGAATATGAAGTAGTATGTTTAAGAGGAATATGAAGTAGTATGTTTACGAAGAATATGAAGTAGTATGTTTAAGAAGAATATGAAGTAGTATGTTTAAAAGGAATATGAAGAAGTTTGTTTAAGAGGAATATGAAGTAGTATGTTTAAGTTTAATATGAAGTAGTACGTTTAAGAGGAATATGAAGTAGTATATTTAAGAGGAATATGAAGTAGTATATTTAAGAGGAATATAAAGTAGTATGTTTAAGAGGAATATGAAGTAGTATTTTTAAGAGGAATATGAAGTAGTATTTTTAAGAGGAATATACAGTAGTATGTTTAAGAGGAATATGAAGTAGTATGTTTAAGAGGAATATGAAGTAGTATGTTTAAGAGGAATATGAAGTTGTGTTTAAGAGGAATATAAAGTAGTATGTTAAAGAGGAATATGAAGTAGTATATTTAAGAGGAATATGAAGTAGTACATTTAAGAGGAATATGAAGTAGTATGTTTAAGAGGAATATGAAGTAGTATGTTTAAGAGGAATATGAAGTAGTATGTTTAAGAGGAATATGAAGTAGTATATTTAGGAGGAATATGAAGTAGTATATTTAAGAGGAATATAAAGTAGTATGTTTAAGAGCAATATGAAGTAGTATGTTTAAGAGAAATATGCAGTAGTATATTTAAGACGAATATGAAGTATTATGTTTAAGAGGAATATGAAGTAGTATGTTTAAGAGGAATATGAAGTAGTATATTTAAGAGGAATATGAAGTAGTATATTTAAGAGGAATATGAAGTAGTATGTTTAAGAGGAATATGAGGTAGTATGTTTAAGAGGAATATGAAGTAGTATGTTTAAGAGAAATATGAAGTAGTATATTTAAGAGGAATATGAAGTAGTATATTTAAGAGGAATATGAAGTAGTATGTTTCAGAGGAATGTAAAGTAGCATATTTAAGAGGAATATGAAGTAGTATATTTAAGAGGAATATGAAGTAGTATGTGAATATAAAGTAGTATGTTTAAGAGGAATATGAAGTAGTATGTTTAAGAAAAATATGAAGTAGTATTTTTAAGAGGAATATGAAGTAATATATTTAAGAGGAATATGAAGTAGTATGTTAAAGAGGAATATGAAGTAGTATGTTTAAGAGGAATATGAAGTAGTATGTTTAATAGGAATATGACGTAATATGTTTAAGAGGAATATGCAGCAGTATGTTTAAGAGGAATATGAAGTAGTATGTTTAAAAGGAATACGAAGTAGTATAATTGAGAGGAATATGAAGTAGTATGTTTAAGAGGAATATGAAGTAGTATGTTTAAGAGGAATATGAAGTAGTATGTTTAAGAGGAATATGAAGTAGTATGTTTAAGAGGAATATGAAGTAGTATATTTAAGAGGAATATGAAGTAGTATGTTAAAGAGGAATATGAAGTAGTATGTTTAAGAGGAATATGTAGTAGTATATTTAAGAGGAATATAAAGTAATACGTTAAGAGGAATATGCACTAGTATTTTTAAGAGGAATGTGAAGTAGTATGTTTAAAAGGAATACAAAGTAATATATTTAATAGGAATATGAAGTAGTATGCTTAAGAGGAATATAAAGTAGTATGTTTAAGAGGAATATGAAGTAGTATGTTTAAGAGGAATATGAAGTTGTATGTTAAAGAGGAATATGAAGTAATATGTTTAAGAGGAATATGCAGTAGTATGTTTAAGAGGAATATGAAGTAGTATGTTTAAAAGGAATACGAAGTAGTATATTTAAGAGGAATATGAAGTAGTATGTTTAAGAGGAATATGAAGTAGTATGTGTAAGAGGAATATAAAGTAGTATGTTTAAGAGGAATATGAAGTAGTATGTTTAAGAGGCATATGAAGTAGTATATTTAAGAGGAATATGAAGAATTATATTTAAGAAGAATGTGAAGTAGCATATTTAAGAGTAATATGAAGTAGTATATTTAAGAGGAATATAAAGTAGTATATTTAAGAGGAATATGAAGTAGTATGTTTAAGAGGAATATGATATAGTTTGTTTAAGAGAAATATGAAGTAGTATGTTTAAGAGGAATATGCAGTAGTATATTTAAGAGGAATATGAAGTAGTATGCTTAAGAGGAATATGAAGTAGTATGTTTTAGAGGAATATGAAGTAGTATGTTTAAGAGGAATATGCAGTAGCATGTTTAAGAGGAATATGAAGTAGTATGTTTAAGAGGAATATGAAGTAGTATGTTTAGGAGGAATATGTAGTAGTATGTTTAAGAGGAATATGAAGTAGTATGTTCAAGAGGAATATGAAGCGGTATGTTTAAGAGGAATATGAAGTAGTATTTTTAAGAGGAATGTGCAGTAGTATTTTTAAGGGGAATATGAACTAGTATATTTCAGAGGAATATGAAGTAGTATGTTTAAGAGAAATATGAAGTAGTATGTTTAAGAGGAATATGCAGAAGTATGTTTAACAGGAATGTGAAGTAGAATGTTTAAGATGAATATGAAGTAGTATGTTTAAGAGGAGTATGAAGTAGTATATTTAAGAGGAATATGAAGTAGTATATTTAAGAGGAATATGAAGTAGTATGTTTAAGAGGAATATGAAGTAGTATGTTTAAGAGGAATATGAAGTAGTATGTTTAAGAGGAATATGCAGTAGTATGTTTAAGAGGAATATGAAGTAGTATATTTTAGAGGAATATGAAGTAGTATGTTTAAGAAGAATATGAAGTAGTATGTTTAAGAGGAATATGAAGTAGTATATTTAAGAGGAATATGAAGTAGTAAGTTTAAGAGAAATATGAAGTAGTAAGTTTAAGAGGAATATGAAGTAGTATGTTTAAGAGGAATATGAAGTAGTATGTTTACGAGGAATATGAAGTAGTATATTTAAGAGGAATATGAAGTAGTATATTTAAGAGGAATATGAAGTAGTATGTTTAAGAGGAATATAAAGTAGTATATTTAACAGGAATATGAAGTATTATGTTTAAGAGGAATATGAAGAAGTATGTTTAAGAGGAATATGAAGTAGTATGTTTAACAGCAATATGAAGTAGTATGTTTAAGAGAAATATGCAGTAGTTTATTTAAGAGGAATATGTAGTATTATATTTAAGAGGAGTATGAAGTAGTATGTTTAAGAGGAATATGAAGTAGTATATTTAAGAGGAATAATAAGTAGTTTATTTAAGAGGAATATGAAGTAGTATGTTTAAGAGGAATATAAAGTAGAATGTTAAAGAGTAATATGAAGTAGTATGTTTAAGAAGAATATGAAGTAGTATGTTTAAGAGGAATATGAAGTAGTATGTTTAAGATGAATATGAAGTAGTATGTTTAAGAGGAATATGAAGTATTATATTTAAGTCGAATGTGAAGTAGCATATTTAAGAGGAATATGAAGTAGTATGTTTAAGAGGAAAATGAAGTAGTGTGTTTAAGAGAAATATGAAGTAGTATGTTTAAGAGGAATATGAAGTAGTATATTTAAGAGGAATATGAAGTAGTATATTGAAGAGGAATATGAAGTAGTATGTTTAAGAGGAATATGAAGTAGTATGTTTAAGAGGAATATGAAGTAGTATATTTAAGAGGAATATGATGTAGTGTGTTTAAGAGGAATATGAAGTAGTATGTTTAAGAGGAATATGAATTATTATATTTAAGAGGAATGTGAAGTAGCATATTTAAGAGGAATATGAAGTAGTATGTTTAAGAGGAAAATGAAGTAGTGTGTTTAAGAGGAATATGAAGTAGTATGTTTAAGAGGAATATGAAGTAGTGTGTTTAAGAGGAATATGAAGCAGTATGTTTAAGATGAATATGAAGTAGTATGTTTAAGAGGAATATGAAATAGTATGTTTAAGAAGAAAATGAAGTAGTATGTTTAAGAGGAATATGAAGCAGTATGTTTAAGAGGAATATAAAGTAGAATGTTAAAGAGTAATATGAAGTAGTATGTTTAAGAAGAATATGAAGTAGTATGTTTAAGAGGAATATGAAGTAGTATGTTTAAGATGAATATGAAGTAGTATGTTTAAGAGGAATATGAAGTATTATGTTTAAGTCGAATGTGAAGTAGCATATTTAAGAGGAATATGAAGTAGTATGTTTAAGAGGAAAATGAAGTAGTGTGTTTAAGAGAAATATGAAGTAGTATGTTTAAGAGGAATATGAAGTAGTATATTTAGGAGGAATATGAAGTAGTATATTGAAGAGGAATATGAAGTAGTATGTTTAAGAGGAATATGAAGTAGTATGTTTAAGAGGAATATGAAGTAGTATATTTAAGAGGAATATGATGTAGTGTGTTTAAGAGGAATATGAAGTAGTATGTTTAAGAGGAATATGAATTATTATATTTAAGAGGAATGTGAAGTAGCATATTTAAGAGGAATATGAAGTAGTATGTTTAAGAGGAAAATGAAGTAGTGTGTTTAAGAGGAATATGAAGTAGTATGTTTAAGAGGAATATGAAGTAGTGTGTTTAAGAGGAATATGAAGCAGTATGTTTAAGATGAATATGAAGTAGTATGTTTAAGAGGAATATGAAGTAGTATGTTTAAGAAGAAAATGAAGTAGTATGTTTAAGAGGAATATGAAGCAGTATGTTTAAGATGAATATGAAGTAGTATGTTTAAGAGGAATATGAATTAATATATTTAAGAGGAATGTGAAGTAGCATATTTAAGAGGAATATGAAGTAGTATATTTAAGAGGAAAATGAAGTAGTGTGTTTAAGAGGAATATGAAGTAGTATGTTTAAGAGGAATATGAAGTAGTATATTTAAGAGGAATATGAAGTAGTATATTGAAGAGGAATATGAAGTAGTATGTTTAAGAGGAATATGAAGTAGTATGGTTAAGAGGAATATGAATTTAAGAGGAATATGAAGTAGTATATTTAAGAGGAATATGATGTAGTGTGCTTAAGAGGAATATGAAGTAGTATGTTTAAGAGGAATATGAAGTAGTATGTTTAAGAGGAATATGAAGTAGTATGTTTACGAAGAATATGAAGTAGTATGTTTAAGAGGAATATGAAGTAGTATATTTAAGAGGAATATGAAGTAGTATATTTAAGAGGAATATGAAGTAGTATGTTTAAGAGGAATATAAAGTTGTATATTTAACAGGAATATGAAGTATTATGTTTAAGAGAAATATGAAGAAGTATGATTAAGAGGAATATGAAGTAGTATGTTTAACAGCAATATGAAGTAGTATGTTTAAGAGAAATATGCAGTAGTTTATTTAAGAGGAATATGAAGTATTATATTTAAGAGGAGTATGAAGTAGTATGTTTAAGAGGAATATGAAGTAGTATATTTAAGAGGAATAATAAGTAGTATATTTAAGAGGAATATGAAGTAGTATGTTTAAGAGGAATATGAAGTAGTATGTTTACGAAGAATATGAAGTAGTATGTTTAAGAGGAATATGAAGTAGTATATTTAAGAGGAATATGATGTAGTATATTTAAGAGGAATATGAAGTAGTATGTTTAAGAGGAATATGAAGTAGTATGTTTAAGAGGAATATGAAGTAGTATGTTTAAGAGGAATATGAAGTAGTATGTTTAAGAGGAATATGAAGTAGTATGTTTACGAAGAATATGAAGTAGTATGTTTAAGAAGAATATGAAGTAGTATGTTTAAAAGGAATATGAAGTAGTTTGTTTAAGAGGAATATGAAGTAGTATGTTTAAGTTTAATATGAAGTAGTACGTTTAAGAGGAATATGAAGTAGTATATTTAAGAGGAATATGAAGTAGTATATTTAAGAGTAATATAAAGTAGTATGTTTAAGAGGAATATGAAGTAGTATTTTTAAGAGGAATATGAAGTAGTATTTTTAAGAGGAATATACAGTAGTATGTTTAAGAGGAATATGAAGTAGTATGTTTAAGAGGAATATGAAGTAGTATGTTTAAGAGGAATATGAAGTTGTATTTAAGAGGAATATAAAGTAGTATGTTAAAGAGGAATATGAAGTAGTATATTTAAGAGGAATATGAAGTAGTACATTTAAGAGGAATATGAAGTAGTATGTTTAAGAGGAATATGAAGTAGTATGTTTAAGAGGAATATGAAGTAGTATGTTTAAGAGGAATATGAAGTAGTATATTTAGGAGGAATATGAAGTAGTATATTTAAGAGGAATATAAAGTGGTATGTTTAAGAGCAATATGAAGTAGTATGTTTAAGAGAAATATGCAGTAGTATATTTAAGACGAATATGAAGTATTATGTTTAAGAGGAATATGAAGTAGTATGTTTAAGAGGAATATGAAGTAGTATATTTAAGAGGAATATGAAGTAGTATATTTAAGAGGAATATGAAGTAGTATGTTTAAGAGGAATATGAGGTAGTATGTTTAAGAGGAATATGAAGTAGTATGTTTAAGAGAAATATGAAGTGGTATATTTAAGAGGAATATGAAGTAGTATATTTAAGAGGAATATGAAGTAGTATGTTTCAGAGGAATGTAAAGTAGCATATTTAAGAGGAATATGAAGTAGTATATTTAAGAGGAATATGAAGTAGTATGTGAATATAAAGTAGTATGTTTAAGAGGAATATGAAGTAGTATGTTTAAGAAAAATATGAAGTAGTATTTTTAAGAGGAATATGAAGTAATATATTTAAGAGGAATATGAAGTAGTATATTAAAGAGGAATATGAAGTAGTATGTTTAAGAGGAATATGAAGTAGTATGTTTAAGAGGAATATGAAGTAGTATATTTAAGAGGAATATGAAGTAGTATGTTAAAGAGGAATATGAAGTAGTATGTTTAAGAGGAATATGTAGTAGTATATTTAAGAGGAATATAAAGTAATACGTTAAGAGGAATATGCACTAGTATTTTTAAGAGGAATGTGAAGTAGTGTGTTTAAAAGGAATACAAAGTAATATATTTAATAGGAATATGAAGTAGTATGCTTAAGAGGAATATAAAGTAGTATGTTTAAGAGGAATATGAAGTAGTATGTTTAAGAGGAATATGAAGTTGTATGTTAAAGAGGAATATGAAGTAATATGTTTAAGAGGAATATGCAGTAGTATGTTTAAGAGGAATATGAAGTAGTATGTTTAAAAGGAATACGAAGTAGTATATTTAAGAGGAATATGAAGTAGTATGTTTAAGAGGAATATGAAGTAGTATGTGTAAGAGGAATATAAAGTAGTATGTTTAAGAGGAATATGAAGTAGTATGTTTAAGAGGCATATGAAGTAGTATATTTAAGAGGAATATGAAGAATTATATTTAAGAGGAATGTGAAGTAGCATATTTAAGAGTAATATGAAGTAGTATATTTAAGAGGAATATAAAGTAGTATATTTAAGAGGAATATGAAGTAGTATGTTTAAGAGGAATATGATATAGTTTGTTTAAGAGAAATATGAAGTAGTATGTTTAAGAGGAATATGCAGTAGTATATTTAAGAGGAATATGAAGTAGTATGCTTAGGAGGAATATGTAGTAGTATGTTTAAGAGGAATATGACGTAGTATGTTCAAGAGGAATATGAAGCGGTATGTTTAAGAGGAATATGAAGTAGTATTTTTAAGAGGAATGTGCAGTAGTATTTTTAAGGGGAATATGAACTAGTATATTTCAGAGGAATATGAAGTAGTATGTTTAAGAGAAATATGAAGTAGTATGTTTAAGAGGAATATGCAGAAGTATGTTTAACAGGAATGTGAAGTAGAATGTTTAAGATGAATATGAAGTAGTATGTTTAAGAGGAGTATGAAGTAGTATATTTAAGAGGAATATGAAGTAGTATATTTAAGAGGAATATGAAGTAGTATGTTTAAGAGGAATATGAAGTAGTATGTTTAAGAGGAATATGAAGTAGTATGTTTAAGAGGAATATGCAGTAGTATGTTTAAGAGGAATATGAAGTAGTATATTTTAGAGGAATATGAAGTAGTATGTTTAAGAGGAATATGAAGTAGTATGTTTAAGAGGAATATGAAGTAGTATATTTAAGAGGAATATGAAGTAGTAAGTTTAAGAGAAATATGAAGTAGTATGTTTAAGAGGAATATAAAGTAGTATATTTAACAGGAATATGAAGTATTATGTTTAAGAGGAATATGAAGTAGTATGTTTAAGAGGAATATGCAGTAGTATGTTTAAGAGGAATATGAAGTGGTATGTTTAAGAGGAATATGAAGTAGTATATTTTAGAGGAATATGAAGTAGTATGTTTAAGAGGAATATGAAGTAGTATGTTTACGAGGAATATGAAGTAGTATATTTAAGAGGAATATGAAGTAGTATATTTAAGAGGAATATGAAGTAGTATGTTTAAGAGGAATATAAAGTAGTATATTTAACAGGAATATAAAGTATTATGTTTAAGAGGAATATGAAGAAGTATGTTTAAGAGGAATATGAAGTAGTATGTTTAACAGCAATATGAAGTAGTATGTTTAAGAGAAATATGCAGTAGTTTATTTAAGAGGAATATGTAGTATTATATTTAAGAGGAGTATGAAGTAGTATGTTTAAGAGGAATATGAAGTAGTATATTTAAGAGGAATAATAAGTAGTTTATTTAAGAGGAATATGAAGTAGTATGTTTAAGAGGAATATGAAGTAGTATGTTTACGAAGAATATGAAGTAGTATGTTTAAGAGGAATATGAAGTAGTATATTTAAGAGGAATATGATGTAGTACATTTAAGAGGAATATGAAGTAGTATGTTTAAGAGGAATATGAAGTAGTATGTTTAAGAGGAATATGAAGTAGTATGTTTAAGAGGAATATGAAGTAGTATGTTTAAGAGGAATATGAAGTAGTATGTTTACGAAGAATATGAAGTAGTATGTTTAAGAAGAATATGAAGTAGTATGTTTAAAAGGAATATGAAGTAGTTTGTTTAAGAGGAATATGAAGTAGTATGTTTTAGTTTAATATGAAGTAGTACGTTTAAGAGGAATATGAAGTAGTATATTTAAGAGGAATATGAAGTAGTATTATTAAGAGGAATATAAAGTAGTATGTTTAAGAGGAATATGAAGTAGTATGTTTAAGAGGAATATGAAGTAGTATTTTTAAGAGGAATATACAGTAGTATGTTTAAGAGGAATATGAAGTAGTATGTTTAAGAGGAATATGAAGTAGTATGTTTAAGAGGAATATGAAGTTGTGTTTAAGAGGAATATAAAGTAGTATGTTAAAGAGGAATATGAAGTAGTATATTTAAGAGGAATATGAATTAGTACATTTAAGAGGAATATGAAGTAGTATGTTTAAGAGGAATATGAAGTAGTATGTTTAAGAGGAATATGAAGTAGTATGTTTAAGAGGAATATGAAGTAGTATATTTAGGAGGAATATGAAGTAGTATATTTAAGAGGAATATAAAGTAGTATGTTTAAGAGCAATATGAAGTAGTATGTTTAAGAGAAATATGCAGTAGTATATTTAAGACGAATATGAAGTATTATGTTTAAGAGGAATATGAAGTAGTATGTTTAAGAGGAATATGAAGTAGTATATTTAAGAGGAATATGAAGTAGTATATTTAAGAGGAATATGAAGTAGTATGTTTAAGAGGAATATGAGGTAGTATGTTTAAGAGGAATATGAAGTAGTATGTTTAAGAGAAATATGAAGTAGTATATTTAAGAGGAATATGAAGTAGTATATTTAAGAGGAATATGAAGTAGTATGTTTCAGAGGAATGTAAAGTAGCATATTTAAGAGGAATATGAAGTAGTATATTTAAGAGGAATATGAAGTAGTATGTGAATATAAAGTAGTATGTTTAAGAGGAATATGAAGTAGTATGTTTAAGAAAAATATGAAGTAGTATTTTTAAGAGGAATATGAAGTAATATATTTAAGAGGAATATGAAGTAGTATGTTAAAGAGGAATATGAAGTAGTATGTTTAAGAGGAATATGAAGTAGTATGTTTAATAGGAATATGAAGTAATATGTTTAAGAGGAATATGCAGCAGTATGTTTAAGAGGAATATGAAGTAGTATGTTTAAAAGGAATACGAAGTAGTATAATTAAGAGGAATATGAAGTAGTATGTTTAAGAGGAATATGAAGTATTATGTTAAAGAGGAATATGAAGTAGTATATTTAAGAGGAATATGAAGTAGTATATTTAAGAGGAATATAAAGTAGTATGTTTAAGAGGAATATGAAGTAGTATGTTTAAGAGGAATATGAAGTAGTATGTTTAAGAGGAATATGAAGTAGTATGTTTAAGAGGAATATGAAGTAGTATGTTTACGAAGAATATGAAGTAGTATGTTTAAGAAGAATATGAAGTAGTATGTTTAAAAGGAATATGAAGTAGTTTGTTTAAGAGGAATATGAAGTAGTATGTTTAAGTTTAATATAAAGTAGTACGTTTAAGAGGAATATGAAGTAGTATATTTAAGAGGAATATGAAGTAGTATATTTAAGAGGAATATGAAGTAGTATGTTTAAGAGGAATATGAAGTAGTATTTTTAAGAGGAATATGAAGTAGTATTTTTAAGAGGAATATACAGTAGTATGTTTAAGAGGAATATGAAGTAGTATGTTTAAGAGGAATATGAAGTAGTATGTTTAAGAGGAATATGAAGTAGTATATTTAAGAGGAATATGAAGTAGTAAGTTTAAGAGAAATATGAAGTAGTAAGTTTAAGAGGAATATGAAGTAGTATGTTTAAGAGGAATATGAAGTAGTATGTTTACGAGGAATATGACGTAGTATATTTAAGAGGAATATGAAGTAGTATATTTAAGAGGAATATGAAGTAGTATGTTTAAGAGGAATATAAAGTAGTATATTTAACAGGAATATGAAGTATTATGTTTAAGAGGAATATGAAGAAGTATGTTTAAGAGGAATATGAATTAGTATGTTTAACAGTAATATGAAGTAGTATGTTTAAGAGAAATATGCAGTAGTTTATTTAAGAGGAATATGAAGTATTATATTTAAGAGGAGTATGAAGTAGTATGTTTAAGAGGAATATGAAGTAGTATATTTAAGAGGAATAATAAGTAGTATATTTAAGAGGAATATGAAGTAGTATGTTTAAGAGGAATATGAAGTAGTATGTTTACGAAGAATATGAAGTAGTATGTTTAAGAGGAATATGAAGTAGTATATTTAAGAGGAATATGATGTAGTACATTTTAAAGGAATATGAAGTAGTATGTTTAAGAGGAATATGAAGTAGTATGTTTAAGAGGAATATGAAGTAGTATGTTTAAGAGGAATATGAAGTAGTATGTTTAAGAGGAATATGAAGTAGTATGTTTACGAAGAATATGAAGTAGTATGTTTAAGAAGAATATGAAGTAGTATGTTTAAAAGGAATATGAAGTAGTTTGTTTAAGAGGAATATGAAGTAGTATGTTTTAGTTTAATATGAAGTAGTACGTTTAAGAGGAATATGAAGTAGTATATTTAAGAGGAATATGAAGTAGTATATTTAAGAGGAATATAAAGTAGTATGTTTAAGAGGAATATGAAGTAGTATGTTTAAGAGGAATATGAAGTAGTATGTTTAAGAGGAATATGAAGTAGTATGTTTAAGAGGAATATGAAGTAGTATGTTTACGAAGAATATGAAGTAGTATGTTTAAGAAGAATATGAAGTAGTATGTTTAAAAGGAATATGAAGTAGTTTGTTTAAGAGGAATATGAACTAGTATGTTTAAGTTTAATATGAAGTAGTACGTTTAAGAGGAATATGAAGTAGTATATTTAAGAGGAATATGAAGTAGTATATTTAAGAGGAATATAAAGTAGTATGTTTAAGAGGAATATGAAGTAGTATTTTTAAGAGGAATATGAAGTAGTATTTTTAAGAGGAATATACAGTAGTATGTTTAAGAGGAATATGAAGTAGTATGTTTAAGAGGAATATGAAGTAGTATGTGTAAGAGGAATATGAAGTTGTGTTTAAGAGGAATATAAAGTAGTATGTTAAAGAGGAATATGAAGTAGTATATTTAAGAGGAATATGAAGTAGTACATTTAAGAGGAATATGAAGTAGTATGTTTAAGAGGAATATGAAGTAGTATGTTTAAGAGGAATATGAAGTAGTATGTTTAAGAGGAATATGAAGTAGTATATTTAGGAGGAATATGAAGTAGTATATTTAAGAGGAATATAAAGTAGTATGTTTAAGAGCAATATGAAGTAGTATGTTTAAGAGAAATATGCAGTAGTATATTTAAGACGAATATGAAGTATTATGTTTAAGAGGAATATGAAGTAGTATGTTTAAGAGGAATATGAAGTAGTATATTTAAGAGGAATATGAAGTAGTATATTTAAGAGGAATATGAAGTAGTATGTTTAAGAGGAATATGAGGTAGTATGTTTAAGAGGAATATGAAGTAGTATGTTTAAGAGAAATATGAAGTAGTATATTTAAGAGGAATATGAAGTAGTATATTTAAGAGGAATATGAAGTAGTATGTTTCAGAGGAATATAAAGTAGCATATTTAAGAGGAATATGAAGTAGTATATTTAAGAGGAATATGAAGTAGTATGTGAATATAAAGTAATATGTTTAAGAGGAATATGAAGTAGTATGTTTAAGAAAAATATGAAGTAGTATTTTTAAGAGGAATATGAAGTAATATATTTAAGAGGAATATGAAGTAGTATGTTAAAGAGGAATATGAAGTAGTATGTTTAAGAGGAATATGAAGTAGTATGTTTAATAGGAATATGAAGTAATATGTTTAAGAGGAATATGCAGCAGTATGTTTAAGAGGAATATGAAGTAGTATGTTTAAAAGGAATACGAAGTAGTATAATTAAGAGGAATATGAAGTAGTATGTTTAAGTGGAATATGAAGTAGTATGTTTAAGAGGAATATGAAGTAGTATGTTTAAGAGGAATATGAAGTAGTATGTTTAAGAGGAATATGAAGTAGTATATTTAAGAGGAATATGAAGTAGTATGTTAAAGAGGAATATGAAGTAGTATGTTTAAGAGGAATATGTAGTAGTATATTTAAGAGGAATATAAAGTAATACGTTAAAAGGAATATGCACTAGTATTTTTAAGAGGAATGTGAAGTAGTATGTTTAAAAGGAATACAAAGTAATATATTTAATAGGAATATGAAGTAGTATGCTTAAGAGGAATATAAGGTAGTATGTTTAAGAGGAATATGAAGTAGTATGTTTAAGAGGAATATGAAGAAGTATGTTTAAAAGGAATACGAAGTAGTATATTTAAGAGGAATATGAAGTAGTATGTTTAAGAGGAATATGAAGTAGTAAGTATAAGAGGAATATAAAGTAGTATGTTTAAGAGGAATATGAAGTAGTATGTTTAAGAGGAATATGAAGAAGTATGTTTAAAAGGAATACGAAGTAGTATATTTAAGAGGAATATGAAGTAGTATGTTTAAGAGGAATATGAAGTAGTATGTATAAGAGGAATATAAAGTAGTATGTTTAAGAGGAATATGAAGTAGTATGTTTAAGAGGCATATGAAGTAGTATATTTAAGAGGAATATGAAGAATTATATTTAAGAGGAATGTGAGGTAGCATATTTAAGAGTAATATGAAGTAGTATATTTAAGAGGAATATAAAGTAGTATATTTAAGAGGAATATGAAGTAGTATGTTTAAGAGGAATATGATATAGTTTGTTTAAGAGAAATATGAAGTAGTATGTTTAAGAGGAATATGCAGTAGTATATTTAAGAGGAATATGAAGTAGTATGCTTAAGAGGAATATGAAGTAGTATGTTTAAGAGGAATATGAAGTAGTATGTTTAAGAGGAATATGCAGTAGCATGTTTAAGAGGAATATGAAGTAGTATGTTTAAGAGGAATATGAAGTAGTATGTTTAGGAGGAATATGTAGTAGTATGTTTAAGAGGAATATGAAGTAGTATGTTCAAGAGGAATATGAAGCGGTATGTTTAAGAGGAATATGAAGTAGTATTTTTAAGAGGAATATGCAGTAGTATTTTTAAGGGGAATATGAACTAGTATATTTCAGAGGAATATGAAATAGTATGTTTAAGAGAAATATGAAGTAGTATATTTAAGAGGAATATGAAGTAGTATGTTTAAGAGGAATATGAGGTAGTATGTTTAAGAGGAATATGAAGTAGTATGTTTAAGAGAAATATGAAGTAGTATATTTAAGAGGAATATGAAGTAGTATATTTAAGAGGAATATGAAGTAGTATGTTTCAGAGGAATGTAAAGTAGCATATTTAAGAGGAATATGAAGTAGTATATTTAAGAGGAATATGAAGTAGTATGTGAATATAAAGTAATATGTTTAAGAGGAATATGAAGTAGTATGTTTAAGAAAAATATGAAGTAGTATTTTTAAGAGGAATATGAAGTAATATATTTAAGAGGAATATGAAGTATTATGTTAAAGAGGAATATGAAGTAGTATGTTTAAGAGGAATATGAAGTAGTATGTTTAATAGGAATATGAAGTAATATGTTTAAGAGGAATATGCAGCAGTATGTTTAAGAGGAATATGAAGTAGTATGTTTAAAAGGAATACGAAGTAGTATAATTAAGAGGAATATGAAGTAGTATGTTTAAGTGGAATATGAAGTAGTATGTTTAAGAGGAATATGAAGTAGTATGTTTAAGAGGAATATGAAGTAGTATGTTTAAGAGGAATATGAAGTAGTATATTTAAGAGGAATATGAAGTAGTATGTTAAAGAGGAATATGAAGTAGTATGTTTAAGAGGAATATGTAGTAGTATATTTAAGAGGAATATAAAGTAATACGTTAAAAGGAATATGCACTAGTATTTTTAAGAGGAATGTGAAGTAGTATGTTTAAAAGGAATACAAAGTAATATATTTAATAGGAATATGAAGTAGTATGCTTAAGAGGAATATAAGGTAGTATGTTTAAGAGGAATATGAAGTAGTATGTTTAAGAGGAATATGAAGAAGTATGTTTAAAAGGAATACGAAGTAGTATATTTAAGAGGAATATGAAGTAGTATGTTTAAGAGGAATATGAAGTAGTAAGTATAAGAGGAATATAAAGTAGTATGTTTAAGAGGAATATGAAGTAGTATGTTTAAGAGGAATATGAAGAAGTATGTTTAAAAGGAATACGAAGTAGTATATTTAAGAGGAATATGAAGTAGTATGTTTAAGAGGAATATGAAGTAGTATGTATAAGAGGAATATAAAGTAGTATGTTTAAGAGGAATATGAAGTAGTATGTTTAAGAGGCATATGAAGTAGTATATTTAAGAGGAATATGAAGAATTATATTTAAGAGGAATGTGAGGTAGCATATTTAAGAGTAATATGAAGTAGTATATTTAAGAGGAATATAAAGTAGTATATTTAAGAGGAATATGAAGTAGTATGTTTAAGAGGAATATGATATAGTTTGTTTAAGAGAAATATGAAGTAGTATGTTTAAGAGGAATATGCAGTAGTATATTTAAGAGGAATATGAAGTAGTATGCTTAAGAGGAATATGAAGTAGTATGTTTAAGAGGAATATGAAGTAGTATGTTTAAGAGGAATATGCAGTAGCATGTTTAAGAGGAATATGAAGTAGTATGTTTAAGAGGAATATGAAGTAGTATGTTTAGGAGGAATATGTAGTAGTATGTTTAAGAGGAATATGAAGTAGTATGTTCAAGAGGAATATGAAGCGGTATGTTTAAGAGGAATATGAAGTAGTATTTTTAAGAGGAATATGCAGTAGTATTTTTAAGGGGAATATGAACTAGTATATTTCAGAGGAATATGAAGTAGTATGTTTAAGAGAAATATGAAGTAGTATGTTTAAGAGGAATATGCAGAAGTATGTTTAACAGGAATGTGAAGTAGAATGTTTAAGATGAATATGAAGTAGTATGTTTAAGAGGAGTATGAAGTAGTATATTTAAGAGGAATATGAAGTAGTATATTTAAGAGGAATATGAAGTAGTATGTTTAAGAGGAATATGAAGTAGTATGTTTAAGAGGAATATGAAGTAGTATGTTTAAGAGGAATATGCAGTAGTATGTTTAAGAGGAATATGAAGTAGTATATTTTAGAGGAATATGAAGTAGTATGTTTAAGAGGAATATGAAGTAGTATGTTTAAGAGGAATATGAAGTAGTATATTTAAGAGGAATATGAAGTAGTAAGTTTAAGAGAAATATGAAGTAGTAAGTTTAAGAGGAATATGAAGTAGTATGTTTAAGAGGAATATGAAGTAGTATGTTTACGAGGAATATGAAGTAGTATATTTAAGAGGAATATGAAGTAGTATATTTAAGAGGAATATGAAGTAGTATGTTTAAGAGGAATATAAAGTAGTATATTTAACAGAAATATGAAGTATTATGTTTAAGAGGAATATGAAGAAGTATGTTTAAGAGGAATATGAAGTAGTATGTTTAACAGCAATATGAAGTAGTATGTTTAAGAGAAATATGCAGTAGTTTATTTAAGAGGAATATGAAGTATTATATTTAAGAGGAGTATGAAGTAGTATGTTTAAGAGGAATATGAAGTAGTATATTTAAGAGGAATAATAAGTAGTATATTTAAGAGGAATATGAAGTAGTATGTTTAAGAGGAATATGAAGTAGTATGTTTACGAAGAATATGAAGTAGTATGTTTAAGAGGAATATGAAGTAGTATATTTAAGAGGAATATGATGTAGTACATTTAAGAGGAATATGAAGTAGTATGTTTAAGAGGAATATGAAGTAGTATGTTTAAGAGGAATATGAAGTAGTATGTTTAAGAGGAATATGAAGTAGTATGTTTAAGAGGAATATGAAGTAGTATGTTTACGAAGAATATGAAGTAGTATGTTTAAGAAGAATAGGAAGTAGTATGTTTAAAAGGAATATGAAGTAGTTTGTTTAAGAGGAATATGAAGTAGTATGTTTTAGTTTAATATGAAGTAGTACGTTTAAGAGGAATATGAAGTAGTATATTTAAGAGGAATATGAAGTAGTATATTTAAGAGGAATATAAAGTAGTATGTTTAAGAGGAATATGAAGTAGTATGTTTAAGAGGAATATGAAGTTTTTTTTTTAAGAGGAATATACAGTAGTATGTTTAAGAGGAATATGAAGTAGTATGTTTAAGAGGAATATGAAGTAGTATGTTTAAGAGGAATATGAAGTTGTGTTTAAGAGGAATATAAAGTAGTATGTTAAAGAGGAATATGAAGTAGTATATTTAAGAGGAATATGAATTAGTACATTTAAGAGGAATATGAAGTAGTATGTTTAAGAGGAATATGAAGTAGTGTGTTTAAGAGGAATATGAAGTTGTATGTTTAAGAGGAATATGAAGTAGTATATTTAGGAGGAATATGAAGTAGTATATTTAAGAGGAATATAAAGTAGTATGTTTAAGAGCAATATAAAGTAGTATGTTTAAGAGAAATATGCAGTAGTATATTTAAGACGAATATGAAGTATTATGTTTAAGAGGAATATGAAGTAGTATGTTTAAGAGGAATATGAAGTAGTATATTTAAGAGGAATATGAAGTAGTATATTTAAGAGGAATATGAAGTAGTATGTTTAAGAGGAATATGAGGTAGTATGTTTAAGAGGAATATGAAGTAGTATGTTTAAGAGAAATATGAAGTAGTATATTTAAGAGGAATATGAAGTAGTATATTTAAGAGGAATATGAAGTAGTATGTTTCAGAGAAATGTAAAGTAGCATATTTAAGAGGAATATGAAGTAGTATATTTAAGAGGAATATGAAGTAGTATGTTTAAGAGAAATATGCAGTAGTATATTTAAGACGAATATGAAGTATTATGTTTAAGAGGAATATGAAGTAGTATGTTTAAGAGGAATATGAAGTAGTATATTTAAGAGGAATATGAAGTAGTATATTTAAGAGGAATATGAAGTAGTATGTTTAAGAGGAATATGAGGTAGTATGTTTAAGAGGAATATGAAGTAGTATGTTTAAGAGAAATATGAAGTAGTATATTTAAGAGGAATATGAAGTAGTATATTTAAGAGGAATATGAAGTAGTATGTTTCAGAGGAATGTAAAGTAGCATATTTAAGAGGAATATGAAGTAGTATATTTAAGAGGAATATGAAGTAGTATGTGAATATAAAGTAGTATGTTTAAGAGGAATATGAAGTAGTATGTTTAAGAAAAATATGAAGTAGTATTTTTAAGAGGAATATGAAGTAATATATTTAAGAGGAATATGAAGTAGTATGTTAAAGAGGAATATGAAGTAGTATGTTTAAGAGGAATATGAAGTAGTATGTTTAATAGGAATATGAAGTAATATGTTTAAGAGGAATATGCAGCAGTATGTTTAAGAGGAATATGAAGTAGTATGTTTAAAAGGAATACGAAGTAGTATAATTAAGAGGAATATGAAGTAGTATGTTTAAGTGGAATATGAAGTAGTATGTTTAAGAGGAATATGAAGTAGTATGTTTAAGAGGAATATGAAGTAGTATGTTTAAGAGGAATATGAAGTAGTATATTTAAGAGGAATATGAAGTAGTATGTTAAAGAGGAATATGAAGTAGTATGTTTAAGAGGAATATGTAGTAGTATATTTAAGAGGAATATAAAGTAATACGTTAAGAGGAATATGCACTAGTATTTTTAAGAGGAATGTGAAGTAGTATGTTTAAAAGGAATACAAAGTAATATATTTAATAGGAATATGAAGTAGTATGCTTAAGAGGAATATAAAGTAGTATGTTTAAGAGGAATATGAAGTAGTATATTTAAGAGGAATATGAAGTTGTATGTTAAAGAGGAATATGAAGTAATATGTTTAAGAGGAATATGCAGTAGTATGTTTAAGAGAAATATGAAGAAGTATGTTTAAAAGGAATACGAAGTAGTATATTTAAGAGGAATATGAAGTAGTATGTTTAAGAGGAATATGAAGTAGTATGTATAAGAGGAATATAAAGTAGTATGTTTAAGAGGAATATGAAGTAGTATGTTTAAGAGGCATATGAAGTAGTATATTTAAGAGGAATATGAAGAATTATATTTAAGAGGAATGTGAGGTAGCATATTTAAGAGTAATATGAAGTAGTATATTTAAGAGGAATATAAAGTAGTATATTTAAGAGGAATATGAAGTAGTATGTTTAAGAGGAATATGATATAGTTTGTTTAAGAGAAATATGAAGTAGTATGTTTAAGAGAAATATGCAGTAGTATATTTAAGAGGAATATGAAGTAGTATGCTTAAGAGGAATATGAAGTAGTATGTTTAAGAGGAATATGAAGTAGTATGTTTAAGAGGAATATGCAGTAGCATGTTTAAGAGGAATATGAAGTAGTATGTTTAAGAGGAATATGAAGTAGTATGTTTAGGAGGAATATGTAGTAGTATGTTTAAGAGGAATATGAAGTAGTATGTTCAAGAGGAATATGAAGCGGTATGTTTAAGAGGAATATGCAGTAGTATTTTTAAGAGGAATATGCAGTAGTATTTTCAAGGGGAATATGAACTAGTATATTTCAGAGGAATATGAAGTAGTATGTTTAAGAGAAATATGAAGTAGTATGTTTAAGAGGAATATGCAGAAGTATGTTTAACAGGAATGTGAAGTAGAATGTTTAAGATGAATATGAAGTAGTATGTTTAAGAGGAGTATGAAGTAGTATATTTAAGAGGAATATGAAGTAGTATATTTAAGAGGAATATGAAGTAGTATGTTTAAGAGGAATATGAAGTAGTATGTTTAAGAGGAATATGAAGTAGTATGTTTAAGAGGAATATGCAGTAGTATGTTTAAGAGGAATATGAAGTAGTATATTTTAGAGGAATATGAAGTAGTATGTTTAAGAGGAATATGAAGTAGTATGTTTAAGAGGAATATGAAGTAGTATATTTAAGAGGAATATGAAGTAGTAAGTTTAAGAGAAATATGAAGTAGTAAGTTTAAGAGGAATATGAAGTAGTATGTTTAAGAGGAATATGAAGTAGTATGTTTACGAGGAATATGAAGTAGTATATTTAAGAGGAATATGAAATAGTATATTTAAGAGGAATATGAAGTAGTATGTTTAAGAGGAATATAAAGTAGTATATTTAACAGAAATATGAAGTATTATGTTTAAGAGGAATATGAAGAAGTATGTTTAAGAGGAATATGAAGTAGTATGTTTAACAGCAATATGAAGTAGTATGTTTAAGAGAAATATGCAGTAGTTTATTTAAGAGGAATATGAAGTATTATATTTAAGAGGAGTATGAAGTAGTATGTTTAAGAGGAATATGAAGTAGTATATTTAAGAGGAATAATAAGTAGTATATTTAAGAGGAATATGAAGTAGTATGTTTAAGAGGAATATGAAGTAGTATGTTTACGAAGAATATGAAGTAGTATGTTTAAGAGGAATATGAAGTAGTATATTTAAGAGGAATATGATGTAGTACATTTAAGAGGAATATGAAGTAGTATGTTTAAGAGGAATATGAAGTAGTATGTTTAAGAGGAATATGAAGTAGTATGTTTAAGAGGAATATGAAGTAGTATGTTTAAGAGGAATATGAAGTAGTATGTTTACGAAGAATATGAAGTAGTATGTTTAAGAAGAATATGAAGTAGTATGTTTAAAAGGAATATGAAGTAGTTTGTTTAAGAGGAATATGAAGTAGTATGTTTTAGTTTAATATGAAGTAGTACGTTTAAGAGGAATATGAAGTAGTATATTTAAGAGGAATATGAAGTAGTATATTTAAGAGGAATATAAAGTAGTATGTTTAAGAGGAATATGAAGTAGTATGTTTAAGAGGAATATGAAGTAGTATTTTTAAGAGGAATATACAGTAGTATGTTTAAGAGGAATATGAAGTAGTATGTTTAAGAGGAATATGAAGTAGTATGTTTAAGAGGAATATGAAGTTGTGTTTAAGAGGAATATAAAGTAGTATGTTAAAGAGGAATATGAAGTAGTATATTTAAGAGGAATATGAATTAGTACATTTAAGAGGAATATGAAGTAGTATGTTTAAGAGGAATATGAAGTAGTATGTTTAAGAGGAATATGAAGTAGTATGTTTAAGAGGAATATGAAGTAGTATATTTAGGAGGAATATGAAGTAGTATATTTAAGAGGAATATAAAGTAGTATGTTTAAGAGCAATATGAAGTAGTATGTTTAAGAGAAATATGCAGTATTATATTTAAGACGAATATGAAGTATTATGTTTAAGAGGAATATGAAGTAGTATGTTTAAGAGGAATATGAAGTAGTATATTTAAGAGGAATATGAAGTAGTATATTTAAGAGGAATATGAAGTAGTATGTTTAAGAGGAATATGAGGTAGTATGTTTAAGAGGAATATGAAGTAGTATGTTTAAGAGAAATATGAAGTAGTATATTTAAGAGGAATATGAAGTAGTATATTTAAGAGGAATATGAAGTAGTATGTTTCAGAGGAATGTAAAGTAGCATATTTAAGAGGAATATGAAGTAGTATATTTAAGAGGAATATGAAGTAGTATGTGAATATAAAGTAGTATGTTTAAGAGGAATATGAAGTAGTATGTTTAAGAAAAATATGAAGTAGTATTTTTAAGAGGAATAATAAGTAATATATTTAAGAGGAATATGAAGTAGTATGTTAAAGAGGAATATGAAGTAGTATGTTTAAGAGGAATATGATGTAGTATGTTTAATAGGAATATGAAGTAATATGTTTAAGAGGAATATGCAGCAGTATGTTTAAGAGGAATATGAAGTAGTATGTTTAAAAGGAATACGAAGTAGTATAATTAAGAGGAATATGAAGTAGTATGTTTAAGAGGAATATGAAGTAGTATGTTTAAGAGGAATATGAAGTAGTATGTTTAAGAGGAATATGAAGTAGTATGTTTAAGAGGAATATGAAGTAGTATATTTAAGAGGAATATGAAGTAGTATGTTTAAAAGGAATACGAAGTAGTATATTTAAGAGGAATATGAAGTAGTATGTTTAAGAGGAATTTGAAGTAGTATGTGTAAGAGGAATATAAAGTAGTATGTTTAAGAGGAATATGAAGTAGTATGTTTAAGAGGAATATGAAGTAGTATATTTAAGAGGAATATGAAAAATTATATTTATGAGGAATGTGAAGTAGCATATTTAAGAGTAATATCAAGGAGTATATTTAAGAGGAATATAAAGTAGTATATTTAAGAGGAATATGAAGTAGTATGTTTAAGAGGAATATGATATAGTTTGTTTAAGAGAAATATGAAGTAGTATGTTTAAGAGGAATATGCAGTAGTATATTTAAGAGGAATATGAAGTAGTATGTTTAAGAGGAATATGAAGTAGTATGTTTAAGAGGAATATGAAGTAGTATGTTTAAGAGGAATATGCAGTAGCATGTTTAAGAGGAATATGAAGTAGTATGTTTAAGAGGAATATGAAGTAGTATGTTTAGGAGGAATATGTAGTAGTATGTTTAAGAGGAATATGAAGTAGTATGTTCAAGAGGAATATGAAGCGGTATGTTTAAGAGGAATATGAAGTAGTATTTTTAAGAGGAATATGCAGTAGTATTTTTAAGAGGAATATGAACTAGTATATTTAAGAGGAATATGAAGTAGTATGTTTAAGAGCAATATGAAGTAGTATGTTTAAGAGGAATATGCAGAAGTATGTTTAACAGGAATGTGAAGTAGAATGTTTAAGATGAATATGAAGTAGTATGTTTAAGAGGAGTATGAAGTGGTATATTTAAGAGGAATATGAAGTAGTATATTTAAGAGGAATATGAAGTAGTATGTTTAAGAGGAATATGAAGTAGTATGTTTAAGAGGAATATGAAGTAGTATGTTTAAGAGGAATATGCAGTAGTATGTTTAAGAGGAATATGAAGTAGTATATTTTAGAGAAATATGAAGTAGTATGTTTAAGAGGAATATGAAGTAGTATGTTTAAGAGGAATATGAAGTAGTCTATTTAAGAGGAATATGAAGTAGTATGTTTAAGAGGAATATGAAGTAGTAAGTTTAAGAGGAATATGAAGTAGTATGTTTAAGAGGAATATGCAGTAGTATGTTTAAGAGCAATATGAAGTAGTATTTTTAAGAGGAATATGAAGTAGTATGTTTAAGAGGAATATGAAGTAGCATGTTTAAGAGGAATATGAAGTAGTATGTTTAAGAGGGATGTTATGGAAGTAGTATGTTTAAGAGGAATATGAAGTAGTATGTTTAAGAGGAATATGAAGCATTATGTTTAAGAGGAATATGAAGTATTATATTTAAGTGGAATATGAAGTAGGATATTTAAGAGGAATATAAAGTAGTATATACGTAGTATGTTTAAGAGGAATATGAAGTAGTTTGTATAAGAGGAATATGAAGTAGTATATTTAAGAGGAATATGAAGTAGTATATTTAAGAGTAATATGAAGAAGTATGTTTAAGAGGAATATGAAGTAGTGTATTTAAGAGGAATATGAGGTAGTATATTTAAGAGGGATAAGAAGTAGTATGTTTAAGAGGAATATGATTTAGTATGTTTAAGAGGAATATGAAGTAGTATATTTAAGAAGAATATGAAGTATTATGTTTAAGAGGAATATGAAGTTGTATATTTAAGATTAATATGAAGTAGTATATTTAAGAGGAGTATCAAGTAGTATGTTTAAGAGGAATATGAAGTAGTATATTTAAAAGGAAATGAAGTAGTATGTTTAAGAGGAATATGAAGTAGTATGTTTAAGAGGATTATGAAGTAGTATGTTTAAGGGGAATATGAAGTAGTATGTTTAAGAGGAATACGAAGTAGTATGTTTAAGAGGAATATGAAGTAGATTGTTTAAGAGGAACATGCAGTAGTATATTTAAGAGGAATATGAAGTAGTATATTTAAGATGAATATGAAGTAGAATGTTTAAGAGGAATATGAAGTAGTATATTTAAGAGGAATATGAAGTAGTATGTTTAAGAGGAATATGAAGTAGTATGTTTAAAGGAATATGAAGTAGTATGTTTAAGAGGAATATGAAGTAGTTTGTGTAAGAGGAATATGAAGTAGTATATTTAAGAGGAATATGAAGTAGTATATTTAAGAGGAATATGAAGAAGTATGTTAAGAGGAATATGAAGTAGTGTATTTAAGAGGAATATGAGGTAGTATATTTAAGAGGGATAAGAAGTAGTATGTTTAAGAGGAATATGATTTAGTATGTTTAAGAGGAATATGAAGTAGTATATTTAAGAAGAATATGAAGTAGTATGTTTAAGAGGAATGTGTAGTTGTATATTTAAGATTAATATGAAGTAGTATATTTAAGAGGAGTATCAAGTAGTATGTTTAAGAGGAATATGAAGTAGTATATTTAAGAGGAATATGAAGTAGTATGTTTAAGAGGAATATGAAGTAGTATGTTTAAGAGGAATATGAAGTAGTATGATTAAGAGGAGTATGAAGTAGTATGTTTAAGAGGAATATATAGTAGTATGTTTAAGAGGAATATGAAGTACAATATTTAAGAGGAATATTAAGTAGTATATTTAAGAGGAATATGAAGTGGTATATTTAAGAGGAATATGAAAGAGTATTTTTAAGAGGAATATGAAGTAGTATGTTTAACAGGAAAATGAAGTAGAATGTTTAAGAGGAATATGAAGCATTATGTTTAAGAGGAATATGAAGTATTATATTTAAGTGGAATATGAAGTAGTATATTTAAGAGGAATATAAAGTAGTATATATAAGAGGAATATGAAGTCGTATGTTTAAGAGGAATATGAAATAGTGTGTTTAAGAGAAATATGAAGTAGTATGTTTAAGAGGAATATGAAGTAGTATATTGAAAAGGAATATGAAGTAGTATATTTAAGAGGAATATGAAAGAGTATTTTTAAGAGGAATATGAAGTAGTATGTTTAACAGGAAAATGAAGTAGAATGTTTAAGAGGAATATGAAGCATTATGTTTAAGAGGAATATGAAGTATTATATTTAAGTGGAATATGAAGTAGTATATTTAAGAGGAATATAAAGTAGTATATATAAGAGGAATATGAAGTCGTATGTTTAAGAGGAATATGAAATAGTGTGTTTAAGAGAAATATGAAGTAGTATGTTTAAGAGGAATATGAAGTAGTATATTGAAAAGGAATATGAAGTAGTATATTTAAGAGGAATATGAAGTAGTATGTTTAAGAAAAATATGAAGTAGTATGTTTAAAAGGAATATGAAGTAGTATGTTTAAGAGGAATGTGAATTTAAGAGGAATAGGAAGTAGCATATTTAAGAGGAATATGATGTTGTATATTTAAGAGGAATATGAGGTAGTATGTTTAAGAGGAATATGAAGTAGTATGTTTAAGAGGAAAATGAAGTAGTATATCTAAGAGGAATATGAAGTAGTATGTTTAAGAGGAATATGAAGTAGTATGTTTAAGAGGAATATGAAGTAGTATGTTTAAGAGGAATATGCAGTAGTATATTTAACAGTAATATGAAGTAGTATGTTTAAGAGGAATATGAAGTACTATGTTTAAGAGGAATATGAAGTAGTATATTTAAGAGGAATATGAAGTAGTGTATTTAAGAGGAATATAAAGTAGTATATTTAAGAGTAATATGAAGTAGTATGTTTAAGAGGAATATGAAATAGTGTGTTTAAGAGAAATATGAAGTAGTATGTTTAAGAGGAATATGAAGTAGTATATTGAAAAGGAATATGAAGTAGTATATTTAAGAGGAATATGAAGGAATATGTTTAAGAGGAACATGAAGTAGTATGTTTAAGAAGAATATGAAGTAGTATGTTTAAGAGGAATAGGAAGTAGTATGTTTAAGAGGAATGTGAATTTAAAAGGAATATGAAGTAGTATATTTAAGAGCAATATGATGTAGTATATTTAAGAGGAATATGAAGTAGTATGTTTAAGAGGAATATGAAGTAGTATGTTTAAGAGGAAAATGAAGTAGTATATTTAAGAGGAATATGAAGTAGTATATTTAAGAGGAATATGAAGTAGTATATTTAAGTGGAATATGAAATAGTATATTTAAGAGGAATATGAAGTAGTATGTTTAAGAGGAATATGAAGTAGTATGTTTAAGAGTAATATGAAGTAGTTTATTTAAGAGGAATATGAAGTAGTATATTTAATAGGAATATGAAGTATTATGTTTAAGAGGAATATGATGTAGTTTGTTTAAGAGGAATATGAAGTAGTATGTTTAAGAGTAATATGCAGTCGTTTGTTTAAGAGGAATATGAAGTAGTATGTTTAAGAGGAATATGAAGTAGTACGTTTAAGAGGAATATAAAGTAATATGTTTAAGAGGAATATGAAGTAGTATGTTTAAGAGGAATATGAAGTAGTATATTTAGGAGGAATATGAAGTAGTATATTTAAGAGGAATATAAAGTAGTATGTTTAAGAGCAATATGAAGTAGTATGTTTAAGAGAAATATGCAGTAGTATATTTAAGACGAATATAAAGTATTATGTTTAAGAGGAATATGAAGTAGTATGTTTAAGAGGAATATGAAGTGGTATATTTAAGAGGAATATGAAGTAGTATATTTAAGAGGAATATGAAGTAGTATGTTTAAGAGGAATATGAGGTAGTATGTTTAAGAGGAATATGAAGTAGTATGTTTAAGAGAAATATGAAGCAGTATATTTAAGAGGAATATGAAGTAGTATTTTTAAGAGGAATATGAAGTAGTATGTTTCAGAGGAATGTAAAGTAGCATATTTAAGAGGAATATGAAGTAGTATATTTAAGAGGAATATGAAGTAGTATGTGAATATAAAGTAGTATGTTTAAGAGGAATATGAAGTAGTATGTTTAAGAAAAATATGAAGTAGTATTTTTAAGAGGAATATGAAGTAATATATTTAAGAGGAATATGAAGTAGTATGTTAAAGAGGAATATGAAGTAGTATGTTTAAGAGAAATATGAAGTAGTATGTTTAATAGGAATATGAAGTAATATGTTTAAGAGGAATATGCAGCAGTATGTTTAAGAGGAATATGAAGTAGTATGTTTAAAAGGAATACGAAGTAGTATAATTAAGAGGAATATGAAGTAGTATGTTTAAGAGGAATATGAAGTAGTATGTTTAAGAGGAATATGAAGTAGTATGTGAATATAAAGTAGTATGTTTAAGAGGAATATGAAGTAGTATGTTTAAGAAAAATATGAAGTAGTATTTTTAAGAGGAATATGAAGTAATATATTTAAGAGGAATATGAAGTAGTATGTTAAAGAGGAATATGAAGTAGTATGTTTAAGAGAAATATGAAGTAGTATGTTTAATAGGAATATGAAGTAATATGTTTAAGAGGAATATGCAGCAGTATGTTTAAGAGGAATATGAAGTAGTATGTTTAAAAGGAATACGAAGTAGTATAATTAAGAGGAATATGAAGTAGTATGTTTAAGAGGAATATGAAGTAGTATGTTTAAGAGGAATATGAAGTAGTATGTTTAAGAGGAATATGAAGTAGTATGTTTAAGAGGAATATGAAGTAGTATATTTAAGAGGAATATGAAGTAGTATGTTAAAGAGGAATATGAAGTAGTATGTTTAAGAGGAATATGTAGTAGTATGTTTAAGAGGAATATAAAGTAATACGTTAAGAGGAATATGCACTAGTATTTTTAAGAGGAATGTGAAGTAGTATGTTTAAAAGGAATACAAAGTAGTATATTTAATAGGAATATGAAGTAGTATGCTTAAGAGGAATATAAAGTAGTATGTTTAAGAGGAATATGAAGTAGTGTGTTTAAGAGAAATATAAAGTAGTATGTTAAAGAGGAATATGAAGTAATATGTTTAAGAGGAATATGCAGTAGTATGTTTAAGAGGAATATGAAGTAGTATGTTTAAAAGGAATACGAAGTAGTATATTTAAGAGGAATATGAAGTAGTATGTTTAAGAGGAATATGAAGTAGTATGTGTAAGAGGAATATAAAGTAGTATGTTTAAGAGGAATATGAAGTAGTATGTTTAAGAGGAATATGAAGTAGTATATTTAAGAGAAATATGAAGAATTATATTTAAGAGGAATGTGAAGTAGCATATTTAAGAGTAATATGAAGTAGTATATTTAAGAGGAATATAAAGTAGTATATTTAAGAGGAATATGAAGTAGTATGTTTAAGAGGAATATGATATAGTTTGTTTAAGAGAAATATGAAGTAGTATGTTTAAGAGGACTATGCAGTAGTATATTTAAGAGGAATATGAAGTAGTATGTTTAAGAGGAATATGAAGTAGTATGTTTAAGAGGAATATGAAGAAGTATGTTAAAGAGGAATATGCAGTAGCATGTTTAAGAGGAATATGAAGTAGTATGTTTAAGAGGAATATGAAGTAGTATGTTTAGGAGGAATATGTAGTAGTATGTTTAAGAGGAATATGAAGTAGTATGTTCAAGAGGAATATGAAGCGGTATGTTTAAGAGGAATATGAAGTTGTATGTTTAAGAGGAATATGCAGTAGTATGTTTAAGAGGAATATGAAGCAGTATATTTTAGAGGAATATGAAGTAGTATGTTTAAGAGAAATATGAAGTAGTATGTTTAAGAGGAATATGGAGTAGTATATTTAAGAGGAATATGAAGTAGTATGTTTAAGAGGAATATGAAGTAGTAAGTTTAAGAGGAATATGAAGTAGTATGTTTAAGAGGAATATGCAGTAGTATGTTTAAGAGCAATATGAAGTAGTATTTTTAAGAGGAATATGAAGTAGTATGTTTAAGAGGAATATGAAGTAGCATGTTTAAGAGGAATATGAAGTAGTATGTTTAAGAGGGATATTATAGAAGTAGTATGTTTAAGAGGAATATGAAGTAGTATATTTAAGAGGAATATGAAGTAGTATATTTAAGAGGAATATGAAAGAGTATTTTTAAGAGGAATATGAAGTAGTATGTTTAAGAGGAATATGAAGTAGTATGTTTAAGAGGAATATGCTTAAGTATGTTTAACAGGAATATGAAGTAGAATGTTTAAGAGGAATATGAAACATTATGTTTAAGAGGAATATGAAGTATTATATTTAAGTGGAATATGAAGTAGTATATTTAAGAGGAATATAAAGTAGTATATATAAGAGGAATATGAAGTCGTATGTTTAAGAGGAATATGAAATAGTGTGTTTAAGAGAAATATGAAGTAGTATGTTTAAGAGGAATATGAAGTAGTATATTGAAAAGGAATATGAAGTAGTATATTTAAGAGGAATATGAAGTAGTATGTTTTAGAGGAATATGAAGTAGTATGTTTAAGAAAAATATGAAGTAGTATGTTTAAAAGGAATATGAAGTAGTATGTTTAAGAGGAATGTGAATTTAAGAGGAATAGGAAGTAGCATATTTAAGAGGAATATGATGTTGTATATTTAAGAGGAATATGAGGTAGTATGTTTAAGAGGAATATGAAGTAGTATGTTTAAGAGGAAAATGAAGTAGTATATCTAAGAGGAATATGAAGTAGTATGTTTAAGAGGAATATGAAGTAGTATGTTTAAGAGGAATATGAAGTAGTATGTTTAAGAGGAATATACAGTAGTATATTTAACAGTAATATGAAGTAGTATGTTTAAGAGGAATATGAAGTACTATGTTTAAGAGGAATATGAAGTAGTATATTTAAGAGGAATATGAAGTAGTGTATTTAAGAGGAATATAAAGTAGTATATTTAAGAGTAATATGAAGTAGTATGTTTAAGAGGAATATGAAATAGTGTGTTTAACAGAAATATGAAGTAGTATGTTTAAGAGGAACATGAAGTAGTATGTTTAAGAAGAATATGAAGTAGTATGTTTAAGAGGAATAGGAAGTAGTATGTTTAAGAGGAATGTGAATTTAAAAGGAATATGAAGTAGTATATTTAAGAGCAATATGATGTAGTATATTTAAGAGGAATATGAAGTAGTATGTTTATGAGGAATATGAAGTAGTATGTTTAAGAGGAAAATGAAGTAGTATATTTAAGAGGAATATGAAGTAGTATATTTAAGAGGAATATGAAGTAGTATATTTAAGTGGAATATGAAATAGTATATTTAAGAGGAATATGAAGTAGTATGTTTAAGAGGAATATGAAGTAGTATGTTTAAGAGTAATATGAAGTAGTAAATTTTAAGAGGAATATGAAGTAGTATATTTAATAGGAATATGAAGTATTATGTTTAAGAGGAATATGATGTAGTTTGTTTAAAAGGAATATGAAGTAGTATGTTTAAGAGGAATATGCAGTCGTTTGTTTAAGAGGAATATGAAGTAGTATGTTTAAGAGGAATATGAAGTAGTACGTTTAAAAGGAATATAAAGTAATATGTTTAAGAGGAATATGAAGTAGTATGTTTAAGAGGAATATGAAGTAGTATGTTTAAGAGGAATATGAAGTAATATGTTTAAGAGGAATATGCAGTAGTATATTTAAGCGGAATATGAAGTAGTATATTTAAGAGGAATATAAAGTAGTATGTTTAAGAGGAATATGAAGTAATATGTTTCAGAGGAACATGAAGTAGTATGTTAAAGAGGAATATGAAGTAGTATATTTAAAAGGAATATGAAGTAGTATATTTAAGAGGAATATGAAGGAGTATGTTTAAGAGGAATATGAACTAGTATATTTAAGAGGAATATGAAGTATTATGTTTAAGAGAAATATGAAGTAGTATGTTTAAGAGGAATATGCAGAAGTATGTTTAACAGGAATGTGAAGTAGAATGTTTAAGATGAATATGATGAAGTATGTTTAAGAGGAGTATAAAGTAGTATATTTAAGAGGAATATGAAGTAGTATATTTAAGAGGAATATGAAGTAGTATGTTTAAGAGGAATATGAAGTAGTATGCTTAAGAGGAATATGAAGTAGTATGTTTAAGAGGAATATGCAGTAGTATGTTTAAGAGGAATATGAAGTAGTATATTTTAGAGGAATATGAAGTAGTATGTTTAAGAGAAATATGAAGTAGTATGTTTAAGAGGAATATGGAGTAGTATATTTAAGAGGAATATGAAGTAGTATGTTTAAGAGGAATATGAAGTAGTAAGTTTAAGAGGAATATGAAGTAGTATGCTTAAGAGGAATATGCAGTAGTATGCTTAAGAGCAATATGAAGTAGTATTTTTAAGAGGAATACGAAGCAGTATGTTTAAGAGGAATATGAAGTAGCATGTTTAAGAGGAATATGAAGTAGTATGTTTAAGAGGGATATTATGGAAGTAGTATGTTTAAGAGGAATATGTAGTAGTATATTTAAGAGGAATATGAAGTAGTATATTTAAGAGGAATATGAAAGAGTATTTTTAAGAGGAATATGAAGTAGTATGTTTAAGAGGAATATAAAGTAGTATGTTTAAGAGGAATATGCTTAAGTATGTTTAACAGGAATATGAAGTAGAATGTTTAAGAGGAATATGAAGCATTATGTTTAAGAGGAATATGAAGTATTATATTTCAGTGGAATATGAAGTAGTATATTTAAGAGGAATATAAAGTAGTATATATAAGAGGAATATGAAGTCGTATGTTTAAGAGGAATATGAAATAGTGTGTTTAAGAGAAATATGAAGTAGTATGTTTAAGAGGAATATGAAGTAGTATATTGAAAAGGAATATGAAGTAGTATATTTAAGAGGAATATGAAGTAGTATGTTTTAGAGGAATATGAAGTAGTATGTTTAAGAAAAATATGAAGTAGTATGTTTAAAAGGAATATGAAGTAGTATGTTTAAGAGGAATGTGAATTTAAGAGGAATAGGAAGTAGCATATTTAAGAGGAATATGATGTTGTATATTTAAGAGGAATATGAGGTAGTATGTTTAAGAGGAATATGAAGTAGTATGTTTAAGAGGAAAATGAAGTAGTATATCTAAGAGGAATATGAAGTAGTATGTTTAAGAGGAATATGAAGTAGTATGTTTAAGAGGAATATGAAGTAGTATGTTTAAGAGGAATATGCAGTAGTATATTTAACAGTAATATGAAGTAGTATGTTTAAGAGGAATATGAAGTACTATGTTTAAGAGGAATATGAAGTAGTATATTTAAGAGGAATATGAAGTAGTGTATTTAAGAGGAATATAAAGTAGTATATTTAAGAGTAATATGAAGTAGTATGTTTAAGAGGAGTATGAAATAGTGTGTTTAAGAGAAATATGAAGTAGTATGTTTAAGAGGAATATGAAGTAGTATATTGAAAAGGAATATGAAGTAGTATATTTAAGAGGAATATGAAGTAGTATGTTTAAGAGGAACATGAAGTAGTATGTTTAAGAAGAATATGAAGTAGTATGTTTAAGAGGAATAGGAAGTAGTATGTTTAAGAGGAATGTGAATTTAAAAGGAATATGAAGTAGTATATTTAAGAGCAATATGATGTAGTATATTTAAGAGGAATATGAAGTAGTATGTTTAAGAGGAATATGAAGTAGTATGTTTAAGAGGAAAATGAAGTAGTATATTTAAGAGGAATATGAAGTAGTATATTTAAGAGGAATATGAAGTAGTATATTTAAGTGGAATATGAAATAGTATATTTAAGAGGAATATGAAGTAGTATGTTTAAGAGGAATATGAAGTAGTATGTTTAAGAGGAATATGAAGTAGTATTTTTAAGAGGAATATGAAGTAGTATATTTAAGAGGAATATGAAGTAGTATGTTTAAGAGTAATATGAAGTAGTAAATTTTAAGAGGAATATGAAGTAGTATATTTAATAGGAATATGAAGTATTATGTTTAAGAGGAATATGATGTAGTTTGTTTAAAAGGAATATGAAGTAGTATGTTTAAGAGGAATATGCAGTCGTTTGCTTAAGAGAAATATGAAGTAGTATGTTTAAGAGGAATATGAAGTAGTACGTTTAAGAGGAATATGAAGTAGTATGTTTAAGAGGAATATGAAGTTATATGTTTAAGAGGAATATGCAGTAGTATATTTAAGCGGAATATGAAGTAGTATATTTAAGAGGAATATGAAGTAGTACGTTTAAGAGGAATATGAAGTAATATGTTTCAGAGGAACATGAAGTAGTATGTTAAAGAGGAATATGAAGTAGTATATTTAAAAGGAATATGAAGTAGTATATTTAAGAGGAATATGAAGGAGTATGTTTAAGAGGAATATGAAGTAGTATATTTAAGAGGAATATGAAGTAGTATATTTAAGTGGAATATGAAATAGTATATTTAAGAGGAATATGAAGTAGTATGTTTAAGAGGAATATGAAATAGTATATTTAAGAGGAATATGAAGTAGTATGTTTAAGAGGAATATGAAGTAGTATGTTTAAGAGGAATATGAAGTAGTATTTTTAAGAGGAATATGAAGTAGTATATTTAAGAGGAATATGATGTAGTATGTATAAGAGGAATATAAAGTAATATGTTTAAGAGGAATATGAAGTAGTATGTTTAAGAGGAATATGAAGTAGTGTGTTTAAGAGGAATATGAAGTAGTATATTTAAGAGGAATATGAAGTAGTATGTTTAGGAGGAATATGAAGTAGTATGTTTAAGAGGAATATGAAGAAGTATGTTTAAGAGGAATATGAAGTAATATGTTTAAGAGCAATATGCAGTAGTATATTTAAGAGGAATATGAAGTAGTATATTTAAGAGGAATATGAAGTAGTATGTTTAAAAGGAATATGAAGTAGTATGTTTAAGAGGAATATAAAGTAGTATGTTCAAGAGGAATATGAAGCAGTATGTTTAAGAGGAATATGAAGTGGTATTTTTAAGAGGAATATGCAGTAGTATTTTTAAGAGGAATATGAACTAGTATATTTAAGAGGAATATGAAGTAGTATGTTTTAGAGGAATATGAAGTAGTATGTTTAAGATGAATATGAAGTAGTATGTTTAAGAGGAATATGAAGTAGTATATTTAAGGGGAATATGAAGTAGTATATTTAAGAGGAATATGAAGTAGTATGTTGAAGAGGAATATGAAGTAGTATGTTTAAGAGGAATATGAAGTAGTATGTTTAAGAGGAATATGCAGTAGTATGTTTAAGAGGAATATGAAGTAGTATATTTTAGAGGAATATGAAGTAGTATGTTTAAGAGGAATATGAAGTAGTATTTTTAAGAGAAATATGAAGTAGTATGTTTAAGAGGAATATGAAGTAGCATGTTTAAGAGGAATATGAAGTAGTATGTTTAAGAGGAATATGAAGTAGTATGTTTAAGAGGAATATGAAGTAGTATAAATAAGAGGAATATGAAGTAGTATATTTAAGAGGAATATGAAATAGTATGTTTAAGAGGAATATGAAGTAGTATGTTTAAGAGGAATATGAAGTAGTATGTTTAAGAGGAATATGCAGAAGTATGTTTAACAGGAATATGAAGTAGAATGTTTAAGAGGAATATGAAGTATTATGTTTAAGAGGAATATGAAGTAGTATATTTAAGAGGAATATGAAGTAGTATATTTAAGAGGAATATAAAGTAGTATATTTAAGAGGAATATGAAGTCGTATGTTTAAGAGGAATATGGAATAGTGTGTTTAAGAGAAATATGAAGTAGTATTTTTAAGAGGAATATGAAGTAGTATATTGAAAAGGAATATGAAGTAGTATACTTAAGAGGAATATGAAGTAGTATGTTTAAGAGGAATATGAAGTAGTATGTTTAAGAAGAATATGAAGTAGTATGTTATAAAGGAATATGAGGTAGTATGTTTAAGAGAAATATGAATTTAAGAGGAATATGAAGTAGCATATTTAAGAGGAATATGATGTTGTATATTTAAGAGGAATATGAAGTAGTATGTTTAAGAGGAATATGAAGTAGTATGTTTAAGTGAAAAATGAAGTAGTATATTTAAGAGGAATATGAAGAAGTATGTTTAAGAGGAATATGAAGTAGTATGTTTAAGAGGAATATGAAGTAGTATGTTTAAGAGGAATATGCAGTAGTATATTTAACAGGAATATGAAGTAGTATGTTTAAGAGGAATATGAAGTACTATGTTTAAGAGGAATATGAAGTAGTATATTTAAGAGGAATATGAAGTAGTGTATTTAAGAGGAATATAAAGTAGTATATTCAAGAGTAATATGAAGTAGTATGTTTAAGAGGAATATGAAATAGTGTGTTTAAGAGAAATATGAAGTAGTATGTCTAAGAGGAATATGAAGTAGTATATTGAAAAGGAATATGAAGTAGTATGTTTTAGAGGAATATGAATTTAAAAGGAATATGAAGTAGTGTATTTAAGAGGAATATGATGTAGTATATTTAAGAGGAATATGAAGTAGTATGTTTAAGAGGAATATGAAGTAGTATGTTTAAGAGGAAAATGAAGTAGTATATTTAAGAGGAATATGAAGTAGTATATTTAAGAGAAATATGAAGTATATATTTAAGTGGAATATGAAATAGTATATTTAAGATGAATATGAAGTAGTATGTTTAAGAGGAATATGAAGTAGTATGTTTAAGAGGAATATGAAGTAGTATATTTAAGAGGAATATGAAGTAGTTTATTTAAGAGGAATATGAAGTAGTATGTTTAAGAGGAATATGATGTAGTTTGTTTCAGAGGAATATGAAGTAGTATGTTTAAGAGGAATATGCAGTAGTATGTTTAAGAGGAATATGAGGTAGTATGTTTAAGAGGAATATGAAGTAGTACGTTTAAGAGGAATATGAAGTAGTATGTTTAAGAGGAATATGAAGTAGTATGTTTAAGAGGAATATGAAGTAGTATGTTTAAGAGGAATATGAAGTAATATGTTTAAGAGGAATATGCAGTAGTATATTTAAGAGGAACATGAAGTAGTATATTTAAGAAGAATATGAAGTAATAAGTTTAAGAGGAATATGAAGTAATATGTTTAAGTGAAACACGAAGTAATATGTTAAAGAGGAATATGAAGTAGTATATTTAAAAGGAATATGAAGTAGTATATTTAAGAGGAATATGAAGGGGTATGCTTAAGAGGAATATGAAGTAGTATATTTAAGAGGAATATGAAGTAGGATATTTAAGTGGAATATGAAATAGTATATTTAAGAGGAATATGAAGTAGTATGTTTAAGAGGAATATGAAATAGTATGTTTAAGAGGAATATGAAGTAGTATATTTAAGAGGAATATTAAGTAGTATATTTAAGAGGAAAATGAAGTAGTATGTATAAGAGGAATATAAAGTAATATGTTTAAGAGGAATATGAAGTAGTATGTTTAAGAGGAATATGAAGTAGTATGTTTAAGAGGAATATGAAGTAGTATATTTAAGAGGAATATGAATTAGTATGTATAAGAGGAATATGAAGTAGTATGTTTAAGATGAATATAAAGTTGTATGTTTAAGAGGAATATGAAGTAGTATGTTTAAGAGGAATATGAAGTAGTATGTTTCAGAGGAATATGAAGTAGTATGTTTAAGAGGAATATGAAGTAGCATATTTAAGAGGAATATGAAGTAGTATGTTTCATAGGAATGTGAAGTATTATGTTAAGAGAAATATGAAGTAGTATGTTTAAGAGGAATATGAAGTAGTATATTTAAGAGGAATATGAAGTATTATATTTAAGAGGATTGTGAAGCAGCATATTTAAGAGGAATATGAATAAGTATGTTAAAGAGGAATATGAAGTAGTATATTTAAAAGGAATATGAAGTAGTATATTTAAGAGGAATATGAAGGAGTATGCTTAAGGGGAATATGAAGTAGTATATTTCAGAGGAATATGAAGTAGTATATTTAAGTGGAATATAAAATAGTATATTTAAGAGGAATATGAAGTAGTATGTTTAAGAGGAATATGAAGTTGTATGTTTAAGAGGAATATGAAGTAGTATATTTAAGAGGAATATGAAGAATTATATTTAAGAGGATTGTGAAGCAGCATATTTAAGAGGAATATGAATAAGTATGTTAAAGAGGAATATGAAGTAGTATATTTAAAAGGAATATGAAGTAGTATATTTAAGAGGAATATGAAGGAGTATGCTTAAGAGGAATATGAAGTAGTATATTTCAGAGGAATATGAAGTAGTATATTTAAGTGGAATATAAAATAGTATATTTAAGAGGAATATGAAGTAGTATGTTTAAGAGGAATATGAAGTAGTATGTTTAAGAGGAAAATGAAGTAGTATATTTAAGAGGAATATGAAGTAGTATGTATAAGAGGAATATGAAGTAGTATGTTTTAGAGGAATATGAAGTAGTATGTTTAAGAGGAATATGAAGTAATATGCTTAAGAGGAATATGCAGTAGTATATTTAAGAGGAATATGAAGTAGTATATTTAAGAGGAATATAAAGTTGTATGTTTAAGAGGAATATGAAGTAGTATGTTTAAGAGGAATATGAAGTAGTATGTTTCAGAGAAATATGAAGTAGTATGTTTAAGAGGAATATGAAGTAGCATATTTAAGAGGAATATGAAGTAGTATGTTTAATAGGAATGTGAAGTATTATGTTAAGAGGAATATGAAGTAGTATGTTTAAGAGGAATATGAAGTAGTATATTTAAGAGGAATATGAAGTATTATATTTAAGAGGATTGTGAAGCAGCATATTTAAGAGGAATATGAATAAGTATGTTAAAGAGGAATATGAAGTAGTATATTTAAAAGGAATATGAAGTAGTATATTTAAGAGGAATATGAAGGAGTATGCTTAAGGGGAATATGAAGTAGTATATTTCAGAGGAATATGAAGTAGTATATTTAAGTGGAATATAAAATAGTATATTTAAGAGGAATATGAAGTAGTATGTTTAAGAGGAATATGAAGTAGTATGCTTAAGAGGAATATGAAGTAGTATATTTAAGAGGAATATGAAGTATTATATTTAAGAGGATTGTGAAGCAGCATATTTAAGAGGAATATGAATAAGTATGTTAAAGAGGAATATGAAGTAGTATATTTAAAAGGAATATGAAGTAGTATATTTAAGAGGAATATGAAGGAGTATGCTTAAGAGGAATATGAAGTAGTATATTTCAGAGGAATATGAAGTAGTATATTTAAGAGGAATATAAAATAGTATATTTAAGAGGAATATGAAGTAGTATGTTTAAGAGGAATATGAAGTAGTATGTTTAAGGGGAAAATGAAGTAGTATATTTAAGAGGAATATGAAGTAGTATATTTAAGAGAAATATGAAGTATATATTTAAGTGGAATATGAAATAGTATATTTAAGAGGAATATGAAGTAGTATGTTTAAGAGGAATATGAAGTAGTATGTTTAAGAGGAATATGCAGTAGTATGTTTAAGAGGAATATGAAGTAGTATGTTTAAGAAGAATATGAAGTAGTACGTTTAAGAGGAATATGAAGTAGTATGTTTAAGAGGAATATGAAGTAGTATGTTTTAAAGGAATATGAAGTAGTATGTTTAAGAGGAATATGAAGTAATATGTTTAAGATGAATATGCAGTAGTATATTTAAGAGGAACATGAAGTAGTATATTTAAGAAGAATATGAAGTAATATGTTTAAGAGGAATATGAAGTAATATGTTTAAGAGGAACATGAAGTAGTATGTTAAAGAGGAATATGAAGTAGTATATTTAAAAGGAATATGAAGTAGTATATTTAAGAGGAATATGAAGGGGTATGCTGAACAGGAATATGAAGTAGTATATTTAAGAGGAACATGAAGTAGTATATTTAAGTGGAATATGAAATAGTATATTTAAGAGGAATATGAAGTAGTATGTTTAAGAGGAATATGAAATAGAATGTTTAAGATGAACAAAAAGTAGTATATTTAAGAGGAATATTAAGTAGTATATTTAAGAGGAATATGAAGTAGTATGTATAAGAGGAATATAAAGTAATATGTTTAAGAGGAATATGAAGTAGTATGTTTAAGAGGAATATGAAGTAGTATGTTTAAGAGGAATATGAAGTAGTATATTTAAGAGGAATATGAAGTAGTATGTATAAGAGGAATATGAAGTAGTATGTTTAAGAGGAATATGAAGTAGTATGTTTAAGAGGAATATGAAGTAATATGCTTAAGAGGAATATGCAGTAGAATATTTAAGAGGAATATGAAGTAGTATATTTAAGAGGAATATAAAGTTGTATGTTTAAGAGGAATATGAAGTAGTATGTTTAAGAGGAATATGAAGTAGTATGTTTCAGAGGAATATGAAGTAGTATGTTTAAGAGGAATATGAACTAGCATATTTAAGAGGAATATGAAGTAGTATGTTTAATAGGAATGTGAAGTATTATGTTAAGAGGAATATAAAGGAGTATGTTTAAGAGGAATATGAAGTAGTATATTTAAGAGGAATATGAAGTATTATATTTAAGAGGATTGTGAAGCAGCATATTTAAGAGGAATATGAATAAGTATGTTAAAGAGGAATATGAAGTAGTATATTTAAAAGGAATATGAAGTAGTATATTTAAGAGGAATATGAAGGAGTATGCTTTAGAGGAATATGAAGTAGTATATTTCAGAGGAATATAAGGTAGTATATTTAAGTGGAATATAAAATAGTATATTTAAGAGGAATATGAAGTAGAATGTTTAAGAGGAATATGAAGTAGTATGTTTAAGAGGAATATGAAGTAGTATATTTAAGAGGAATATGAAGTAGTATATTTAAGAGGAATATGAAGTAGTATGTATAAGAGGAATATAAAGTAATATGTTTAAGAGGAATATGAAGTAGTATGTTTAAGAGGAATATGAAGTAGTATGTTTAATAGGAATATGAAGTAGTATGTATAAGAGGAATATAAAGTAATATGTTTAAGAGGAATATGAAGTAGTATGTTTAAGAGGAATATGAAGTAGTATGTTTAAGAGGAATATGAAGTAGTATATTTAAGAGGAATATAAATTAGTATGTTTAATAGGAATATGAAGTATTACGTTAAGGGGAATATGAAGTAGTATATTTAAGAGGAATATGAAGTAGTATATTTAAGAGGAATATGAAGTAGTATGTTTAAGAGGAATATGCAGTAGTATGTTTAAGAGGAGTATGAAGTAGTATGTTTAAGGGGTATATGAAGTAGTATGTTTAAGAGGAATATGAAGTAGTACGTTTAAGAGGAATATGAAGTAGTATGTTTAAGAGGAATATGCAGTAGTATGTTTAAGAGAAATATGAAGTTATATGTTTGAGAGAAATATGAAGTAATATGTTTAAGAGGAATATGTAGTAGTATATTTAAGAGGAATATGAAGTAGTATGTTTAAGAGGAATATGAAGTAGTATGTTTAAGAGGAATATGAAGTAGTATATTGAAAAGGAATATGAAGTAGTATATTTAAGAGGAATATGAAGTAGTATGTTTAAGAGGAACATGAAGTAGTATGTTTAAAAAGACTATTAAATATTATGTTTAAAAGGAATATGAAGTAGTATGTTTAAGAGGAATATGAATTTAAGAGGAATATGAAGTAGTATATTTAAGAGGAATATGATGTAGTATATTTAAGAGGAATATGAAGTAGTATGTTCAAGAGGAATATGAAGTAGTATGTTTAAGAGGAAAATGAAGTAGTATATTTAAGAGGAATATGAAGTAGTACGTGTATATATAAGAGGTATATGAAATAGTATATTTAAGAGGAATATGAAGTAGTATATTTAAGAGGATATGAAGTAGTATGTTTAAGAGGAATATGAAGTAGTATGTTTAAGAGGAATATGAAGTAGTATGTTTAAGAGGAATATGCAGTAGTATGTTTAAGAGGAATTTGAAGTAGCATGTTTAAGAGGAATATGAAGTAGTATGTTTAAGAGGGATATGAAGTAGTATGTTTAAGAGGAATATGAAGTAGTATATTTAAGAGGAATATGAAATAGTATTTTTAAGAGGAATATGAAATAGTAGGTTTAAGAGGATTATGAAGTAGTATGTTTAAGAGGAATATGAAGTAGTATGTTTAAGAGGAATATGCTTAAGTATGTTTAACAGGAATATGAAATAGAATGTTTAAGAGGAATATGAAGTATTATGTTTAAGAGGAATATGAAGTAGTATATTTGAGAGGAATATGAAGTAGTATATTTAAGAGGAATATAAAGTAGTATATTTAAGAGGAATATGAAGTCGTATGTTTAAGAGGAATATGAACTAGTATGTTTAAGAGGAATATGAAGTAGTATGTTTAAGAGGAATATGAAGTAATATGTTTAAGAGGAATATGAAGTAGTATGTTAAAGAGGAATATGAAGTAGTATGTTTAAGAGGAATATGAAGTAATATGTTTAAGAGGAATATGCAGTAGTATATTTAAGAGGAATATGAAGTGTATGTTTAAGAGGAATATGCAGTAGTATGTTTAAGATGAATATGAAGTAGTATGTTTAAGGGGAATATGAAGTAGTATGTTTAAGAGGAATATGAAGTAGTATATTTAAGAGGAATATGAAGTAGTATGTTTAAAAGGAATATGAAGTAGTATGTTTAAGAGGAATATGCAGTAGTATGTTTAAGAGGAATATGAAGTAGTATGTTTAAGAGGAATATGAAGTAGTATGTTTAGGAGGAGTATGAAGTAGTATGTTTAAGAGGAATATGAAGTAGTATGTTCAAGAGGAATATGAAGCAGTATGTTTAAGAGGAATATGAAGTAGTATTTTTAAGAGGAATATGCAGTAGTATTTTTAAGAGGAATATGAACTAGTATATTTAAGAGGAATATGAAGTAGTATGTTTAAGAGAAATATGAAGTAGTATGTTTAAGAGGAATATGCAGAAGTATGTTTAACAGGAATGTGAAGTAGAATGTTTAAGATGAATATGAAGGAGTATGTTTAAGAGGAGTATGAAGTAGTATATTTAAGAGGAATATGAAGTAGTATATTTAAGAAGAATATGAAGTAGTATGTGTAAGAGGAATATGAAGTAGTATGTTTAAGAGGAATATGAAGTAGTATGTTTAAGAGGAATATGCAGTAGTATGTTTAAGAGGAATATGAAGTAGTATATTTTAGAGGAATATGAAGTAGTATGTTTAAGAGGAATATGAAGTAGTATATTTAAGAGGAATATGAAGTAGTATGTTTAAGAGGAATATGAAGTAGTATGTTTAAGAGGAATATGAAGTAGTATGTTTAAGAAGAATATGCAGTAGTATGTTTAAGAGCAATATGTTTAAGAGGAATATGATGTAGTATGTTTAAGAGGAATATGAAGTAGCATGTTTAAGAAGAATATGAAGTAGTATGTTTAAGAGGGATATGAAGTAGTATGTTTAAGAGGAATATGAAGTAGTATATTTAAGAGGAATATGAAGTAGTATTTTTAAGAGGAATATGAAATAGTAGGTTTAAGAGGAATATGAAGTAGTATGTTTAAGAGGAATATGAAGTAGTATGTTTAAGAGGAATATGCTTAAGTATGTTTAACAGGAATATGAAGTAGAATGTTTAAGAGGAATATGAAGTATTATGTTTAAGAGGAATATGAAGTAGTATATTTAAGAGGAATATGAAGTAGTATATTTAAGAGGAATATAAAGTAGTATATTTAAGAGGAATATGAAGTAGTATGTTTAAGAGGAATATGAAATAGTGTGTTTAAGAGAAATATGAAGTAGTATGTTTAAGAGGAATATGAAGTTGTATATTGAAAAGGAATATGAAGTAGTATATTTAAGAGGAATATGAAGTAGTACGTTTAAGAGGAATATGAAGTAGTATGTTTAAGAAAAATATGAAGTAGTATTTTTAAAAGGAATATGAGGTAGTATGTTTAAGAGGAATGTGAATTTAAGAGGAATATGAAGTAGCATATTTAAGAGGAATATGATGTTGTATATTTAAGAGGAATATGAAGTAGTATGTTTAAGAGGAATATGAAGTAGTATGTTTAAGAGGAAAATGAAGTAGTATATTTAAGAGGAATATGAAGTAGTATGGTTAAGAGGAATATGAAGTAGTATGTTTAAGAGGAATATGAAGTAGTATGTTTAAGAGGAATATGCAGATATATATTTAACAGGAATATGAAGTAGTATATTTAAGAGGAATATGAAGTACTATGTTTAAGAGGAATATGAAGTAGTATATTTAAGAGGAATATGAAGTAGTGTATTTAAGAGGAATATAAAGTAGTATAGTTAAGAGGAATATGAAAGAGTATGTTTAAGAGGAATATGAAGTAGTATGCTTAAGAGGAATATGAAAAAGTATGTTTAAGAGGAATATGCTTAAGTATGTTTAACAGGAATATGAAGTAGAATGTTTAAGAGGAATATGAAGTATATTGTTTAAGAGGAATATGAAGTAGTATATTTAAGTGGCATATGAAGTAATATATTTAAGAGGAATATAAAGTAGTATATTTAAGAGGAATATAAAGTCGTATGTTTAAGAGGAATATGAAATAGTGTGTTTAAGAGAAATATGAAGTAGTATGTTTAAGAGGAATATGAAGTAGTATATTGCAAAGGAATATGAAGTAGTATATTTAAGAGGAATATGAAGTAGTATGTTTAAGAGGAATATGAAGTTTTATGTTTAAGAAAAATATGAAGTAGTATGTTTAAAAGGAATATGAAGTAGTACGTTTAAGAGAAATGTGAATTTAAGAGGAATATGAAGTAGCATATTTAAGAGGAATATAATGTTGTATATTTAAGAGGAATATGAAGTAGTATGTTTAAGAGGAATATGAAGTAGTATGTTTAAGAGGAATATGAAGTAGTATGTTTAAGAGGAATATGCAGTAGTATGTTTAAGAGCAATATGAAGTAGTATGTTTAAGAGGAATATGAAGAAGTATGTTTAAGAGGAATATGAAGTAGCATGTTTAAGAGGAATATGAAGTAGTATGTTTAAGAGGGATATGAAGTAGTATGTTTAAGAGGAATATGAAGTAGTATATTTAAGAGGAATATGAAGTTGTATGTTTAAGAAAAATATGAAGTAGTATGTTTGAAAGGAATATAAAGTAGTATATTGCAAAGGAATATGAAGTAGTATATTTAAGAGGAATATGAAGTAGTATGTTTAAGAGGAATATGAAGTTGTATGTTTAAGAAAAATATGAAGTAGTATGTTTAAAAGGAATATGAAGTAGTACGTTTAAGAGAAATGTGAATTTAAGAGGAATATGAAGTAGCATATTTAAGAGGAATATAATGTTGTATATTTAAGAGGAATATGAAGTAGTATGTTTAAGAGGAATATGAAGTAGTATGTTTAAGAGGAATATGAAGTAGTATGTTTAAGAGGAATATGCAGTAGTATGTTTAAGAGCAATATGAAGTAGTATGTTTAAGAGGAATATGAAGTAGTATGTTTAAGAGGAATATGAAGTAGCATGTTTAAGAGGAATATGAATTAGAAGGTTTAAGAGGAATATGAAGTAGTATGTTTAAGAGGAATATGAAGTAGTATGTTTAAGAGGAATATGCTTAAGTATGTTTAACAGGAATATGAAGTAGAATGTTTAAGAGGAATATAAAGTATTATGTTTAAGAGGAATATGAAGTAGTATGTTTAAGAGGAATATGAAGTAGTATATTTAAGAGGAATATGAAGTAGTATGTTTAAGAGGAATATGAAGTAGCATGTTCAAGAGGAATATGAAGTAGTATGTTTAAGAGGAATATGCAGAAGTATGTTTACCAGGAATATGAAGTAGAATGTTTAAGAGGAATATGAATTATTATGTTTAAGAGGAATATGAAGTAGTATATTTAAGAGGAATATGAAGTAGTATATTTAAGAGGAATATAAAGTAGTATATTTCAGAGAAATATGAAGTCGTATGTTTAAGAGGAATATGGGATAGTGTGTTTAAGAGAAATATGAAGTAGTATGTTTAAGAGGAATATGAAGTAGTATATTGAAAAGGAATATAAAGTAGTATATTTAAGAGGAATATGAAGTAGTATGTTTAAGAGGAATATGAAGTAGTATGTTTAAGAAGAATATGAAGTAGTATGTTTAAAAGGAATATGAAGTAGTATGTTTAAGAGGAATATGAATTTAAGACGAATATGAAGTAGCATATTTAAGAGGAATATGATGTTGTATATTTAAGAGGAATATGAAGTAGTATGTTTAAGAGGAATATGAAGTAGTATGTTTAAGAGGAAAATGAAGTAGTATATTTAAGAGGAATATGAAGTAGTAAGTATAAGAGGAATATGAAGTAGTATGTTTAAGAGGAATATGAAGTAGTATGTTTAAGAGGAATATGCAGTAGTATATTTAAGAGGAATATGAAGTAGTATGTTTAAGAGGAATATGAAGTACTATGTTTAAGTGGAATATGAAGTAGTATATTCAAGAGGAATATGAAGTAGTGTATTTAAGAGGAATTTATAGTAGTATATTTAAGAGTAATATAAAGTAGTATGTTTAAGAGGAATATGAAATATTGTGTTTAAGAGAAATATGAAGTAGTATGTTTAAGAGGAATATGAAGTAGTATATTGAAAAGGAATATGAAGTAGTATATTTAAGAGGAATATGAAGTAGTATGTTTAAGAGGAACATGAAGTAGTATGTTTAAGAAGAATATGAAGTAGTATGTTTAAGAGGAATAGGAAGTAGTATGTTTAAGAGAAATATGAATTTAAAAGGAATATGATGTAGTATATTTAAGAGGAATATGAAGTAGTATGTTTAAGAGGAATATGAAGTAGTATGTTTAAGAGGAAAATGAAGTAGTATATTTAAGAGGTATATGAAGTAGTATATTTTAGAGAAATATGAAGTAGTATACTTAAGTGGAATATGAAAAAGTATATTTAAGAGGAATATGAAGTAGTATGTTTAAGAGGAATATGAAGTAGTATGTTTAAGAGGAATATGATGTAGTTTGTTTAAGAGGAATATGAAGTAGTATGTTTAAGAGGAATATGCAGTAGTATGTTTAAGAGGAATATGAAGTAGTATGTTTAAGAGGAATATGAAGTAGTACGTTTAAGAGGAATATGAAGTAATATGTTTAAGAGGAATATGAAGTAGTATGTTTAAGAGGAATATGAAGTAGTATGTTTAAGAGGAATATGAAGTTATATGTTTAAGAGGAATATGCAGTAGTATATTTAAGAGGAACATGAAGTAGTATATTTAAGAAGAATATGAAGTAGTATGTTTAAGAGGAATATGAAGTAATATGTTTAAGATGAACATGAAGTAGTATGTTAAAGAGGAATATGAAGTAGTATATTTAAAAGGAATATGAAGTAGTATATTTAAGAGGAACATGAAGAGCTATGCTTAAGAGGAATATGAAGTAGTATATTTAAGAGGAATATGAAGTAGTATATTTAGATGGAATATGAAATAGTATATTTAAGAGGAATATGAAGTAGTATGTTTAAGAGGAATATGAAGTAGTATATTTAAAAGGAATATGAAGTAGTATGTTTAAGAGGAATATGAAGTAGTATGTTTAAGATAAATATGAGGTAATATGTTTAAGAGGAATATGCAGTAGTATATTTAAGACTAATATGAAGTAGTATATTTAAGAGGAATATGAAGTTGTATGTTTAAGAGGAATATGAAGTAGTATGTTTAAGAGGAATATGAAGTAGTATGTTTAAGAGGAATATGAAGTAGTATGTTTAAGAGGAATATGAAGTAGTATATTTAAGAGGAATATGAAGTAGTATGTTTAATAGGAATATGAAGAATTATGTTAAGAGGAATATGAAGTAGTATGTTTAAGAGGAATATGAAGTAGTATATTTAAGAGGAATATGAAGTATTATATTTAAGAGGATTGTGAAGCAGCATATTTAAGAGGAGTATGAAGTAGTATATTAAAGAGGAATATGAAGTAGTATATTTAAAAGGAATATGAAGTAGTATATTTAAGAGGAATATGAAGAAGTATGCTTAAGAGGAATATGAAGAAGTATATTTAAGAGGAATATGAAGTAGTATATTTAAGTGGAATATGAAATAGTATATTTAAGAGGAATATGAAGTAGTATGTTTAAGAGGAATATGAAGTAGTATGTTTAAGAAGAATATGAAGTAGTATATTTAAGAGGAATATGAAGTAGTATATTTAAGAGGAATATGAAGTAGTATGTATAAGAGGAATATAAAGTAATATGTTTAAGAGGAATATGAAGTAGTATGTTTAAGAGGAATATGAAGTAGTATGTTTAAGAGGAATATGAAGTAGTATATTTAAGAGGAATATGAAGTAGTATGTTTAAGAGGAATATGAAGTAGTATGTTTAAGAGGAACATGAAGTAGTATATTTAAGAGGAATATGAAGTAATATGTTTAAGAGGAATATGCAGTCGTATATTTAAGAGGAATATGAAGTAGTATATTTAAGAGGAATATGAAGTTGTATGTTTAAGAGGAATATGAAGCAGTATGTTTAAGAGGAATATGAAGTAGTATGTATAAGAGGAATATGAAGTAGTATGTTTAAGAAGAATATGAAGTAGTATATTTAAGATGAATATAAAGTAGTATGTTTAATAGGAATATGAAGTATTACATTAAGAGGAATATGAAGTAGTATGTTTAAGAGGAATATGAAGTAGTATATTTAAGAGGAATATGAAGTATTATATTTAAGAGGATTGTGGAGCAGCATATTTAAGAGGAATATGAAGTAGTATATTTAAGAGGAATACGAAGTAGTATATGTAAGAGGAATATGAAGTATTATGTTTAAGAGGAATATGCAGTAGTATGTTTAAGAGGAATATGAAGTAGTATGTTTAAGGGGTATATGAAGTAGTATGTTTAAGAGGAATATGAAGTAGTACGTTTAAGAGGAATATGAAGTAGTATATTTAAGAGGAATACGAAGTAGTATATGTAAGAGGAATATGAAGTAATATGTTTAAGAGGAATATGCAGTAGTATATTTAAGAGGAATATGAAGTAGTATGTTTAAGAGGAATATGAAGTAGTATGTTTAAGAGGAATATGAAGTAGTATATTGAAAAGGAATATGAAGTAGTATATTTAAGAGGAATATGAAGTAGTATGTTTAAGAGGAACATGAAGTAGTATGTTTAAGAAGAATATTAAATATTATGTTTAAAAGGAATATGAAGTAGTATGTTTAAGAGGAATATGAATTTAAGAGGAACATGAAGTAGTATATTTAAGAGGAATATGATGTAGTATATTTAAGAGGAATATGAAGTAGTATGTTCAAGAGAAATATGAAGTAGTATGTTTAAGAGGAAAATGAAGAAGTATATTTAAGAGGAATATGAAGTAGTATATTTAAGAGGAATATGAAGTAGTGTATTTTAGTGGAATATGAAGTAGTATATTTAAGAGGTATATGAAGTAGTATGTTTAAGAGGAATATGAAGTAGTATGTTTAAGAGGAATATGAAGTAGTATATTTAAGAGGAATATGAAGTAGTATATTTAAGAGGATATGAATTAGTATGTTTAAGAGAAATATAAAGTAGTATGTTTAAGAGGAATATGAAGTAGTATATTTAAGAGGAATATGAAGTAGTATGTTTAAGAGGAATATGAAATAGTAGATTTAAGAGAAATATGAAGTAGTATGTTTAAGAGGAATATGAACTAGTATGTTTAAGAGGAATATGAAGTAGTATGTTTAAGAGGAATATGAAGTAATATGTTTAAGAGGAATATAAGGTAGTACGTTAAAGAGGAATATGAAGTAGTATGTTTAAGAGGAACATGAAGTAATATGTTTAAGAGGAATATGCAGTAGTATATTTAAGAGGAATATGAAGTGTATGTTTAAGAGGAATATGCAGTTGTATGTTTAAGATGAATATGAAGTAGTATATTTAAGAGGAATATGAAGTAGTATGTTTAAGAGGAATATGAAGTAGTATATTTAAGAGGAATATGAAGTAGTATGTTTAAGAGGAATATGAAGTAGTATGTTTAAGAGGAATATGAATTTAAGAGGAATATGAAGTAGTATATTTAAGAGGAATATGATGTAGTGTGTTTAAGAGGAATATGAAGTAGTATGTTCAAGAGGAATATGAAGTAGTATGTTTAAGAGGAATATAAAGTAGTATATTTAACAGGAATATGAAGTAGTATGTTTAAGAGGAATATGAAGTTGTATGTTTAAGAAGAATATGAAGTAGTATGTTTAAGAGGAATATGAAGTAGTATATTTAAGAGGAATATAAAGTAGTATGTTTAAGAGGAATATGAAGTAGTATGTTTAAGAGGAATATGAAGTAGTATTTTTAAGAGGAATATACAGTAGTATATTTAAGAGGAATATGAAGTAGTATATTTAAGAGGAATATGAAGTAGTATGTTTAAAGAAATATGAAGTAGTTTGTTTAAGAGGAATATGAAGTATATGTTTAGGAGGAATATGAAGTAGTATGTTTAAGAGGAATATGAAGTAGTATGTTTAAGAGGAATATGAAGTAGTATGTTTAAAGGAATATGAAGTAGTATGTTTAAGAGGAATATGAAGTATATGCTTAGGAGGAATATGAAGTAGTATGTTTAAGAGGAATATGAAGTAGTATGTTTAAAAGGAATATGGAGTAGTATGTTTGAGAGGTATATGAAGTAGTATGTTTAAGAGGAATATGAAGTAGTATGTTTAAGAATAATATGAAGTAGTATATTTAAGAGACATATGAAGTAGTATGTTTAAGAGGAATATGAAGTAGTATGTTTAAGAGGAATATGAAGTAGTATGTTTAAGAGGAATATGAAGTAGTATGTTTAAGAGGAATATGAAATAGTATATTTAAGAGGAATATGAAGTAGTATATTTGAGAGGTATATGAAGTAGTATGTTCAAGAGGAATATGAAGTAGTATGTTTAAGAGGAAAATGAAGAAGTATATTTAAGAGGAATATGAAGTAGTATATTTAAGAGGAATATGAAGTAGTATATTTTAGTGGAATATGAAGTAGTATATTTAAGAGGTATATGAAGTAGTATGTTTAAGAGGAATATGAAGTAGTATGTTTAAGAGGAATATGAAGTAGTATATTTAAGAGGAATATGAAGTAGTATATTTAAGAGGATATGAAGTAGTATGTTTAAGAGAAATATAAAGTAGTATGTTTAAGAGGAATATGAAGTAGTATGTTTAAGAGGAATATGAAGTAGTATGTTTAAGAGGAATATGAAATAGTAGATTTAAGAGGAATATGAAGTAGTATGTTTAAGAGGAATATGAACTAGTATGTTTAAGAGGAATATGAAGTAGTATGTTTAAGAGGAATATGAAGTAATATGTTTAAGAGGAATATGAAGTAGTACGTTAAAGAGGAATATGAAGTAGTATGTTTAAGAGGAACATGAAGTAATTTGTTTAAGAGGAATATGCAGTAGTATATTTAAGAGGAATATGAAGTGTATGTTTAAGAGGAATATGCAGTAGTATGTTTGAGATGAATATGAAGTAGTATGTTTAAGGGGAATATGAAGTAGTATGTTTAAGAGGAATATGAAGTAGTATATTTAAGAGGAATATGAAGTAGTATGTTTAAGAGGAATATGAAGTAGTATATTTAAGAGGAATATGATGTAGTGTGTTTAAGAGGAATATGAAGTAGTATGTTCAAGAGGAATATGAAGTAGTATGTTTAAGAGGAATATAAAGTAGTATATTTAACAGGAATATGAAGTAGTATGTTTAAGAGGAATATGAAGTAGTATGTTTAAGAAGAATATGAAGTAGTATGTTTAAGAGGAATATGAAGTAGTATATTTAAGAGGAATATAAAGTAGTATGTTTAAGAGGAATATGAAGTAGTATGTTTAAGAGGAATATGAAGTAGTATTTTTAAGAGGAATATACAGTAGTATATTTAAGAGGAATATGAAGTAGTATATTTAAGAGGAATATGAAGTAGTATATTTAAAGGAATATGAAGTAGTATGTTTAAGAGGAATATGAAGTATATGTTTAGGAGGAATATGAAGTAGTATGTTTAAGAGGAATATGAAGTAGTATGTTTAAGAGGAATATGAAGTAGTATGTTTAAAGGAATATGAAGTAGTATGTTTAAGAGGAATATGAAGTATATGCTTAGGAGGAATATGAAGTAGTATGTTTAAGAGGAATATGAAGTAGTATGTTTAAGAGGAATATGAAGTAGTATGTTTAAAAGGAATATGAAGTAGTATGTTTGAGAGGTATATGAAGTAGTATGTTTAAGAGGAATATGAAGTAGTATGTTTAAGAATAATATGAAGTAGTATATTTAAGAGGAATATGAAGTAGTATGTTTAAGAGGAATATGAAGTAGTATGTTTAAGAGGAATATGAAGTAGTATGTTTAAGAGGAATATGAAGTAGTATGTTTAAGAGGAATATGAAATAGTATATTTAAGAGGAATATGAAGTAGTATGTTTAAGAGGAATATAAAGTAGTATATTTAAGAGGAATATGAATTAGTATGTTTAAGAGGAATATGAAGTAGTATATTTAAGAGGAATATGAAGTAGTATTTTTAAGAGGAATATGAAGTAGTATGTTTATGATGAATATGAAGTAGTATGTTTAAGAGGAATATGAAGTAGTATGTTTAAGAGGAATATGAAGTAGTATATTTAAGAGGAATATGAAGTAGTATATTTAAGAGGAATATGAAGTAGTATGTTAAAGAGGAATATGAAGAAGTATGTTTAAGAGGAATATGAAGTAGCATGTTTAAGAGGAATATGAAGTAGTATGTTTAAGAGGGATATGAAGTAGTATGTTTAAGAGGAATATGAAGTAGTATATTTAAGAGGAATATGAAGTTGTATGTTTAAGAAAAATATGAAGTATAATGTTTGAAAGGAATATAAAGTAGTATATTGCAAAGGAATATGAAGTAGTATATTTTAGAGGAATATGAAGTAGTATGCTTAAGAGGAATATAAAGTTGTATGTTTACGAAAAATATGAAGTAGTATGTTTAAAAGGAATATGAAGTAGTACGTTTAAGAGAAATGTGAATTTAAGAGGAATATGAAGTAGTATATTTCAGAGGAATATGAAGTAGTATGTTTAAGAGGAATATGAAGTAGTATGTTTAAGAGAAATATGAAGTAGTATATTTAAGTGGAATATGAAGAATTATATTTAAGAGGAATGTGAAGTAGCATATTTTAGAGTAATATGAAGTAGTATATATAAGAGGAATATGAAGTAGTATATTTAAGAGGAATATGAAGTAGTATGTTTAAGACAAATATGATGTAGTTTGTTTAAGAGGAATATGAAGTAGTATGTTTAAGAAGAATATGCAGTAGTATGTTTAAGAGGAATATGAAGTAGTATGTTTAAGGGGAATATGAAGTAGGATGTTTCAGGGGAATATGAAGTAGTATATTTAAGAGGAATATGAAGTAGTATATTTAAGATGAATATGAAGTAGTATGTTTAAGAGGAATATGAAGTAGTTTGTTTAAGAGGAATATGAAGTAGTATATTTAAGAGGAATATGAAGTATTATATTTAAGAGGAATGTGTAGTAGCATATTTAAGAGGAATATGAAGTAGTATATTTAAGAGGAATATAAAGTAGTATGTTTAAGAGGAATCTGATGTAGTATGTTTAAGAAAAATATGAAGTAGTATTTTTAAGAGGAATATGAAGTAATATATTTAAGAGGAATATGAAGTAGTATGTTAAAGAGGAATATGAAGTAGTATATTTAAGAGGAATAAGAAGTAGTATATTTAAGCGGAAAATGAAGTAGTATGTTTAAGAGAAATTTGAAGTAGTATGTTTACGAGGAATATGAAGTAGTATGTTTAAGAAGAATATGAAGTAGTATGTTTAAAAGGAATATGAAGTAGAATGTTTAAGAGCAATATGAATTTAAGAGGAATATGAAGTAGTATGTTTAAGTGTAATATGAAGTAGTATTTTTAAGAAGAATATGAAGAAGTATATTTAAGAGGAATATGAAGTAGTATATTTAAGAGGAATATGAAATAGTATATTTAAGAGGAATACAAAGTAGTATGTTTAAGAGGAATATGAAGTAGTATGTTTAAGAAGAATAATAAATAGTATATGTAAGAGGAATATGAAGTAGTATATTTAAGAGGAATATAAAGTAGTATGTTTAAGAGGAATATGAAGTAGTATGTTTAAGAGGAATATAAAGTAGTATGTTTAAGAGGAATATGAAGTAGTATATTTAAGAGGAATATGATGTAGTGTGTTTAAGAGGAACATGAAGTAATTTGTTTAAGAGGAATATGCAGTAGTATATTTAAGAGGAATATGAAGTGTATGTTTAAGAGGAATATGCAGTAGTATGTTTGAGATGAATATGAAGTAGTATGTTTAAGGGGAATATGAAGTAGTATGTTTAAGAGGAATATGAAGTAGTATATTTAAGAGGAATATGAAGTAGTATGTTTAAGAGGAATATGAAGTAGTATATTTAAGAGGAATATGATGTAGTGTGTTTAAGAGGAATATGAAGTAGTATGTTCAAGAGGAATATGAAGTAGTATGTTTAAGAGGAATATAAAGTAGTATATTTAACAGGAATATGAAGTAGTATGTTTAAGAGGAATATGAAGTAGTATGTTTAAGAAGAATATGAAGTAGTATGTTTAAGAGGAATATGAAGTAGTATATTTAAGAGGAATATAAAGTAGTATGTTTAAGAGGAATATGAAGTAGTATGTTTAAGAGGAATATGAAGTAGTATTTTTAAGAGGAATATACAGTAGTATATTTAAGAGGAATATGAAGTAGTATATTTAAGAGGAATATGAAGTAGTATATTTAAAGGAATATGAAGTAGTATGTTTAAGAGGAATATGAAGTATATGTTTAGGAGGAATATGAAGTAGTATGTTTAAGAGGAATATGAAGTAGTATGTTTAAGAGGAATATGAAGTAGTATGTTTAAAGGAATATGAAGTAGTATGTTTAAGAGGAATATGAAGTATATGCTTAGGAGGAATATGAAGTAGTATGTTTAAGAGGAATATGAAGTAGTATGTTTAAGAGGAATATGAAGTAGTATGTTTAAAAGGAATATGAAGTAGTATGTTTGAGAGGTATATGAAGTAGTATGTTTAAGAGGAATATGAAGTAGTATGTTTAAGAATAATATGAAGTAGTATATTTAAGAGGAATATGAAGTAGTATGTTTAAGAGGAATATGAAGTAGTATGTTTAAGAGGAATATGAAGTAGTATGTTTAAGAGGAATATGAAGTAGTATGTTTAAGAGGAATATGAAATAGTATATTTAAGAGGAATATGAAGTAGTATGTTTAAGAGGAATATAAAGTAGTATATTTAAGAGGAATATGAATTAGTATGTTTAAGAGGAATATGAAGTAGTATATTTAAGAGGAATATGAAGTAGTATTTTTAAGAGGAATATGAAGTAGTATGTTTATGATGAATATGAAGTAGTATGTTTAAGAGGAATATGAAGTAGTATGTTTAAGAGGAATATGAAGTAGTATATTTAAGAGGAATATGAAGTAGTATATTTAAGAGGAATATGAAGTAGTATGTTAAAGAGGAATATGAAGAAGTATGTTTAAGAGGAATATGAAGTAGCATGTTTAAGAGGAATATGAAGTAGTATGTTTAAGAGGGATATGAAGTAGTATGTTTAAGAGGAATATGAAGTAGTATATTTAAGAGGAATATGAAGTTGTATGTTTAAGAAAAATATGAAGTATAATGTTTGAAAGGAATATAAAGTAGTATATTGCAAAGGAATATGAAGTAGTATATTTTAGAGGAATATGAAGTAGTATGCTTAAGAGGAATATAAAGTTGTATGTTTAAGAAAAATATGAAGTAGTATGTTTAAAAGGAATATGAAGTAGTACGTTTAAGAGAAATGTGAATTTAAGAGGAATATGAAGTAGTATATTTCAGAGGAATATGAAGTAGTATGTTTAAGAGGAATATGAAGTAGTATGTTTAAGAGAAATATGAAGTAGTATATTTAAGTGGAATATGAAGAATTATATTTAAGAGGAATGTGAAGTAGCATATTTTAGAGTAATATGAAGTAGTATATATAAGAGGAATATGAAGTAGTATATTTAAGAGGAATATGAAGTAGTATGTTTAAGACAAATATGATGTAGTTTGTTTAAGAGGAATATGAAGTAGTATGTTTAAGAAGAATATGCAGTAGTATGTTTAAGAGGAATATGAAGTAGTATGTTTAAGGGGAATATGAAGTAGGATGTTTCAGGGGAATATGAAGTAGTATATTTAAGAGGAATATGAAGTAGTATATTTAAGATGAATATGAAGTAGTATGTTTAAGAGGAATATGAAGTAGTTTGTTTAAGAGGAATATGAAGTAGTATATTTAAGAGGAATATGAAGTATTATATTTAAGAGGAATGTGTAGTAGCATATTTAAGAGGAATATGAAGTAGTATATTTAAGAGGAATATAAAGTAGTATGTTTAAGAGGAATCTGATGTAGTATGTTTAAGAAAAATATGAAGTAGTATTTTTAAGAGGAATATGAAGTAATATATTTAAGAGGAATATGAAGTAGTATGTTAAAGAGGAATATGAAGTAGTATATTTAAGAGGAATAAGAAGTAGTATATTTAAGCGGAAAATGAAGTAGTATGTTTAAGAGAAATTTGAAGTAGTATGTTTACGAGGAATATGAAGTAGTATGTTTAAGAAGAATATGAAGTAGTATGTTTAAAAGGAATATGAAGTAGAATGTTTAAGAGCAATATGAATTTAAGAGGAATATGAAGTAGTATGTTTAAGTGTAATATGAAGTAGTATTTTTAAGAAGAATATGAAGAAGTATATTTAAGAGGAATATGAAGTAGTATATTTAAGAGGAATATGAAATAGTATATTTAAGAGGAATACAAAGTAGTATGTTTAAGAGGAATATGAAGTAGTATGTTTAAGAAGAATAATAAATAGTATATGTAAGAGGAATATGAAGTAGTATATTTAAGAGGAATATAAAGTAGTATGTTTAAGAGGAATATGAAGTAGTATGTTTAAGAGGAATATAAAGTAGTATGTTAAAGAGGAATATGAAGTAGTATGTTTAAGAAGAATATGAAGTAGTATGTTTAAGAGGAATATGAAGTAGTATGCTTAAGATGAATATGAAGTAGTATGTTTAAGAGGAATATGAAGTATTATATTTAAGAGGAATGTGAAGTAGCATATTTAAGAGGAATATGAAGTAGTATGTTTAAGAGGAAAATGAAGTAGTGTGTTTAAGAGGAATATGAAGTAGTATGTTTAAGAGGAATATGAAGTAGTATATTTAAGAGGAATATGAAGTAGTATGTTGAAGAGGAATATGAAGTAGTATGTTTAAGAGGAATATAAAGTTGTATGTTTAAGAGGAATATGAATTTAAGAGGAAAATAAAGTAGTATATTGAAGAGGACAATGATGTAGTGTGTTTAAGAGGAATATGAAGTAGTATGTTCAAGAGGAATATGAAGTAGTATGTTTAAGAGGAATATAAAGTAGTATATTTAACAGGAATATGAAGTAGTATGTTTAAGAGGAATATGAAGTAGTATGTTTAAGAAGAATATGAAGTAGTATGTTTAAGAGGAATATGAAGCAGTATGTTTAAGATGAATATGAAGTAGTATGTTTAAGAGGAATATGAAGTATTATATTTAAGAGGAATGTGAAGTAACATATTTAAGAGGAATATGAAGTAGTATGTTTAAGAGGAAAATGAAGTAGTGTGTTTAAGAGGAATATGAAGTAGTATGTTTAAGAGGAATATGAAGTAGTATATTTAAGAGGAATATGAAGTAGTATATTGAAGAGGAATATGAAGTAGTATGTTTAAGAGGAATATGAAATAGTATGGTTAAGAGGAATATGAAGTAGTATATTTAAGAGGAATATGATGTAGTGTGTTTGAGAGGTATATGAAGTAGTATGTTTAAGAGGAATATGAAGTAGTATGTTTACGAGGAATATGAAATAGTATATTTAAGAGGAATATGAAGTAGTTTATTTAAGAGGAATATGAAGTACTATGTTTAAAAGGAATATAAAGTAGCATATTTAACAGGAATATGAAGTATTATGTTTAAGAGGAATATGAAGAAGTATGTTTAAGAGGAATATGAAGTAGTATGTTTAACAGCAATATGAAGTAGTATGTTTAAGAGAAATATGCAGTAGTTTATTTAAGAGGAATATGAAGTATTATATTTAAGAGGAATATGAGGTAGTATGTTGAAGAGGAATATGAAGTAGTATGTTTAAAAGGAATATGAAGTAGTATGTTTAAGAGGAGTATGAAGTAGTATGTTTAAGAGGAATATGAAGTAGTATATTTAAGAGGAATAATAAGTAGTATATTTAAGAGGAATATGAAGTAGTATGTTTAAGAGGAATATGAAGTAGTATGTTTACGAAGAATATGAAGTAGTATGTTTAAGAGGAATATGAAGTAGTATATTTGAGAGGAATATGAAGTAGTACATTTAAGAGGAATATGAAGTAGTATGTTTAAGAGGAATATGAAGTAGTATGTTTAAGAGGAATATGAAGTAGTATGTTTAAGAGGAATATGAAGTAGTATGTTTAAGAGGAATATGAATTTAAGAGGAATATGAAGTAGTATGTTTAAGAAGAATATGCAGTAGTATGTTTAAGAGGAATATGAAGTAGTATGTTTAAGGGGAATATAAAGTAGGATGTTTCAGGGGAATATGAAGTAGTATATTTAAGAGGAATATGAAGTAGTATATTTAAGATGAATATGAAGTAGTATGTTTAAGAGGAATATGAAGTAGTTTGTTTAAGAGGAATATGAAGTAGTATATTTAAGAGGAATATGAAGTATTATATTTAAGAGGAATGTAAAGTAGCATATTTAAGAGGAATATGAAGTAGTATATTTAAGAGGAATATAAAGTAGTATGTTTAAGAGGAATATGATGTAGTATGTTTAAGAAAAATATGAAGTAGTATTTTTAAGAGGAATATGAAGTAATATATTTAAGAGGAATATGAAGTAGTATGTTAAAGAGGAATATGAAGTAGTATATTTAAGAGGAATAAAAAGTAGTATATTTAAGCGGAAAATGAAGTAGTATGTTTAAGAGAAATATGAAGTAGTATGTTTACAAGGAATATGAAGTAGTATGTTTAAGAAGAATATGAAGTAGTATGTTTAAAAGGAATATGAAGTAGAATGTTTAAGAGCAATATGAATTTAAGAGGAATATGAAGTAGTATGTTTAAGTGTAATATGAAGTAGTATTTTTAAGAAGAATATGAAGAAGTATATTTAAGAGGAATATGAAGTAGTATATTTAAGAGGAATATGAAATAGTATATTTAAGAGGAATACGAAGTAGTATGTTTAAGAGGAATATGAAGTAGTATGTTTAAGAAGAATAAGAAATAGTATATGTAAGAGGAATATGAAGTAGTATATTTAAGAGGAATATAAAGTAGTATGTTTAAGAGGAATATGAAGTAGTATGTTTAAGAGGAATATAAAGTAGTATGTTAAAGAGGAATATGAAGTAGTATGTTTAAGAAGAATATGAAGTAGTATGTTTAAGAGGAATATGAAGTAGTATGCTTAAGATGAATATGAAGTAGTATGTTTAAGAGGAATATGAAGTATTATATTTAAGAGGAATGTGAAGTAGCATATTTATGAGGAATATGAAGTAGTATGTTTAAGAGGAAAATGAAGTAGTGTGTTTAAGAGGAATATGAAGTAGTATGTTTAAGAGGAATATGAAGTAGTATATTTAAGAGGAATATGAAGTAGTATGTTGAAGAGGAATATGAAGTAGTATGTTTAAGAGGAATATAAAGTAGTATGTTTAAGAGGAATATGAATTTAAGAGGAAAATAAAGTAGTATATTTAAGAGGAATATGATGTAGTGTGTTTAAGAGGAATATGAAGTAGTATGTTCAAGAGGAATATGAAGTAGTATGTTTAAGAGGAATATTAAGTAGTATATTTAACAGGAATATGAAGTAGTATGTTTAAGAGGAATATGAAGTAGTATGTTTAAGAAGAATATGAAGTAGTATGTTTAAGAGGAATATGAAGCAGTATGTTTAAGATGAATATGAAGTAGTATGTTTAAGAGGAATATGAAGTATTATATTTAAGAGGAATGTGAAGTAGCATATTTAAGAGGAATATGAAGTAGTATGTTTAAGAGGAAAATGAAGTAGTGTGTTTAAGAGGAATATGAAGTAGTATGTTTAAGAGGAATATGAAGTAGTATATTTAAGAGGAATATGAAGTAGTATATTGAAGAGGAATATGAAGTAGTATGTTTAAGAGGAATATGAAATAGTATGGTTAAGAGGAATATGAAGTAGTATATTTAAGAGGAATATGATGTAGTGTGTTTGAGAGGAATATGAAGTAGTATGTTTAAGAGGAATATGAAGTAGTATGTTTACGAGGAATATGAAGTAGTATATTTAAGAGGAATATGAAGTAGTTTATTTAAGAGGAATATGAAGTACTATGTTTAAGAGGAATGTAAAGTAGTATATTTAACAGGAATATGAAGTATTATGTTTAAGAGGAATATGAAAAAGTATGTTTAAGAGGAATATGAAGTAGTATGTTTAACAGCAATATGAAGTAGTATGTTTAAGAGAAATATGCAGTAGTTTATTTAAGAGGAATATGAAGTATTATATTTAAGAGGAATATGAGGTAGTATGTTGAAGAGGAATATGAAGTAGTATGTTTAAAAGGAATATGAAGTAGTATGTTTAAGAGGAGTATGAAGTAGTATGTTTAAGAGGAATATGAAGTAGTATATTTAAGAGGAATAATAAGTAGTATATTTAAGAGGAATATGAAGTAGTATGTTTAAGAGGAATATGAAGTAGTATGTTTACGAAGAATATGAAGTAGTATGTTTAAGAGGAATATGAAGTAGTATATTTAAGAGGAATATGAAGTAGTACATTTAAGAGGAATATGAAGTAGTATGTTTAAGAGGAATATGAAGTAGTATGTTTAAGAGGAATATGAAGTAGTATGTTTAAGAGGAATATGAAGTAGTATGTTTAAGAGGAATATGAAGTAGTATGTTTACGAAGAATATGAAGTAGTATGTTTAAGAAGAATATGAAGTAGTATGTTTAAAAGGAATATGAAGTAGTATGTTTAAGAGGAATATGAATTTAAGAGGAATATGAAGTAGTATGTTTAAGTTTAATATGAAGTAGTACGTTTAAGAGGAATATGAAGTAGTATATTTAAGAGGAATATGAAGTAGTATATTTAAGAGGAATATAAAGTAGTATGTTTAAGAGGAATATGAAGTAGTATGTTTAAGAGGAATATGAAGTAGTATTTTTAAGAGGAATATACAGTAGTATGTTTAAGAGGAATATGAAGTAGTATGTTTAAGAGGAATATGGAGTTGTGTTTTAGAGGAATATAAAGTAGTATGTTAAAGAGGAATATGAAGTAGTATATTTAAGAGGAATATGAAGTAGTACATTTAAGAGGAATATGAAGTAGTATGTTTAAGAGGAATATGAAGTAATATGTTTAAGAGGAATATGCAGTAGTATGTTTAAGAGGAATATGAAGTAGTATGTTTAAAAGGAATACGAAGTAGTATATTTAAGAGGAATATGAAGTAGTATATTTAAGAGGAATATGAAGTAGTATGTTTAAGAGGAATATGAAGTAGTATGTTTAAGAGGAATATGAGGTAGTATGTTTAAGAGGAACATGAAGTAGTATGTTTAAGAGAAATATGAAGTAGTATATTTAAGAGGAATATGAAGTATTATATTTAAGAGGAATATGAAGTAGTATGTTTAAGAGGAATGTGAAGTAGCATATTTAAGAGGAATATGAAGTAGTATATTTAAGAGGAATATGAAGTAGTATGTGAATATAAAGTAGTATGTTTAAGAGGAATATGATGTAGTATGTTTAAGAAAAATATGAAGTAGTATTTTTAAGAGGAATATGAAGTAATATATTTAAGAGGAATATGAAGTAGTATGTTAAAGAGGAATATGAAGTAGTATGTTTAAGATGAATATGAAGTAGTATGTTTAATAGGAATATGAAGTAATATGTTTAAGGGGAATATGCAGCAGTATGTTTAAGAGGAATATGAAGTAGTATGTTTAAAAGGAATACAAAGTAGTATAATTAAGAGGAATATGAAGTAGTATGTTTAAAAGGAATACGAAGTAGTATAATTAAGAGGAATATGAAGTAGTATGTTCAAGAGGAATATGAAGTAGTATGTTTAAGAGGAATATGAAGTAGTATGTTTACGAGGAATATGAAGTAGTATGTTTAAGAGGAATATGAAGTAATATATTTAAGAGGAATATGAAGTAGTATGTTAAAGAGGAATATGAAGTAGTATGTTTAAGAGGAATATGTAGTAGTATGTTTAAGAGGAATATGAAGTAATACGTTAAGAGGAATATGCAGTAGTATTTTTAAGAGGAATATGAAGTAGTATGTTTAAAAGGAAAACAAAGTAGTATATTTAAGAGGAATATGAAGTAGTATGCTTAAGAGGAATATAAAGTAGTATGTTTAAAAGGAATATGAAGTAGTATGTTTAAGAGGAATATGAAGTAGTATGTTAAAGAGGAATATGAAGTAATATGTTTAAGAGGAATATGCAGTAGTATGTTTAAGAGGAATATGAAGTAGTATGTTTAAAAGGAATACGAAGTAGTATATTTAAGAGGAATATGAAGTAGTATGTTTAAGAGGAATATGAAGTAGTATGTGTAAGAGGAATATAAAGTAGTATGTTTAAGAGTAATATGAAGTAGTATGTTTAAGAGGAATATGAAGTAGTATATTTAAGAGGAATATGAAGAATTATATTTAAGAGAAATGTGAAGTAGCATATTTAAGAGTAATGTGAGGTAGTATATTTAAGAGGAATATAAAGTAGTATATTTAAGAGTAATATGAAGTAGTATATTTAAGAGGAATATGAAGTAGTATGTTTAAGAGGAATATGAAGTAGTATGTTTAAGAGGAATATGAAGTAGTATGTTTAAGAGGAATATGCAGGTGTATGTTTAACAGGAATATGAAGTAGTATGTTTAAGAGGAATATGAAATAGTATATTTAAGAGGAATATGAAGTAGTATGTTTAAGAGGAATATGAAGTAGTATGTTTAAGAGGAATATGAAGTAGTATTTTTAAGAGGAATATGAAGTAGAATATTTAAGAGGAATATGAAGTAGTATGTATAAGAGGAATATAAAGTAATATGTTTAAGAGGAATATGAAGTAGTATGTTTAAGAGGAATATGAAGTAGTGTGTTTAAGAGGAATATGAAGTAGTATATTTAAGAGGAATATGAAGTAGTATGTTTAGGAGGAATATGAAGTAGTATGTTTAAGAGGAATATGAAGTAGTATGTTTAAGAGGAATATGAAGTAATATGTTTAAGAGCAATATGCAGTAGTATATTTAAGAGGAATATGAAGTAGTATATTTAAGAAGAATATGAAGTAGTATGTTTAAAAGGAATATGAAGTAGTATGTTTAAGAGGAATTTAAAGTAGTATGTTCAAGAGGAATATGAAGTAGTATGTTTAAGAGGAATATGATATAGTTTGTTTAAGAGAAATATGAAGTAGTATGTTTAAGAGGAATATGCAGTAGTATATTTAAGAGGAATATGAAGTAGTATGTTTAAGAGGAATATGAAGTAGTATGTTTAAGAGGAATATGAAGTAGTATGTTTAAGAGGAATATGCAGTAGTATGTTTAAGAGGAATATGAAGTAGTATGTTTAAGAGGAATATGAAGTAGTATGTTTAAGAGGAAAATGAAGTAGTATATTTAAGAGGAATATGAAGTAGTATATTTAAGAGGAATATGAAGTAGTATATTTAAGTGGAATATGAAATAGTATATTTAAGAGGAATATTAAGTAGTACGTTTAAGAGGAATATGAAGTAGTATGTTTAAGAGGAATATGCAGTAGTATATTTAACAGGAATATGAAGTAGTATGTTTAAGAGGAATATGAAGTAGTATGTTTAAGAGGAATATGAAATAGTATGTTTAAGAGAAATATGAAGTAGTATGTTTAAGAGGAATATGAAGTAGTATATTGAAAAGGAATATGAAGTAGTATATTTAAGAGGAATATGAAGTAGTATGTTTAAAAGGAACATGAAGTAGTATGTTTAAGTAGAATATGAAGTAGTATGTTTAAGAGGAATAGGAAGTAGTATGTTTAAGAGGAATATGAAGTAGTATATTTAATAGGAATATGAAGTAGTATGTTTAGGAGGAATATGAAGTAGTATGTTTAAGAGGAATATGAAGTAGTATGTTTAAGAGGAATATGAAGTAATATGTTTAAGAGCAATATGCAGTAGTATATTTAAGAGGAATATGAAGTAGTATATTTAAGAGGAATATGAAGTAGTATGTTTAAAAGGAATATGAAGTAGTATGTTTAAGAGGAATTTAAAGTAGTATGTTCAAGAGGAATATGAAGTAGTATGTTTAAGAGGAATATGATATAGTTTGTTTAAGAGAAATATGAAGTAGTATGTTTAAGAGGAATATGCAGTAGTATATTTAAGAGGAATATGAAGTAGTATGTTTAAGAGGAATATGAAGTAGTATGTTTAAGAGGAATATGAAGTAGTATGTTTAAGAGGAATATGCAGTAGTATGTTTAAGAGGAATATGAAGTAGTATGTTTAAGAGGAATATGAAGTAGTATGTTTAAGAGGAAAATGAAGTAGTATATTTAAGAGGAATATGAAGTAGTATATTTAAGAGGAATATGAAGTAGTATATTTAAGTGGAATATGAAATAGTATATTTAAGCGGAATATGAAGTAGTATGTTTAAGAGGAATATGAAGTAGTATGTTTAAGAGGAATATGCAGTAGTATATTTAACAGGAATATGAAGTAGTATGTTTAAGAGGAATATGAAGTACTATGTTTAAGAGGAATATGAAGTAGTATGTTTAATAGGAATATGAAGTAATATGTTTAAGAGGAATATGCAGCAGTATGTTTAAGAGGAATATGAAGTAGTATGTTTAAAAGGAATACAAAGTAGTATAATTAAGAGGAATATGAAGTAGTATGTTCAAGAGGAATATGAAGTAGTATGTTTAAGAGGAATATGAAGTAGTATGTTTACGAGGAATATGAAGTAGTATGTTTAAGAGGAATATGAAGTAGTATATTTAAGAGGAATATGAAGTAGTATGTTAAAGAGGAATATGAAGTAGTATGTTTAAGAGGAATATGTAGTAGTACGTTTAAGAGGAATATGAAGTAATACGTTAAGAGGAATATGCAGTAGTATTTTTAAGAGGAATATGAAGTAGTATATTTAAAAGGAAAACAAAGTAGTATATTTAAGAGGAATATGAAGTAGTATGCTTAAGAGGAATATAAAGTAGTATGTTTAAGAGGAATATGAAGTAGTATGTTTAAGAGGAATATGAAGTAGTATGTTAAAGAGGAATATGAAGTAATATGTTTAAGAGGAATATGCAGTAGTATGTTTAAGAGGAATATGAAGTAGTATGTTTAAAAGGAATACGAAGTAGTATATTTAAGAGGAATATGAAGTAGTATGTTTAAGAGGAATATGAAGTAGTATGTGTAAGAGGAATATAAAGTAGTATGTTTAAGAGTAATATGAAGTAGTATGTTTAAGAGGAATATGAAGTAGTATATTTAAGAGGAATATGAAGAATTATATTTAAGAGAAATGTGAAGTAGCATATTTAAGAGTAATATGAAGTTGTATATTTAAGAGGAATATAAAGTAGTATATTTAAGAGGAATATGAAGTAGTATGTTTAAGAGGAATATGATATAGTTTGTTTAAGAGAAATATGAAGTAGTATGTTTAAGAGGAATATGCAGTAGTATATTTAAGAGGAATATGAAGTAGTATGTTTAAGAGGAATATGAAGTAGTATGTTTAAGAGGAATATGAAGTAGTATGTTTAAGAGGAATATGCAGTAGTATGTTTAAGAGGAATATGAAGTAGTATGTTTAAGAGGAATATGAAGTAGTATGTTTAGGAGGAATATGAAGTAGTATGTTTAAGAGGAATATGAAGTAGTATGTTCAAGAGGAATATGAAGCGGTATGTTTAAGAGGAATATGAAGTAGTATTTTTAAGAGAAATATGCAGTAGTATTTTTAAGAGGAATATGAACTAGTATATTTAAGAGGAATATGAAGTAGTATGTTTAAGAGAAATATGAAGTAGTATGTTTAAGAGGAATATGCAGAAGTATGTTTAACAGGAATGAGAAGTAGAATGTTTAAGATGAATATGAAGTAGTATGTTTAAGAGGAGTATGAAGTAGTATATTTAAGAGTAATATGAAGTAGTATATTTAAGAGGAATATGAAGTAGTATGTTTAAGAGGAACATGAAGTAGTATGTTTAAGAGGAATATGAAGTAGTATGTTTAAGAGGAATATGCAGTAGTATGTTTAAGAGGAATATGAAGTAGTATGTTTAAGAGGAATATGAAATAGTATATTTAAGAGGAATATGAAGTAGTATGTTTAAGAGGAATATGAAGTAGTATGTTTAAGAGGAATATGAAGTAGTATTTTTAAGAGGAATATGAAGTAGAATATTTAAGAGGAATATGAAGTAGTATGTATAAGAGGAATATAAAGTAATATGTTTAAGAGGAATATGAAGTAGTATATTTAAGAGGAATATGAAGTAGTATATTTAAGTGGAATATGAAATAGAATATTTAAGAGGAATATGAAGTAGTATGTTTAAGAGGAATATGAAGTAGTATGTTTAAGAGGAATATGAAGTAGTATGTTTAAGAGGAATATGAAGTAGTATGTTTAGGAGGAATATGAAGTAGTATGTTTAAGAGGAATATGAAGTAGTATGTTCAAGAGGAATATGAAGCGGTATGTTTAAGAGGAATATGAAGTAGTATTTTTAAGAGAAATATGCAGTAGTATTTTTAAGAGAAATATGAACTAGTATATTTAAGAGGAATATGAAGTAGTATGTTTAAGAGAAATATGAAGTAGTATGTTTAAGAGGAATATGCAGAAATATGTTTAACAGGAATGAGAAGTAGAATGTTTAAGATGAATATGAAGTAGTATGTTTAAGAGGAGTATGAAGTAGTATATTTAAGAGTAATATGAAGTAGTATATTTAAGAGGAATATGAAGTAGTATGTTTAAGAGGAACATGAAGTAGTATGTTTAAGAGGAATATGAAGTAGTATGTTTAAGAGGAATATGCAGTAGTATGTTTAAGAGGAATATGAAGTAGTATGTTTAAGAGGAATATGAAATAGTATATTTAAGAGGAATATGAAGTAGTATGTTTAAGAGGAATATGAAGTAGTATGTTTAAGAGGAATATGAAGTAGTATTTTTAAGGGGAATATGAAGTAGAATATTTAAGAGGAATATGAAGTAGTATGTATAAGAGGAATATAAAGTAATATGTTTAAGAGGAATATGAAGTAGTATGTTTAAGAGGAATATGAAGTAGTATGTTTAAGAGGAATATGAAGCAGTATATTTAAGAGGAATATGAAGTAGTATGTTTAGGAGGAATATGAAGTAGTATGTTTAAGAGGAATATGAAGTAGTATGTTTAAGAGGAATATGAAGTAATATGTTTAAGAGCAATATGCAGTAGTATATTTAAGAGGAATATGAAGTAGTATATTTAAGAGAAATATGAAGTAGTATGTTTGAAAGGAATATGAAGTAGTATGTTTAAGAGGAATTTAAAGTAGTATGTTCAAGAGGAATATGAAGTAGTATGTTTAAGAGGAATATGATATAGTTTGTTTAAGAGAAATATGAAGTAGTATGTTTAAGAGGAATATGCAGTAGTATATTTAAGAGGAATATGAAGTAGTATGTTTAAGAGGAATATGAAGTAGTATGTTTAAGAGGAATATGCAGTAGTATGTTTAAGAGGAATATGAAGTAGTATGTTTAAAAGGAATATGAAGTAGTATGTTTAAGAGGAAAATGAAGTAGTATATTTAAGAGGAATATAAAGTAGTATATTTAAGAGGAATATGAAGTAGTATATTTAAGTGGAATATGAAATAGTATATTTAAGAGGAATATGAAGTAGTATGTTTAAGAGGAATATGAAGTAGTATGTTTAAGAGGAATATGCAGTAGTATATTTAACAGGAATATGAAGTAGTATGTTTAAGAGGAATATGAAGTACTATGTTTAAGAGGAATATGAAGTAGTATATTTAAGAGGAATATGAAGTAGTATGTTTAAAAGGAATATGAAGTAGTATGTTTAAGAGGAATTTAAAGTAGTATGTTCAAGAGGAATATGAAATAGTATGTTTAAGAGAAATATGAAGTAGTATGTTTAAGAGGAATATGAAGTAGTATATTGAAAAGGAATATGAAGTAGTATATTTAAGAGGAATATGAAGTAGTATGTTTAAAAGGAACATGAAGTAGTATGTTTAAGTAGAATATGAAGTAGTATGTTTAAGAGGAATAGGAAGTAGTGAGTTAAAGAGGAATATGAAGTAGTATATTTAAGAGGAATATGAAGTAGTATGTTTAAGAGGAATATGAAGTAGTATGTTTAAGAGGAATATGAAGTAGTATTTTTAAGAGGAATATGAAGTAGAATATTTAAGAGGAATATGAAGTAGTATGTATAAGAGGAATATAAAGTAATATGTTTAAGAGGAATATGAAGTAGTATGTTTAAGAGGAATATGAAGTAGTGTGTTTAAGAGGAATATGAAGTAGTATATTTAAGAGGAATATGAAGTAGTATGTTTAGGAGGAATATGAAGTAGTATGTTTAAGAGGAATATGAAGTAGTATGTTTAAGAGGAATATGAAGTAATATGTTTAAGAGCAATATGCAGTAGTATATTTAAGAGGAATATGAAGTAGTATATTTAAGAAGAATATGAAGTAGTATGTTTAAAAGGAATATGAAGTAGTATGTTTAAGAGGAATTTAAAGTAGTATGTTCAAGAGGAATATGAAGTAGTATGTTTAAGAGGAATATGATATAGTTTGTTTAAGAGAAATATGAAGTAGTATGTTTAAGAGGAATATGCAGTAGTATATTTAAGAGGAATATGAAGTAGTATGTTTAAGAGGAATATGAAGTAGTATGTTTAAGAGGAATATGAAGTAGTATGTTTAAGAGGAATATGCAGTAGTATGTTTAAGAGGAATATGAAGTAGTATGTTTAAGAGGAATATGAAGTAGTATGTTTAAGAGGAAAATGAAGTAGTATATTTAAGAGGAATATGAAGTAGTATATTTAAGAGGAATATGAAGTAGTATATTTAAGTGGAATATGAAATAGTATATTTAAGAGGAATATTAAGTAGTACGTTTAAGAGGAATATGAAGTAGTATGTTTAAGAGGAATATGCAGTAGTATATTTAACAGGAATATGAAGTAGTATGTTTAAGAGGAATATGAAGTAGTATGTTTAAGAGGAATATGAAGTAGTATGTTTAAGAGGAATATGAAGTAGTATATTGAAAAGGAATATGAAGTAGTATATTTAAGAGGAATATGAAGTAGTATGTTTAAAAGGAACATGAAGTAGTATGTTTAAGTAGAATATGAAGTAGTATGTTTAAGAGGAATAGGAAGTAGTGAGTTAAAGAGGAATATGAAGTAGTATATTTAAGAGGAATATGAAGTAGTATGTTTAAGAGGAATATGAAGTAGTATGTTTAAGAGGAATATGAAGTAGTATTTTTAAGAGGAATATGAAGTAGAATATTTAAGAGGAATATGAAGTAGTATGTATAAGAGGAATATAAAGTAATATGTTTAAGAGGAATATGAAGTAGTATGTTTAAGAGGAATATGAAGTAGTGTGTTTAAGAGGAATATGAAGTAGTATATTTAAGAGGAATATGAAGTAGTATGTTTAGGAGGAATATGAAGTAGTATGTTTAAGAGGAATATGAAGTAGTATGTTTAAGAGGAATATGAAGTAATATGTTTAAGAGCAATATGCAGTAGTATATTTAAGAGGAATATGAAGTAGTATATTTAAGAAGAATATGAAGTAGTATGTTTAAAAGGAATATGAAGTAGTATGTTTAAGAGGAATTTAAAGTAGTATGTTCAAGAGGAATATGAAGTAGTATGTTTAAGAGGAATATGATATAGTTTGTTTAAGAGAAATATGAAGTAGTATGTTTAAGAGGAATATGCAGTAGTATATTTAAGAGGAATATGAAGTAGTATGTTTAAGAGGAATATGAAGTAGTATGTTTAAGAGGAATAGGAAGTAGTATGTTTAAGAGGAATATGCAGTAGTATGTTTAAGAGGAATATGAAGTAGTGTGTTTAAGAGGAATATGAAGTAGTATGTTTAAGAGGAAAATGAAGTAGTATATTTAAGAGGAATATGAAGTAGTATATTTAAGAGGAATATGAAGTAGTATATTTAAGTGGAATATGAAATAGTATATTTAAGAGGAATATTAAGTAGTACGTTTAAGAGGAATATGAAGTAGTATGTTTAAGAGGAATATGCAGTAGTATATTTAACAGGAATATGAAGTAGTATGTTTAAGAGGAATATGAAGTAGTATGTTTAAGAGGAATATGAAATAGTATGTTTAAGAGAAATATGAAGTAGTATGTTTAAGAGGAATATGAAGTAGTATATTGAAAAGGAATATGAAGTAGTATATTTAAGAGGAATATGAAGTAGTATGTTTAAAAGGAACATGAAGTAGTATGTTTAAGTAGAATATGAAGTAGTATGTTTAAGAGGAATAGGAAGTAGTGTGTTTAAGAGGAATATGAAGTAGTATATTTAATAGGAATATGAAGTAGTATGTTTAGGAGGAATATGAAGTAGTATGTTTAAGAGGAATATGAAGTAGTATGTTTAAGAGGAATATGAAGTAATATGTTTAAGAGCAATATGCAGTAGTATATTTAAGAGGAATATGAAGTAGTATATTTAAGAGGAATATGAAGTAGTATGTTTAAAAGGAATATGAAGTAGTATGTTTAAGAGGAATTTAAAGTAGTATGTTCAAGAGGAATATGAAGTAGTATGTTTAAGAGGAATATGATATAGTTTGTTTAAGAGAAATATGAAGTAGTATGTTTAAGAGGAATATGCAGTAGTATATTTAAGAGGAATATGAAGTAGTATGTTTAAGAGGAATATGAAGTAGTATGTTTAAGAGGAATATGAAGTAGTATGTTTAAGAGGAATATGCAGTAGTATATTTAACAGGAATATGAAGTAGTATGTTTAAGAGGAATATGAAGTACTATGTTTAAGAGGAATATGAAGTAGTATGTGTAATAGGAATATGAAGTAATATGTTTAAGAGGAATATGCAGCAGTATGTTTAAGAGGAATATGAAGTAGTATGTTTAAAAGGAATACAAAGTAGTATAATTAAGAGGAATATGAAGTAGTATGTTCAAGAGGAATATGAAGTAGTATGTTTAAGAGGAATATGAAGTAGTATGTTTACGAGGAATATGAAGTAGTATGTTTAAGAGGAATATGAAGTAGTATATTTAAGAGGAATATGAAGTAGTATGTTAAAGAGGAATATGAAGTAGTATGTTTAAGAGGAATATGTAGTAGTATGTTTAAGAGGAATATGAAGTAATACGTTAAGAGGAATATGCAGTAGTATTTTTAAGAGGAATATGAAGTAGTATATTTAAAAGGAAAACAAAGTAGTATATTTAAGAGGAATATGAAGTAGTATGCTTAAGAGGAATATAAAGTAGTATGTTTAAGAGGAATATGAAGTAGTATGTTTAAGAGGAATATGAAGTAGTATGTTAAAGAGGAATATGAAGTAATATGTTTAAGAGGAATATGCAGTAGTATGTTTAAGAGGAATATGAAGTAGTATGTTTAAAAGGAATACGAAGTAGTATATTTAAGAGGAATATGAAGTAGTATGTTTAAGAGGAATATGAAGTAGTATGTGTAAGAGGAATATAAAGTAGTATGTTTAAGAGTAATATGAAGTAGTATGTTTAAGAGGAATATGAAGTAGTATATTTAAGAGGAATATGAAGAATTATATTTAAGAGAAATGTGAAGTAGCATATTTAAGAGTAATATGAAGTTGTATATTTAAGAGGAATATAAAGTAGTATATTTAAGAGGAATATGAAGTAGTATGTTTAAGAGGAATATGATATAGTTTGTTTAAGAGAAATATGAAGTAGTATGTTTAAGAGGAATATGCAGTAGTATATTTAAGAGGAATATGAAGTAGTATGTTTAAGAGGAATATGAAGTAGTATGTTTAAGAGGAATATGAAGTAGTATGTTTAAGAGGAATATGCAGTAGTATGTTTAAGAGGAATATGAAGTAGTATGTTTAAGAGGAATATGAAGTAGTATGTTTAGGAGGAATATGAAGTAGTATGTTTAAGAGGAATATGAAGTAGTATGTTCAAGAGGAATATGAAGCGGTATGTTTAAGAGGAATATGAAGTAGTATGTTTAAGAGGAATATGAAGTAGTATTTTTAAGAGGAATATGAAGTAGAATATTTAAGAGGAATATGAAGCAGTATGTATAAGAGGAATATAAAGTAATATGTTTAAGAGGAATATGAAGTAGTATGTTTAAGAGGAATATGAAATAGTATATTTAAGAGGAATATGAAGTAGTATGTTTAAGAGGAATATGAAGTAGTATGTTTAAGAGGAATATGAAGTAGTATTTTTAAGAGGAATATGAAGTAGAATATTTAAGAGGAATATGAAGTAGTATGTATAAGAGGAATATAAAGTAATATGTTTAAGAGGAATATGAAGTAGTATATTTAAGAGGAATATGAAGTAGTATATTTAAGTGGAATATGAAATAGTATATTTAAGAGGAATATGAAGTAGTATGTTTAAGAGGAATATGAAGTAGTATGTTTAAGAGGAATATGAAGTAGTATGTTTAAGAGGAATATGAAGTAGTATGTTTAGGAGGAATATGAAGTAGTATGTTTAAGAGGAATATGAAGTAGTATGTTCAAGAGGAATATGAAGCGGTATGTTTAAGAGGAATATGAAGTAGTATTTTTAAGAGAAATATGCAGTAGTATTTTTAAGAGAAATATGAACTAGTATATTTAAGAGGAATATGAAGTAGTATGTTTAAGAGAAATATGAAGTAGTATGTTTAAGAGGAATATGCAGAAGTATGTTTAACAGGAATGAGAAGTAGAATGTTTAAGATGAATATGAAGTAGTATGTTTAAGAGGAGTATGAAGTAGTATATTTAAGAGTAATATGAAGTAGTATATTTAAGAGGAATATGAAGTAGTATGTTTAAGAGGAACATGAAGTAGTATGTTTAAGAGGAATATGAAGTAGTATGTTTAAGAGGAATATGAAGTAGTATGTTTACGAGGAATATGAAGTAGTATGTTTAAGAGGAATATGAAGTAGTATATTTAAGAGGAATATGAAGTAGTATGTTAAAGAGGAATATGAAGTAGTATGTTTAAGAGGAATATGTAGTAGTATGTTTAAGAGGAATATGAAGTAATACGTTAAGAGGAATATGCAGTAGTATTTTTAAGAGGAATATGAAGTAGTATATTTAAAAGGAAAACAAAGTAGTATATTTAAGAGGAATATGAAGTAGTATGCTTAAGAGGAATATAAAGTAGTATGTTTAAGAGGAATATGAAGTAGTATGTTTAAGAGGAATATGAAGTAGTATGTTAAAGAGGAATATGAAGTAATATGTTTAAGAGGAATATGCAGTAGTATGTTTAAGAGGAATATGAAGTAGTATGTTTAAAAGGAATACGAAGTAGTATATTTAAGAGGAATATGAAGTAGTATGTTTAAGAGGAATATGAAGTAGTATGTGTAAGAGGAATATAAAGTAGTATGTTTAAGAGTAATATGAAGTAGTATGTTTAAGAGGAATATGAAGTAGTATATTTAAGAGGAATATGAAGAATTATATTTAAGAGAAATGTGAAGTAGCATATTTAAGAGTAATATGAAGTTGTATATTTAAGAGGAATATAAAGTAGTATATTTAAGAGGAATATGAAGTAGTATGTTTAAGAGGAATATGATATAGTTTGTTTAAGAGAAATATGAAGTAGTATGTTTAAGAGGAATATGCAGTAGTATATTTAAGAGGAATATGAAGTAGTATGTTTAAGAGGAATATGAAGTAGTATGTTTAAGAGGAATATGAAGTAGTATGTTTAAGAGGAATATGCAGTAGTATGTTTAAGAGGAATATGAAGTAGTATGTTTAAGAGGAATATGAAGTAGTATGTTTAGGAGGAATATGAAGTAGTATGTTTAAGAGGAATATGAAGTAGTATGTTCAAGAGGAATATGAAGCGGTATGTTTAAGAGGAATATGAAGTAGTATGTTTAAGAGGAATATGAAGTAGTATTTTTAAGAGGAATATGAAGTAGAATATTTAAGAGGAATATGAAGCAGTATGTATAAGAGGAATATAAAGTAATATGTTTAAGAGGAATATGAAGTAGTATGTTTAAGAGGAATATGAAATAGTATATTTAAGAGGAATATGAAGTAGTATGTTTAAGAGGAATATGAAGTAGTATGTTTAAGAGGAATATGAAGTAGTATTTTTAAGAGGAATATGAAGTAGAATATTTAAGAGGAATATGAAGTAGTATGTATAAGAGGAATATAAAGTAATATGTTTAAGAGGAATATGAAGTAGTATATTTAAGAGGAATATGAAGTAGTATATTTAAGTGGAATATGAAATAGTATATTTAAGAGGAATATGAAGTAGTATGTTTAAGAGGAATATGAAGTAGTATGTTTAAGAGGAATATGAAGTAGTATGTTTAAGAGGAATATGAAGTAGTATGTTTAGGAGGAATATGAAGTAGTATGTTTAAGAGGAATATGTAGTAGTATGTTCAAGAGGAATATGAAGCGGTATGTTTAAGAGGAATATGAAGTAGTATTTTTAAGAGAAATATGCAGTAGTATTTTTAAGAGAAATATGAACTAGTATATTTAAGAGGAATATGAAGTAGTATGTTTAAGAGAAATATGAAGTAGTATGTTTAAGAGGAATATGCAGAAGTATGTTTAACAGGAATGAGAAGTAGAATGTTTAAGATGAATATGAAGTAGTATGTTTAAGAGGAGTATGAAGTAGTATATTTAAGAGTAATATGAAGTAGTATATTTAAGAGGAATATGAAGTAGTATGTTTAAGAGGAACATGAAGTAGTATGTTTAAGAGGAATATGAAGTAGTATGTTTAAGAGGAATATGCAGTAGTATGTTTAAGAGGAATATGAAGTAGTATGTTTAAGAGGAATATGAAATAGTATATTTAAGAGGAATATGAAGTAGTATGTTTAAGAGGAATATGAAGTAGTATGTTTAAGAGGAATATGAAGTACTATTTTTAAGGGGAATATGAAGTAGAATATTTAAGAGGAATATGAAGTAGTATGTATAAGAGGAATATAAAGTAATATGTTTAAGAGGAATATGAAGTAGTATGTTTAAGAGGAATATGAAGTAGTATGTTTAAGAGGAATATGAAGCAGTATATTTAAGAGGAATATGAAGTAGTATGTTTAGGAGGAATATGAAGTAGTATGTTTAAGAGGAATATGAAGTAGTATGTTTAAGAGGAATATGAAGTAATATGTTTAAGAGCAATATGCAGTAGTATATTTAAGAGCAATATGAAGTAGTATATTTAAGAGAAATATGAAGTAGTATGTTTGAAAGGAATATGAAGTAGTATGTTTAAGAGGAATTTAAAGTAGTATGTTCAAGAGGAATATGAAGTAGTATGTTTAAGAGGAATATGATATAGTTTGTTTAAGAGAAATATGAAGTAGTATGTTTAAGAGGAATATGCAGTAGTATATTTAAGAGGAATATGAAGTAGTATGTTTAAGAGGAATATGAAGTAGTATGTTTAAGAGGAATATGCAGTAGTATGTTTAAGAGGAATATGAAGTAGTATGTTTAAAAGGAATATGAAGTAGTATGTTTAAGAGGAAAATGAAGTAGTATATTTAAGAGGAATATAAAGTAGTATATTTAAGAGGAATATGAAGTAGTTTATTTAAGTGGAATATGAAATAGTATATTTAAGAGGAATATGAAGTAGTATGTTTAAGAGGAATATGAAGTAGTATGTTTAAGAGGAATATGCAGTAGTATATTTAACAGGAATATGAAGTAGTATGTTTAAGAGGAATATGAAGTACTATGTTTAAGAGGAATATGAAGTAGTATATTTAAGAGGAATATGAAGTAGTATGTTTAAAAGGAATATGAAGTAGTATGTTTAAGAGGAATTTAAAGTAGTATGTTCAAGAGGAATATGAAATAGTATGTTTAAGAGAAATATGAAGTAGTATGTTTAAGAGGAATATGAAGTAGTATATTGAAAAGGAATATGAAGTAGTATATTTAAGAGGAATATGAAGTAGTATGTTTAAAAGGAACATGAAGTAGTATGTTTAAGTAGAATATGAAGTAGTATGTTTAAGAGGAATAGGAAGTAGTGAGTTAAAGAGGAATATGAAGTAGTATATTTAAGAGGAATATGAAGTAGTATGTTTAAGAGGAATATGAAGTAGTATGTTTAAGAGGAATATGAAGTAGTATTTTTAAGAGGAATATGAAGTAGAATATTTAAGAGGAATATGAAGTAGTATGTATAAGAGGAATATAAAGTAATATGTTTAAGAGGAATATGAAGTAGTATGTTTAAGAGGAATATGAAGTAGTGTGTTTAAGAAGAATATGAAGTAGTATATTTAAGAGGAATATGAAGTAGTATGTTTAGGAGGAATATGAAGTAGTATGTTTAAGAGGAATATGAAGTAGTATGTTTAAGAGGAATATGAAGTAATATGTTTAAGAGCAATATGCAGTAGTATATTTAAGAGGAATATGAAGTAGTATATTTAAGAAGAATATGAAGTAGTATGTTTAAAAGGAATATGAAGTAGTATGTTTAAGAGGAATTTAAAGTAGTATGTTCAAGAGGAATATGAAGTAGTATGTTTAAGAGGAATATGATATAGTTTGTTTAAGAGAAATATGAAGTAGTATGTTTAAGAGGAATATGCAGTAGTATATTTAAGAGGAATATGAAGTAGTATGTTTAAGAGGAATATGAAGTAGTATGTTTAAGAGGAATATGAAGTAGTATGTTTAAGAGGAATATGCAGTAGTATATTTAAGAGGAATATGAAGTAGTATGTTTAAGAGGAATATGAAGTAGTATGTTTAAGAGGAAAATGAAGTAGTATATTTAAGAGGAATATGAAGTAGTATATTTAAGAGGAATATGAAGTAGTATATTTAAGTGGAATATGAAATAGTATATTTAAGAGGAATATTAAGTAGTACGTTTAAGAGGAATATGAAGTAGTATGTTTAAGAGGAATATGCAGTAGTATATTTAACAGGAATATGAAGTAGTATGTTTAAGAGGAATATGAAGTAGTATGTTTAAGAGGAATATGAAGTAGTATGTTTAAGAGGAATATGAAGTAGTATATTGAAAAGGAATATGAAGTAGTATATTTAAGAGGAATATGAAGTAGTATGTTTAAAAGGAACATGAAGTAGTATGTTTAAGTAGAATATGAAGTAGTATGTTTAAGAGGAATAGGAAGTAGTGAGTTAAAGAGGAATATGAAGTAGTATATTTAAGAGGAATATGAAGTAGTATGTTTAAGAGGAATATGAAGTAGTATGTTTAAGAGGAATATGAAGTAGTATTTTTAAGAGGAATATGAAGTAGAATATTTAAGAGGAATATGAAGTAGTATGTATAAGAGGAATATAAAGTAATATGTTTAAGAGGAATATGAAGTAGTATGTTTAAGAGGAATATGAAGTAGTGTGTTTAAGAGGAATATGAAGTAGTATATTTAAGCGGAATATGAAGTAGTATGTTTAGGAGGAATATGAAGTAGTATGTTTAAGAGGAATATGAAGTAGTATGTTTAAGAGGAATATGAAGTAATATGTTTAAGAGCAATATGCAGTAGTATATTTAAGAGGAATATGAAGTAGTATATTTAAGAAGAATATGAAGTAGTATGTTTAAAAGGAATATGAAGTAGTATGTTTAAGAGGAATTTAAAGTAGTATGTTCAAGAGGAATATGAAGTAGTATGTTTAAGAGGAATATGATATAGTTTGTTTAAGAGAAATATGAAGTAGTATGTTTAAGAGGAATATGCAGTAGTATATTTAAGAGGAATATGAAGTAGTATGTTTAAGAGGAATATGAAGTAGTATGTTTAAGAGGAATATGAAGTAGTATGTTTAAGAGGAATATGCAGTAGTATGTTTAAGAGGAATATGAAGTAGTGTGTTTAAGAGGAATATGAAGTAGTATGTTTAAGAGGAAAATGAAGTAGTATATTTAAGAGGAATATGAAGTAGTATATTTAAGAGGAATATGAAGTAGTATATTTAAGTGGAATATGAAATAGTATATTTAAGAGGAATATTAAGTAGTACGTTTAAGAGGAATATGAAGTAGTATGTTTAAGAGGAATATGCAGTAGTATATTTAACAGGAATATGAAGTAGTATGTTTAAGAGGAATATGAAGTAGTATGTTTAAGAGGAATATGAAATAGTATGTTTAAGAGAAATATGAAGTAGTATGTTTAAGAGGAATATGAAGTAGTATATTGAAAAGGAATATGAAGTAGTATATTTAAGAGGAATATGAAGTAGTATGTTTAAAAGGAACATGAAGTAGTATGTTTAAGTAGAATATGAAGTAGTATGTTTAAGAGGAATAGGAAGTAGTGTGTTTAAGAGGAATATGAAGTAGTATATTTAATAGGAATATGAAGTAGTATGTTTAGGAGGAATATGAAGTAGTATGTTTAAGAGGAATATGAAGTAGTATGTTTAAGAGGAATATGAAGTAATATGTTTAAGAGCAATATGCAGTAGTATATTTAAGAGGAATATGAAGTAGTATATTTAAGAGGAATATGAAGTAGTATGTTTAAAAGGAATATGAAGTAGTATGTTTAAGAGGAATTTAAAGTAGTATGTTCAAGAGGAATATGAAGTAGTATGTTTAAGAGGAATATGATATAGTTTGTTTAAGAGAAATATGAAGTAGTATGTTTAAGAGGAATATGCAGTAGTATATTTAAGAGGAATATGAAGTAGTATGTTTAAGAGGAATATGAAGTAGTATGTTTAAGAGGAATATGAAGTAGTATGTTTAAGAGGAATATGCAGTAGTATGTTTAAGACGAATATGAAGTAGTATGTTTAAGAGGAATATGAAGTAGTATGTTTAAGAGGAAAATGAAGTAGTATATTTAAGAGGAATATGAAGTAGTATATTTAAGAGGAATATGAAGTAGTATATAAGTGGAATATGAAATAGTATATTTAAGCGGAATATGAAGTAGTATGTTTAAGAGGAATATGAAGTAGTATGTTTAAGAGGAATATGCAGTAGTATATTTAACAGGAATATGAAGTAGTATGTTTAAGAGGAATATGAAGTACTATGTTTAAGAGGAATATGAAGTAGTATGTTTAATAGGAATATGAAGTAATATGTTTAAGAGGAATATGCAGCAGTATGTTTAAGAGGAATATGAAGTAGTATGTTTAAAAGGAATACAAAGTAGTATAATTAAGAGGAATATGAAGTAGTATGTTCAAGAGGAATATGAAGTAGTATGTTTAAGAGGAATATGAAGTAGTATGTTTACGAGGAATATGAAGTAGTATGTTTAAGAGGAATATGAAGTAGTATATTTAAGAGGAATATGAAGTAATATGTTAAAGAGGAATATGAAGTAGTATGTTTAAGAGGAATATGTAGTAGTATGTTTAAGAGGAATATGAAGTAATACGTTAAGAGGAATATGCAGTAGTATTTTTAAGAGGAATATGAATTAGTATATTTAAAAGGAAAACAAAGTAGTATATTTAAGAGGAATATGAAGTAGTATGCTTAAGAGGAATATAAAGTAGTATGTTTAAGAGGAATATGAAGTAGTATGTTTAAGAGGAATATGAAGTAGTATGTTAAAGAGGAATATGAAGTAATATGTTTAAGAGGAATATGCAGTAGTATGTTTAAGAGGAATATGAAGTAGTATGTTTAAAAGGAATACGAAGTAGTATATTTAAGAGGAATATGAAGTAGTATGTTTAAGAGGAATATGAAGTAGTATGTGTAAAAGGAATATAAAGTAGTATGTTTAAGAGTAATATGAAGTAGTATGTTTAAGAGGAATATGAAGTAGTATATTTAAGAGGAATATGAAGAATTATATTTAAGAGAAATGTGAAGTAGCATATTTAAGAGTAATATGAAGTTGTATATTTAAGAGGAATATAAAGTAGTATATTTAAGAGGAATATGAAGTAGTATGTTTAAGAGGAATATGATATAGTTTGTTTAAGAGAAATATGAAGTAGTATGTTTAAGAGGAATATGCAGTAGTATATTTAAGAGGAATATGAAGTAGTATGTTTAAGAGGAATATGAAGTAGTATGTTTAAGAGGAATATGAAGTAGTATGTTTAAGAGGAATATGCAGTAGTATGTTTAAGAGGAATATGAAGTAGTATGTTTAAGAGGAATATGAAGTAGTATGTTTAGGAGGAATATGAAGTAGTATGTTTAAGAGGAATATGAAGTAGTATGTTCAAGAGGAATATGAAGCGGTATGTTTAAGAGGAATATGAAGTAGTATTTTTAAGAGAAATATGCAGTAGTATTTTTAAGAGGAATATGAACTAGTATATTTAAGAGGAATATGAAGTAGTATGTTTAAGAGAAATATGAAGTAGTATGTTTAAGAGGAATATGCAGAAGTATGTTTAACAGGAATGAGAAGTAGAATGTTTAAGATGAATATGAAGTAGTATGTTTAAGAGGAGTATGAAGTAGTATATTTAAGAGTAATATGAAGTAGTATATTTAAGAGGAATATGAAGTAGTATGTTTAAGAGGAACATGAAGTAGTATGTTTAAGAGGAATATGAAGTAGAATGTTTAAGAGGAATATGCAGTAGTATGTTTAAGAGGAATATGAAGTAGTATGTTTAAGAGGAATATGAAATAGTATATTTAAGAGGAATATGAAGTAGTATGTTTAAGAGGAATATGAAGTAGTATGTTTAAGAGGAATATAAAGTAGTATTTTTAAGAGGAATATGAAGTAGAATATTTAAGAGGAATATGAAGTAGTATGTATAAGAGGAATATAAAGTAATATGTTTAAGAGGAATATGAAGTAGTATGTTTAAGAGGAATATGAAGTAGTATGTTTAAGAGGAATATGAAGCAGTATATTTAAGAGGAATATGAAGTAGTATGTTTAGGAGGAATATGAAGTAGTATGTTTAAGAGGAATATGAAGTAGTATGTTTAAGAGGAATATGAAGTAATATGTTTAAGAGCAATATGCAGTAGTATATTTAAGAGGAATATGAAGTAGTATATTTAAGAGAAATATGAAGTAGTATGTTTGAAAGGAATATGAAGTAGTATGTTTAAGAGGAATTTAAAGTAGTATGTTCAAGAGGAATATGAAGTAGTATGTTTAAGAGGAATATGATATAGTTTGTTTAAGAGAAATATGAAGTAGTATGTTTAAGAGGAATATGCAGTAGTATATTTAAGAGGAATATGAAGTAGTATGTTTAAGAGGAATATGAAGTAGTATGTTTAAGAGGAATATGCAGTAGTATGTTTAAGAGGAATATGAAGTAGTATGTTTAAAAGGAATATGAAGTAGTATGTTTAAGAGGAAAATGAAGTAGTATATTTAAGAGGAATATAAAGTAGTATATTTAAGAGGAATATGAAGTAGTATATTTAAGTGGAATATGAAATAGTATATTTAAGAGGAATATGAAGTAGTATGTTTAAGAGGAATATGAAGTAGTATGTTTAAGAGGAATATGAAGTAGTGTGTTTAAGAGGAATATGAAGTAGTATGTTTAGGAGGAATATGAAGTAGTATGTTTAAGAGGAATATGAAGTAGTATGTTCAAGAGGAATATGAAGTAATATGTTTAAGAGCAATATGCAGTAGTATATTTAAGAGGAATATGAAGTAGTATATTTAAGAGAAATATGAAGTAGTATGTTTGAAAGGAATATGAAGTAGTATGTTTAAGAGGAATTTAAAGTAGTATGTTCAAGAGGAATATGAAGTAGTATGTTTAAGAGGAATATGATATAGTTTGTTTAAGAGAAATATGAAGTAGTATGTTTAAGAGGAATATGCAGTAGTATATTTAAGAGGAATATGAAGTAGTATGTTTAAGAGGAATATGAAGTAGTATGTTTAAGAGGAATATGCAGTAGTATGTTTAAGAGGAATATGAAGTAGTATGTTTAAAAGGAATATGAAGTAGTATGTTTAAGAGGAAAATGAAGTAGTATATTTAAGAGGAATATAAAGTAGTATATTTAAGAGGAATATGAAGTAGTATATTTAAGTGGAATATGAAATAGTATATTTAAGAGGAATATGAAGTAGTATGTTTAAGAGGAATATGAAGTAGTATGTTTAAGAGGAATATGAAGTAGTATGTTTAAGAGGAATATGAAGTAGTATGTTTAGGAGGAATATGAAGTAGTATGTTTAAGAGGAACATGAAGTAGTATGTTTAAGAGGAATATGAAGTAGTATGTTTAAGAGGAATATGCAGTAGTATGTTTAAGAGGAATATGAAGTAGTATGTTTAAGTAGAATATGAAGTAGTATGTTTAAGAGGAATAGGAAGTAGTGAGTTAAAGAGGAATATGAAGTAGTATATTTAAGAGGAATATGAAGTAGTATGTTTAAGAGGAATATGAAGTAGTATGTTTAAGAGGAATATGAAGTAGTATTTTTAAGAGGAATATGAAGTAGAATATTTAAGAGGAATATGAAGTAGTATGTATAAGAGGAATATAAAGTAATATGTTTAAGAGGAATATGAAGTAGTATGTTTAAGAGGAATATGAAGTAGTGTGTTTAAGAGGAATATGAAGTAGTATGTTTAAGAGGAATATGAAGTAGTATGTTTAAGAGGAATATGAAGTAGTATGTTTAGGAGGAATATGAAGTAGTATGTTTAAGAGGAATATGAAGTAGTATGTTCAAGAGGAATATGAAGTAATATGTTTAAGAGCAATATGCAGTAGTATATTTAAGAGGAATATGAAGTAGTATATTTAAGAGAAATATGAAGTAGTATGTTTGAAAGGAATATGAAGTAGTATGTTTAAGAGGAATTTAAAGTAGTATGTTCAAGAGGAATATGAAGTAGTATGTTTAAGAGGAATATGATATAGTTTGTTTAAGAGAAATATGAAGTAGTATGTTTAAGAGGAATATGCAGTAGTATATTTAAGAGGAATATGAAGTAGTATGTTTAAGAGGAATATGAAGTAGTATGTTTAAGAGGAATATGCAGTAGTATGTTTAAGAGGAATATGAAGTAGTATGTTTAAAAGGAATATGAAGTAGTATGTTTAAGAGGAAAATGAAGTAGTATATTTAAGAGGAATATAAAGTAGTATATTTAAGAGGAATATGAAGTAGTATATTTAAGTGGAATATGAAATAGTATATTTAAGAGGAATATGAAGTAGTATGTTTAAGAGGAATATGAAGTAGTATGTTTAAGAGGAATATGAAGTAGTATGTTTAAGAGGAATATGAAGTAGTATGTTTAGGAGGAATATGAAGTAGTATGTTTAAGAGGAACATGAAGTAGTATGTTTAAGAGGAATATGAAGTAGTATGTTTAAGAGGAATATGCAGTAGTATGTTTAAGAGGAATATGAAGTAGTATGTTTAAGAGGAATATGAAATAGTATATTTAAGAGGAATATGAAGTAGTATGTTTAAGAGGAATATGAAGTAGTATGTTTAAGAGGAGTATGAAGTAGTATATTTAAGAGTAATATGAAGTAGTATATTTAAGAGGAATATGAAGTAGTATGTTTAAGAGGAACATAAAGTAGTATGTTTAAGAGGAATATGAAGTAGTATGTTTAAGAGGAATATGCAGTAGTATGTTTAAGAGGAATATGAAGTAGTATGTTTAAGAGGAATATGAAATAGTATATTTAAGAGGAATATGAAGTAGTATGTTTAAGAGGAATATGAAGTAGTATGTTTAAGAGGAATATGAAGTAGTATTTTTAAGAGGAATATGAAGTAGAATATTTAAGAGGAATATGAAGTAGTATGTATAAGAGGAATATAAAGTAATATGTTTAAGAGGAATATGAAGTAGTATGTTTAAGAGGAATATGAAGTAGTATGTTTAAGAGGAATATGAAGCAGTATATTTAAGAGGAATATGAAGTAGTATGTTTAGGAGGAATATGAAGTAGTATGTTTAAGAGGAATATGAAGTAGTATGTTTAAGAGGAATATGAAGTAATATGTTTAAGAGCAATATGCAGTAGTATATTTAAGAGGAATATGAAGTAGTATATTTAAGAGAAATATGAAGTAGTATGTTTGAAAGGAATATGAAGTAGTATGTTTAAGAGGAATTTAAAGTAGTATGTTCAAGAGGAATATGAAGTAGTATGTTTAAGAGGAATATGATATAGTTTGTTTAAGAGAAATATGAAGTAGTATGTTTAAGAGGAATATGCAGTAGTATATTTAAGAGGAATATGAAGTAGTATGTTTAAGAGGAATATGAAGTAGTATGTTTAAGAGGAATATGCAGTAGTATGTTTAAGAGGAATATGAAGTAGTATGTTTAAAAGGAATATGAAGTAGTATGTTTAAGAGGAAAATGAAGTAGTATATTTAAGAGGAATATAAAGTAGTATATTTAAGAGGAATATGAAGTAGTATATTTAAGTGGAATATGAAATAGTATATTTAAGAGGAATATGAAGTAGTATGTTTAAGAGGAATATGAAGTAGTATGTTTAAGAGGAATATGCAGTAGTATATTTAACAGGAATATGAAGTAGTATGTTTAAGAGGAATATGAAGTACTATGTTTAAGAGGAATATGAAGTAGTATATTTAAGAGGAATATGAAGTAGTATGTTTAAAAGGAATATGAAGTAGTATGTTTAAGAGGAATTTAAAGTAGTATGTTCAAGAGGAATATGAAATAGTATGTTTAAGAGAAATATGAAGTAGTATGTTTAAGAGGAATATGAAGTAGTATATTGAAAAGGAATATGAAGTAGTATATTTAAGAGGAATATGAAGTAGTATGTTTAAAAGGAACATGAAGTAGTATGTTTAAGAGGAATATGAAGTAGTATGTTTAAGAGGAATATGAAGTAGTATTTTTAAGAGGAATATGAAGTAGAATATTTAAGAGGAATATGAAGTAGTATGTATAAGAGGAATATAAAGTAATATGTTTAAGAGGAATATGAAGTAGTATGTTTAAGAGGAATATGAAGTAGTGTGTTTAAGAGGAATATGAAGTAGTATATTTAAGAGGAATATGAAGTAGTATGTTTAGGAGGAATATGAAGTAGTATGTTTAAGAGGAATATGAAGTAGTATGTTTAAGAGGAATATGAAGTAATATGTTTAAGAGCAATATGCAGTAGTATATTTAAGAGGAATATGAAGTAGTATATTTAAGAAGAATATGAAGTAGTATGTTTAAAAGGAATATGAAGTAGTATGTTTAAGAGGAATTTAAAGTAGTATGTTCAAGAGGAATATGAAGTAGTATGTTTAAGAGGAATATGATATAGTTTGTTTAAGAGAAATATGAAGTAGTATGTTTAAGAGGAATATGCAGTAGTATATTTAAGAGGAATATGAAGTAGTATGTTTAAGAGGAATATGAAGTAGTATGTTTAAGAGGAATATGAAGTAGTATGTTTAAGAGGAATATGCAGTAGTATGTTTAAGAGGAATATGAAGTAGTATGTTTAAGAGGAATATGAAGTAGTATGTTTAAGAGGAAAATGAAGTAGTATATTTAAGAGGAATATGAAGTAGTATATTTAAGAGGAATATGAAGTAGTATATTTAAGTGGAATATGAAATAGTATATTTAAGAGGAATATTAAGTAGTACGTTTAAGAGGAATATGAAGTAGTATGTTTAAGAGGAATATGCAGTAGTATATTTAACAGGAATATGAAGTAGTATGTTTAAGAGGAATATGAAGTAGTATGTTTAAGAGGAATATGAAGTAGTATGTTTAAGAGGAATATGAAGTAGTATATTGAAAAGGAATATGAAGTAGTATATTTAAGAGGAATATGAAGTAGTATGTTTAAAAGGAACATGAAGTAGTATGTTTAAGTAGAATATGAAGTAGTATGTTTAAGAGGAATAGGAAGTAGTGAGTTAAAGAGGAATATGAAGTAGTATATTTAAGAGGAATATGAAGTAGTATGTTTAAGAGGAATATGAAGTAGTATGTTTAAGAGGAATATGAAGTAGTATTTTTAAGAGGAATATGAAGTAGAATATTTAAGAGGAATATGAAGTAGTATGTATAAGAGGAATATAAAGTAATATGTTTAAGAGGAATATGAAGTAGTATGTTTAAGAGGAATATGAAGTAGTGTGTTTAAGAGGAATATGAAGTAGTATATTTAAGAGGAATATGAAGTAGTATGTTTAGGAGGAATATGAAGTAGTATGTTTAAGAGGAATATGAAGTAGTATGTTTAAGAGGAATATGAAGTAATATGTTTAAGAGCAATATGCAGTAGTATATTTAAGAGGAATATGAAGTAGTATATTTAAGAAGAATATGAAGTAGTATGTTTAAAAGGAATATGAAGTAGTATGTTTAAGAGGAATTTAAAGTAGTATGTTCAAGAGGAATATGAAGTAGTATGTTTAAGAGGAATATGATATAGTTTGTTTAAGAGAAATATGAAGTAGTATGTTTAAGAGCAATATGCAGTAGTATATTTAAGAGGAATATGAAGTAGTATGTTTAAGAGGAATATGAAGTAGTATGTTTAAGAGGAATATGAAGTAGTATGTTTAAGAGGAATATGCAGTAGTATGTTTAAGAGGAATATGAAGTAGTATGTTTAAGAGGAATATGAAGTAGTATGTTTAAGAGGAAAATGAAGTAGTATATTTAAGAGGAATATGAAGTAGTATATTTAAGAGGAATATGAAGTAGTATATTTAAGTGGAATATGAAATAGTATATTTAAGAGGAATATTAAGTAGTACGTTTAAGAGGAATATGAAGTAGTATGTTTAAGAGGAATATGCAGTAGTATATTTAACAGGAATATGAAGTAGTATGTTTAAGAGGAATATGAAGTAGTATGTTTAAGAGGAATATGAAATAGTATGTTTAAGAGAAATATGAAGTAGTATGTTTAAGAGGAATATGAAGTAGTATATTGAAAAGGAATATGAAGTAGTATATTTAAGAGGAATATGAAGTAGTATGTTTAAAAGGAACATGAAGTAGTATGTTTAAGTAGAATATGAAGTAGTATGTTTAAGAGGAATAGGAAGTAGTGTGTTTAAGAGGAATATGAAGTAGTATATTGAAAAGGAATATGAAGTAGTATATTTAAGAGGAATATGAAGTAGTATGTATAAGAGGAATATAAAGTAATATGTTTAAGAGGAAAATGAAGTAGTATATTTAAGAGGAATATAAAGTAGTATATTTAAGAGGAATAGGAAGTAGTGAGTTAAAGAGGAATATGAAGTAGTATATTTAAGAGGAATATGAAGTAGTATGTTTAAGAGGAATATGAAGTAGTATATTGAAAAGGAATATGAAGTAGTATATTTAAGAGGAATATGAAGTAGTATGTATAAGAGGAATATAAAGTAATATGTTTAAGAGGAAAATGAAGTAGTATATTCAAGAGGAATATAAAGTAGTATATTTAAGAGGAATATGAAGTAGTATATTTAAGTGGAATATGAAATAGTATATTTAAGAGGAATATGAAGTAGTATGTTTAAGAGGAATATGAAGTAGTATGTTTAAGAGGAATATGCAGTAGTATATTTAACAGGAATATGAAGTAGTATGTTTAAGAGGAATATGAAGTACTATGTTTAAGAGGAATATGAAGTAGTATATTTAAGAGGAATATGAAGTAGTATGTTTAAAAGGAATATGAAGTAGTATGTTTAAGAGGAATTTAAAGTAGTATGTTCAAGAGGAATATGAAATAGTATGTTTAAGAGAAATATGAAGTAGTATGTTTAGGAGGAATATGAAGTAGTATATTGAAAAGGAATATGAAGTAGTATATTTAAGAGGAATATGAAGTAGTATGTTTAAAAGGAACATGAAGTAGTATGTTTAAGTAGAATATGAAGTAGTATGTTTAAGAGGAATAGGAAGTAGTGAGTTAAAGAGGAATATGAAGTAGTATATTTAAGAGGAATATGAAGTAGTATGTTTAGGAGGAATATGAAGTAGTATGTTTAAGAGGAATATGAAGTAGTATGTTTAAGAGGAATGTGAAGTAATATGTTTAAGAGCAATATGCAGTAGTATATTTAAGAGGAATATGAAGTAGTATATTTAAGAGGAATATGAAGTAGTATGTTTAAAAGGAATATGAAGTAGTATGTTTAAGAGGAATTTAAAGTAGTATGTTCAAGAGGAATATGAAGTAGTATGTTTAAGAGGAATATGATATAGTTTGTTTAAGAGAAATATGAAGTAGTATGTTTAAGAGGAATATGCAGTAGTATATTTAAGAGGAATATGAAGTAGTATGTTTAAGAGGAATATGAAGTAGTATGTTTAAGAGGAATATGAAGTAGTATGTTTAAGAGGAATATGCAGTAGTATGTTTAAGAGGAATATGAAGTAGTATGTTTAAGAGGAATATGAAGTAGTATGTTTAAGAGGAAAATTAAGTAGTATATTTAAGAGGAATATGAAGTAGTATATTTAAGAGGAATATGAAGTACTATATTTAAGTGGAATATGAAATAGTATATTTAAGAGGAATATGAAGTAGTATGTTTAAGAGGAATATGAAGTAGTATGTTTAAGAGGAATATGCAGTAGTATATTTAACAGGAATATGAAGTAGTATGTTTAAGAGGAATATGAAGTACTATGTTTAAGAGGAACATGAAGTAGTATATTTAAGAGGAATATGAAGTAGTGTATTTAAGAGGAATATAAAGTAGTATATTTAAGAGTAATATGAAGTAGTTTGTTTAAGAGGAATATGAAATAGTATGTTTAAGAGAAATATGAAGTAGTATGTTTAAGAGGAATATGAAGTAGTATATTGAAAAGGAATATGAAGTAGTATATTTAAGAGGAATATGAAGTAGTATGTTTAAAAGGAACATGAAGTAGTATGTTTAAGTAGAATATGAAGTAGTATGTTTAAGAGGAATAGGAAGTAGTATGTTTAAGAGGAATATGAATTTAAAAGGAATATGAAGTAGTATATTTAAGAGCAATATGATGTAGTATATTTAAGAGGAATATGAAGCAGTATGTTTAAGAGGAATATGAAGTACTATGTTCAAGAGGAATATGAAGTAGTATATTTAAGAGGAATATGAAATAGTGTATTTAAGAGGAATATAAAGTAGTATATTTAAGAGTAATATGAAGTAGTATGTTTAAGAGGAATATGAAATAGTGTGTTTAAGAGAAATATGAAGTAGTATGTTTAAGAGGAATATGAAGTAGTATATTGAAAAGGAATATGAAGTAGTATATTTAAGAGGAATATGAAGTAGTATGTTTAAGAGGAACATGAAGTAGTATATTTAAGAGGAATATGAAGTAGTATGTTAAAGAGGAATATGCAGTAGTATATTTAAGAGGAATATGAAGTACTATGTTTAAGAGGAACATGAAGTAGTATATTTAAGAGGAATATGAAGTAGTGTATTTAAGAGGAATATAAAGTAGTATATTTAAGAGTAATATGAAGTAGTTTGTTTAAGAGGAATATGAAATAGTATGTTTAAGAGAAATATGAAGTAGTATGTTTAAGAGGAATATGAAGTAGTATATTGAAAAGGAATATGAAGTAGTATATTTAAGAGGAATATGAAGTAGTATGTTTAAAAGGAACATGAAGTAGTATGTTTAAGTAGAATATGAAGTAGTATGTTTAAGAGGAATAGGAAGTAGTATGTTTAAGAGGAATATGAATTTAAAAGGAATATGAAGTAGTATATTTAAGAGCAATATGATGTAGTATATTTAAGAGGAATATGAAGCAGTATGTTTAAGAGGAATATGAAGTACTATGTTCAAGAGGAATATGAAGTAGTATATTTAAGAGGAATATGAAATAGTGTATTTAAGAGGAATATAAAGTAGTATATTTAAGAGTAATATGAAGTAGTATGTTTAAGAGGAATATGAAATAGTGTGTTTAAGAGAAATATGAAGTAGTATGTTTAAGAGGAATATGAAGTAGTATATTGAAAAGGAATATGAAGTAGTATATTTAAGAGGAATATGAAGTAGTATGTTTAAGAGGAACATGAAGTAGTATGTTTAAGAAGAATATGAAGTACTATGTTTAAGAGGAATAGGAAGTAGTATGTTTAAGAGGAATATGAATTTAAAAGGAATATGAAGTAGTATATTTAAGAGCAATATGATGTAGTATATTTAAGAGGAATATGAAGAAGTATGTTTAAGAGGAATATGAAGTAGTATGTTTAAGAGGAAAATGAAGTAGTATATTTAAGAGGAATATGAAGTAGTATGTTAAAGAGGAATATGCAGTAGTATATTTAAGAGGAATATGAAGTAGTATGTTTAAGAGGAATATGAAGTAGTATGTTTAAGAGGAATATGAAGTAGTATGTTTAAGAGGAATATGCAGTAGTATGTTTAAGAGGAATATGAAGTAGTATGTTTAAGAGGAATATAAAGTAGTATGTTTAGGAGGAATATGAAGTAGTATGTTTAAGAGGAATATGAAGTAGTATGTTCAAGAGGAATATGAAGCGGTATGTTTAAGAGGAATATGAAGTAGTATTTTTAAGAGGAATATGCAGTAGTATTTTTAAGAGGAATATGAACTAGTATATTTAAGAGGAATATGAAGTAGTATGTTTAAGAGAAATTTGAAGTAGTATGTTTAAGAGGAATATGCAGAAGTATGTTTAACAGGAATGTGAAGTAGAATGTTTAAGATGAATATGAAGTAGTATGTTTAAGAGGAGTATGAAGTAGTATATTTAAGAGTAATATGAAGTAGTATATTTAAGAGAAATATGAAGTAGTATGTTTAAGAGCAATATGAAGTAGTATGTTTAAGAGGAATATGAAGTAGTATGTTAAAGAGGAATATGCAGTAGTATGTTTAAGAGGAATATGAAGTAGTATATTTTAGAGGAATATGAAGTAGTATGTTTAAGAGGAATATGAAGTAGTATATTTAAGAGGAATATGAAGTAGTATGTTTAAGAGGAATATGAAGTAGTAAGTTTAAGAGGAATATGAAGTAGTATGTTTAAGAGGAATATGAAGTAGTATGTTTAAGAGGAATATGCTTAAGTATGTTTAACAGGAATATGAAGTAGAATGTTTAAGAGGAATATGAAGCATTATGTTTAAGAGGAATATGAAGTAGTATATTTAAGTGGAATATGAAGTAGTATATTTAAGAGGAATATAAAGTAGTATATTTAAGAGGAATATGAAGTCGTATGTTTAAGAGGAATATGAAATAGTGTGTTTAAGAGAAATATGAAGTAGTATGTTTAAGAGGAATATGAAGTAGTATATTGAAAAGGAATATGAAGTAGTATATTTAAGAGGAATATGAAGTAGTACGTTTTAGAGGAATATGAAGTAGTATGTTTAAGAAAAATATGAAGTAGTATCTTTCAAAGGAATATGAAGTAGTATGTTTAAGAGGAATGTGAATTTAAGAGGAATATGAAGTAGCATATTTAAGAGGAATATGATGTTGTATATTTAAGAGGAATATGAGGTAGTATGTTTAAGAGGAATATGAAGTAGTATGTTTAAGAGGAAAATGAAGTAGTATATTTAAGAGGAATATGAAGTAGTATATTTAAGAGGAATATGAAGTAGTATGTTTAAGAGGAATATGAAGTAGTATGTTTAAGAGGAATATGCAGTAGTATATTTAACAGGAATATGAAGTAGTGTGTTTAAGAGGAATATGAAGTACTATGTTTAAGAGGAATATAAAGTAGTATATTTAAGAGGAATATGAAGTAGTGTATTTAAGAGGAATTTAAAGTAGTATATTTAAGAGTAATATGAAGTAGTATGTTTAAGAGGAATATGAAATAGTGTGTTTAAGAGAAATATGAAGTAGTATGTTTAAGAGGAATATGAAGTAGTATATTGAAAAGGAATATGAATTAGTATATTTAAGAGGAATATGAAGTAGTATGTTTAAGAGGAACATGAAGTAGTATGTTTAAGAAGAATATGAAGTAGTATGTTTGAGAGGAATAGAAAGTAGTATGTTTAAGAGGAATATGAATTTAAAAGGAATATGAAGTAGTATATTTAAGAGCAATACGATGTAGTATATTTAAGAGGAATATGAAGTAGTATGTTTAAGAGGAATATGAAGTACTATGTTTAAGAGGAATATGAAGTAGTATATTTAAGAGGAATATGAAGTAGTGTATTTAAGAGGAATATAAAGTAGTATATTTAAGAGTAATATGAAGTAGTATGTTTAAGAGGAATATGAAATAGTGTGTTTAAGAGAAATATGAAGTAGTATGTTTAAGAGGAATATGAAGTAGTATATTGAAAAGGAACATGAAGTAGTATATTTAAGAGGAATATGAAGTAGTATGTTTAAGAGGATCATGAAGTAGTATGTTTAAGAAGAATATGAAGTAGTATGTTTAAGAGGAATAGGAAGTAGTATGTTTAAGAGGAATATGAATTTCAAAGGAATATGAAGTAGTATATTTAAGAGCAATATGATGTAGTATATTTAAGAAAAATATGAAGTAGTATGTTTAAGAGGAATATGAAGTAGTATGTTTAAGAGGAAAATGAAGTAGTATAATTAAGAGGAATATGAAGTAGTATATTTAAGAGGAATATGAAGTAGTATATTTAATAGAAATATGAAGTATTATGTTTAAGAGGAATATGATGTAGTTTGTTTAAGAGGAATATGAAGTAGTATGTTTAAGAGGAATATGCAGTAGTTTGTTTAAGAGGAATATGAAGTAGTATGTTTAAGAGGAATATGAAGTAGTACGTTTAAGAGGAATATAAAGTAATATGTTTAAGAGGAATATGAAGTAGTATGTTTAAGAGGAATATTAAGTAGTGTGTTTAAGAGGAATATGAAGTAATATGTTTAAGAGGAATATGCAGTAGTATATTTAAGCGGAATATGAAGTAGTATATTTAAGAGGAATATGAAGTAGTATGTTTAAGAGGAATATGAAGTAATATGTTTAAGAGGAACATGAAGTAGTATGTTAAAGAGGAATATGAAGTAGTATATTTAAAAGGAATATGAAGTAGTATATTTAAGAGGAATATGAAGGAGTATGTTTAAGAGGAATATGAAGTAGTATATTTAAGAGGAATATGAAGTAGTATATTTAAGTGGAATATGAAATAGTATATTTAAGAGGAATATGAAGTAGTATGTTTAAGAGGAATATGAAATAGTATATTTAAGAGGAATATGAAGTCGTATGTTTAAAAGGAATATGAAATAGTGTGTTTAAGATAAATATGAAGTAGTATGTTTAAGAGGAATATGAAGTAGTATATTGAAAAGGAATATGAAGTAGTATATTTAAGAGGAATATGAAGTAGTACGTTTTAGAGGAATATGAAGTAGTATGTTTAAGAAAAATATGAAGTAGTATGTTTCAAAGGAATATGAAGTAGTATGTTTAAGAGGAATGTGAATTTAAGAGGAATATGAAGTAGTATGTTTAAGAGGAAAATGAAGTAGTATATTTAAGAGGAATATGAAGTAGTATATTTAAGAGGAATATGAAGTAGTATGTTTAAGAGGAATATGAAGTAGTATATTTAAGAAGAATATGCAGTAGTATATTTAACAGGAATATGAAGTAGTATGTTTAAGAGGAATATGAAGTACTATGTTTAAGAGGAATATAAAGTAGTATATTTAAGAGGAATATAAAGTAGTGTATTTAAGAGGAATATAAAGTAGTATATTTAAGAGTAATATGAAGTAGTATGTTTAAGAGGAATATGAAATAGTGTGTTTAAGAGAAATATGAAGTAGTATGTTTAAGAGGAATATGAAGTAGTATATTGAAAAGGAATATGAAGTAGTATATTTAAGAGGAATATGAAGTAGTATGTTTAAGAGGAACATGAAGTAGTATGTTTAAGAAAAATATGAAGTAGTATGTTTAAGAGGAATAGGAAGTAGTATATTTAAGAGGAATATGAATTTAAAAGGAATATGAAGTAGTATATTTAAGAGCAATATGATGTAGTATATTTAAGAGGAATATGAAGTAGTATGTTTAAGAGGAATATGAAGTACTATGTTTAAGAGGAATATGAAGTAGTACATTTAAGAGGAATATGAAGTAGTGTATTTAAGAGGAATATAAAGTAGTATATTTAAGAGTAATATGAAGTAGTATGTTTAAGAGGAATATGAAATAGTGTGTTTAAGAGAAATATGAAGTAGTATGTTTAAGAGGAATATGAAGTAGTATATTGAAAAGGAATATGAAGTAGTATATTTAAGAGGAATATGAAGTAGTACGTTTTAGAGGAATATGAAGTAGTATGTTTAAGAAAAATATGAAGTAGTATGTTTCAAAGGAATATGAAGTAGTATGTTTAAGAGGAATGTGAATTTAAGAGGAATATGAAGTAGCATATTTAAGAGGAATATGATGTTGTATATTTAAGAGGAATATGAGGTAGTATGTTTAAGAGGAATATGAAGTAGTATGTTTAAGAGGAAAATGAAGTAGTATATTTAAGAGGAATATGAAGTAGTATATTTAAGAGGAATATGAAGTAGTATGTTTAAGAGGAATATGAAGTAGTATGTTTAAGAGGAATATGCAGTAGTATATTTAACAGGAATATGAAGTAGTGTGTTTAAGAGAAATATGAAGTACTATGTTTAAGAGGAATATAAAGTATTATATTTAAGAGGAATATGAAGTAGTGTATTTAAGAGGAATATAAAGTAGTATATTTAAGAGTAATATGAAGTAGTATGTTTAAGAGGAATATGAAATAGTGTGTTTAAGAGAAATATGAAGTAGTATGTTTAAGAGGAATATGAAGTAGTATATTGAAAAGGAATATGAATTAGTATATTTAAGAGGAATATGAAGTAGTATGTTTAAGAGGAACATGAAGTAGTATGTTTAAGAAGAATATGAAGTAGTATGTTTAAGAGGAATAGGAAGTAGTATGTTTAAGAGGAATATGAATTTAAAAGGAATATGAAGTAGTATATTTACGAGCAATATGATGTAGTATATTTAAGAGGAATATGAAGTAGTATGTTTAAGAGGAATATGAAGTACTATGTTTAAGAGGAATATGAAGTAGTATATTTAAGAGGAATATGAAGTAGTGTATTTAAGAGGAATATAAAGTAGTATATTTAAGAGTAATATGAAGTAGTATGTTTAAGAGGAATATGAAATAGTGTGTTTAAGAGAAATATGAAGTAGTATGTTTAAGAGGAATATGAAGTAGTATATTGAAAAGGAATATGAAGTAGTATATTTAAGAGGAATATGAAGTAGTATGTTTAAGAGGATCATGAAGTAGTATGTTTAAGAAGAATATGAAGTAGTATGTTTAAGAGGAATAGGAAGTAGTATGTTTAAGAGGAATATGAATTTAAAAGGAATATGAAGTAGTATATTTAAGAGCAATATGATGTAGTATATTTAAGAGGAATATGAAGTAGTATGTTTAAGAGGAATATGAAGTAGTATGTTTAAGAGGAAAATGAAGTAGTATATTTAAGAGGAATATGAAGTAGTATATTTAAGAGGAATATGAAGTAGTATATTTAATAGGAATATGAAGTATTATGTTTAAGAGGAATATGATGTAGTTTGTTTAAGAGGAATATGAAGTAGTATGTTTAAGAGGAATATGCAGTAGTTTGTTTAAGAGGAATATGAAGTAGTATGTTTAAGAGGAATATGAAGTAGTACGTTTAAGAGGAATATAAAGTAATATGTTTAAGAGGAATATGAAGTAGTATGTTTAAGAGGAATATGAAGTAGTGTGTTTAAGAGGAATATGAAGTAATATGTTTAAGAGGAATATGCAGTAGTATTTTTAAGCGGAATATGAAGTAGTATATTTAAGAGGAATATGAAGTAGTATGTTTAAGAGGAATATGAAGTAATATGTTTAAGAGGAACATGAAGTAGTATGTTAAAGAGGAATATGAAGTTGTATATTTAAAAGGAATATGAAGTAGTATATTTAAGAGGAATATGAAGGAGTATGTTTAAGAGGAATATGAAGTAGTATATTTAAGAGGAATATGAAGTAGTATATTTAAGTGGAATATGAAATAGTATATTTAAGAGGAATAAGAAGTAGTATGTTTAAGAGGAATATGAAATAGTATATTTAAGAGGAATATGAAGTCGTATGTTTAAGAGGAATATGAAATAGTGTGTTTAAGAGAAATATGAAGTAGTATGTTTAAGAGGAATATGAAGTAGTATATTGAAAAGGAATATGAAGTAGTATATTTAAGAGGAATATGAAGTAGTACGTTTTAGAGGAATATGAAGTAGTATGTTTAAGAAAAATATGAAGTAGTATGTTTCAAAGGAATATGAAGTAGTATGTTTAAGAGGAATATGCAGTAGTATATTTAACAGGAATATGAAGTAGTATGTTTAAGAGGAATATGAAGTACTATGTTTAAGAGGAATATAAAGTAGTATATTTAAGAGGAATATGAAGTAGTGTATTTAAGAGGAATATAAAGTAGTATATTTAAGAGTAATATGAAGTAGTATGTTTAAGAGGAATATGAAATAGTGTGTTTAAGAGAAATATGAAGTAGTATGTTTAAGAGGAATATGCAGTAGTATATTTAACAGGAATATGAAGTAGTATGTTTAAGAGGAATATGAAGTACTATGTTTAAGAGGAATATAAAGTAGTATATTTAAGAGGAATATGAAGTAGTGTATTTAAGAGGAATATAAAGTAGTATATTTAAGAGTAATATGAAGTAGTATGTTTAAGAGGAATATGAAATAGTGTGTTTAAGAGAAATATGAAGTAGTATGTTTAAGAGGAATATGAAGTAGTATATTGAAAAGGAATATGAAGTAGTATATTTAAGAGGAATATGAAGTAGTATGTTTAAGAGGAACATGAAGTAGTATGTTTAAGAAAAATATGAAGTAGTATGTTTAAGAGGAATAGGAAGTAGTATGTTTAAGAGGAATATGAATTTAAAAGGAATATGAAGTAGTATATTTAAGAGCAATATGATGTAGTATATTTAAGAGGAATATGAAGTAGTATGTTTAAGAGGAATATGAAGTAGTATGTTTAAGAGGAAAATGAAGTAGTATATTTAAGAGGAATATGAAGTAGTATATTTAAGAGGAATATGAAGTAGTATATTTAATAGGAATATGAAGTATTATGTTTAAGAGGAATATGAAGTAGTACGTTTAAGAGGAATATAAAGTAATATGTTTAAGAGGAATATGAAGTAGTATGTTTAAGAGGAATATGAAGTAGTGTTTTTAAGAGGAATATGAAGTAATATGTTTAAGAGGAATATGCAGTAGTATATTTAAGCGGAATATGAAGTAGTATATTTAAGAGGAATATGAAGTAGTATGTTTAAGAGGAATATGAAGTAATATGTTTAAGAGGAACATGAAGTAGTATGTTAAAGAGGAATATGAAGTAGTATATTTAAAAGGAATATGAAGTAGTATATTTAAGAGGAATATGAAGGAGTATGTTTAAGAGGAATATGAAGTAGTATTTTTAAGAGGAATATGAAGTAGAATATTTAAGAGGAATATGAAGTAGTATGTATAAGAGGAATATAAAGTAATATGTTTAAGAGGAATATGAAGTAGTATGTTTAAGAGGAATATGAAGTAGTATATTTAAGAGGAATATGAAGTAGTATGTTTAGGAGGAATATGAAGTAGTATGTTTAAGAGGAATATGAAATAGTATGTTTAAGAGGAATATGAAGTAATATGTTTAAGAGCAATATGCAGTAGTATATTTAAGAGGAATATGAAGTAGTATATTTAAGAGGAATATGAAGTAGTATGTTTAAAAGGAATATGAAGTAGTATGTTTAAGATGAATATAAAGTAGTATGTTCAAGAGGAATATGAAGCAGTATGTTTAAGAGGAATATGAAGTGGTATTTTTAAGAGGAATATGCAGTAGTATTTTTAAGAGGAATATGAACTAGTATATTTAAGAGGAACATGAAGTAGTATGTTTTAGAGGAATATGAAGTAGTATGTTTAAGATGAATATGAAGTAGTATGTTTAAGAGGAATATGAAGTAGTATATTTAAGGGGAATATGAAGTAGTATATTTAAGAGGAATATGAAGTAGTATGTTTAAGAGGAATATGAAGTAGTATGTTTAAGAGGAATATGAAGTAGTATGTTTAAGAGGAATATGCAGTAGTATGTTTAAGAGGAATATGAAGTAGTATATTTTAGAGGAATATGACGTAGTATGTTTAAGAGGAATATGAAGTAGTATTTTTAAGAGGAATATGAAGTAGTATGTTTAAGAGGAATATGAAGTAGCATGTTTAAGAGGAATATGAAGTAGTATGTTTAAGAGGAATATGAAGTAGTATTTTTAAGAGTAATATGAAGTAGAATATTTAAGAGGAATATGAAGTAGTATGTATAAGAGGTATATAAAGTAATATGTTTAAGAGGAATATGAAGTAGTATGTTTAAGAGGAATATGAAGTAGTGTGTTTAAGAGGAATATGAAGTAGTATATTTAAGAGGAATATGAAGTAGTATGTTTAGGAGGAATATGAAGTAGTATGTTTAAGAGGAATATGAAGTAGTATGTTTAAGAGGAATATGAAGTAATATGTTTAAAAGGAATATGAAGTAGTATGTTTAAGAGGAATATAAAGTAGTATGTTCAAGAGGAATATGAAGCAGTATGTTTAAGAGGAATATGAAGTGGTATTTTTAAGAGGAATATGCAGTAGTATTTTTACGAGGAATATGAACTAGTATATTTAAGAGGAATATGAAGTAGCATGTTTTAGAGGAATATGAAGTAGTATGTTTAAGATGAATATGAAGTAGTATGTTTAAGAGGAATATGAAGTAGTATATTTAAGGGGAATATGGAGAAGTATATTTAAGAGGAATATGAGGTAGCATGTTTAAAAGGAATATGAAGTAGTATGTTTAAGAGGAATATAAAGTAGTATGTTCAAGAGGAATATGAAGCAGTATGTTTAAGAGGAATATGAAGTGGTATTTTTAAGAGGAATATGCAGTAGTATTTTTACGAGGAATATGAACTAGTATATTTAAGAGGAATATGAAGTAGCATGTTTTAGAGGAATATGAAGTAGTATGTTTAAGATGAATATGAAGTAGTATGTTTAAGAGGAATATGAAGTAGTATATTTAAGGGGAATATGGAGAAGTATATTTAAGAGGAATATGAGGTAGCATGTTTAAGAGGAATATGAAGTAGTATGTTTAAGAGGAATATGAAGTAGTATGTTTAAGAGGAATATGCAGTAGTATGTTTAAGAGGAATATGAAGTAGTATATTTTAGAGGAATATGAAGTAGTATGTTTAAGAGAAATATGAAGTAGTATTTTTAAGAGGAATATGAAGTAGTATATTTAAGAGGAATATGAAGTAGTATGTTTAAGAGGAATATGCAGTAGTATGTTTAAGAGGAATATGAAGTAGTATATTTTAGAGGAATATAAAGTAGTATGTTTAAGAGGAATATGAAGTAGTATTTTTAAGAGGAATATGAAGTAGTATGTTTAAGAGGAATATGAAGTAGCATGTTTAAGAGGAATATGAAGTAGTATGTTTAAGAGGAATATGAAGTAGTATGTTTAAGAGGAATATGAAGTAGTATAATTAAGAGGAATATGAAGTAGTATATTTAAGAGGAATATGAAATAGTATGTTTAAGAGGAATATGAAGTAGTATGTTTAAGAGGAATATGAAGTAGTATGTTTAAGAGGAATATGCAGAAGTATGTTTAAGAGGAATATGAAGTAGTATGTTTAAGAGGAATATGAAGTAGTATGTTCAAGAGGAATATGAAGTAGTATAATTAAGAGGAATATGAAGTAGTATATTTAAGAGGAATATAAAGTAGTATATTTAAGAGGAATATGAAGTCGTATGTTTAAGAGGAATATGGAATAGTGTGTTTAAGAGAAATATGAAGTAGTATTTTTAAGAGGAATATGAAGTAGTATATTGAAAAGGAATATGAAGTAGTATACTTAAGAGGAATATGAAGTAGTATGTTTAAGAGGAATATGAAGTAGTATGTTCAAGAAGAATATGAAGTAGTATGTTTAAAAGGAATATGAGGTAGTATGTTTAAGAGGAATATGAATTTAAGAGGAATATGAAGTAGTATATTTAAGAGGAATATGATGTTGTATATTTAAGAGGAATATGAAGTAGTATGTTTAAGAGGAATAGGAAGTAGTATGTTTAAGAGGTAAATGAAGTAGTATATTTAAGAGGAATATGAAGTAGTATGTTTAAGAGGAATATGAAGTAGTATATTTAAGAGTAATATGAAGTAGTATGTTTAAGAGGAATATAAAATAGTGTGTTTAAGAGAAATATGAAGTAGTATGTTTAAGAGGAATATGAAGTAGTATATTGAAAAGGAATATGAAGTCGTATATTTAAGAGGAATATGAAGTAGTATGTTTAAGAGGAACATGAAGTAGTATGTTTAAGAAGAATATGAAGTAGTATGTTTAAGAGGAATAGGAAGTAGTATGTTTAAGAAGAATATGAATTTAAAAGGAATATGAAGTAGTATATTTAAGAGGAATATGATGTAGTATATTTAAGAGGAATATGAAGTAGTATGTTTAAGAGGAATATGAAGTAGTATGTTTAAGAGGAAAATGAAGTAGTATATTTATGAGAAATATGAAGTATATATTTAAGTGGAATATGAAATAATATATTTAAGAGGAATATGAAGTAGTATGTTTAAGAGGAATATGAAGTAGTATGTTTAAGAGGAATATGAAGTAGTATATTTAAGAGGAATATGAAGTAGTATATTTAAGAGGAATATGAAGTAGTATGTTTAAGAGGAATATGATGTAGTTTGTTTAAGAGGAATATGAAGTAGTATGTTTAAGAGGAATATGCAGTAGTATGTTTAAGAGGAATATGAAGTAGTATGTTTAAGAGGAATATGAAGTAGTACGTTTAAGAGGAATATGAAGTAGTATGTTTAAGAGGAATATGAAGTAGTATGTTTAAGAGGAATATGAAGTAGTATGTTTAAGATGAATATGAAGTAATATGTTTAAGAGGAATATGCAGTAGTATATTTAAGAGGAACATGAAGTAGTATATTTAAGAAGAATATGAAGTAATATGTTTAAGAGGAATATGAAGTAATATGTTTAAGAGGAACATGAAGTAGTATGTTAAAGAGGAATATGAAGTAGTATATTTAAAAGGAATATGAAGTAGTATATTTAAGAGGAATATGAAGATGTATGCTTAAGAGGAATTTGAAGTAGTATATTTAAGAGGAATATGAAGTAGTATATTTAAGTGGAATATGAAATAGTATATTTAAGAGGAATATGAAGTAGTATGTTTAAGTGGAATATAAAGTAGTATGTTTAAGAGGAATATGAAGTAGTATATTTAAGAGGAATATGAAGTAGTATATTTAAGAGGAATATGAAGTAGTATGTATAAGAGAAATATAAAGTAAAATATTTAAGAGGAATATGAAGTAGTATGTTTAAGAGGAATATGAAGTAGTATGTTCAAGAAGAATATGAAGTAGTATGTTTAAAAGGAATATGAGGTAGTATGTTTAAGAGGAATATGAATTTAAGAGGAATATGAAGTAGTATATTTAAGAGGAATATGATGTTGTATATTTAAGAGGAATATGAAGTAGTATGTTTAAGAGGAATAGGAAGTAGTATGTTTAAGAGGTAAATGAAGTAGTATATTTAAGAGGAATATGAAGTAGTATGTTTAAGAGGAATATGAAGTAGTATGTTTAAGAGGAATATGAAGTAGTGTATTTAAGAGGAATATAAAGTAGTATATTTAAGAGTAATATGAAGTAGTATGTTTAAGAGGAATATAAAATAATGTGTTTAAGAGAAATATGAAGTAGTATGTTTAAGAGGAATATGAAGTAGTATATTGAAAAGGAATATGAAGTCGTATATTTAAGAGGGTTATGAAGTAGTATGTTTAAGAGGAACATGAAGTAGTATGTTTAAGAAGAATATGAAGTAGTATGTTTAAGAGGAATAGGAAGTAGTATGTTTAAGAAGAATATGAATTTAAAAGGAATATGAAGTAGTATATTTAAGAGGAATATGATGTAGTATATTTAAGAGGAATATGAAGTAGTATGTTTAAGAGGAATATGAAGTAGTATGTTTAAGAGGAAAATGAAGTAGTATATTTATGAGAAATATGAAGTATATATTTAAGTGGAATATGAAATAATATATTTAAGAGGAATATGAAGTAGTATGTTTAAGAGGAATATGAAGTAGTATGTTTAAGAGGAATATGAAGTAGTATATTTAAGAGGAATATGAAGTAGTATATTTAAGAGGAATATGAAGTAGTATGTTTAAGAGGAATATGATGTAGTTTGTTTAAGAGGAATATGAAGTAGTATGTTTAAGAGGAATATGCAGTAGTATGTTTAAGAGGAATATGAAGTAGTATGTTTAAGAGAAATATGAAGTAGTACGTTTAAGAGGAATATGAAGTAGTATGTTTAAGAGGAATATGAAGTAGTATGTTTAAGAGGAATATGAAGTAGTATGTTTAAGATGAATATGAAGTAATATGTTTAAGAGGAATATGCAGTAGTATATTTAAGAGGAACATGAAGTAGTATATTTAAGAAGAATATGAAGTAATATGTTTAAGAGGAATATGAAGTAATATGTTTAAGAGGAACATGAAGTAGTATGTTAAAGAGGAATATGAAGTAGTATATTTAAAAGGAATATGAAGTAGTATATTTAAGAGGAATATGAAGATGTATGCTTAAGAGGAATTTGAAGTAGTATATTTAAGAGGAATATGAAGTAGTATATTTAAGTGGAATATGAAATAGTATATTTAAGAGGAATATGAAGTAGTATGTTTAAGTGGAATATAAAGTAGTATGTTTAAGAGGAATATGAAGTAGTATATTTAAGAGGAATATGAAGTAGTATATTTAAGAGGAATATGAAGTAGTATGTATAAGAGAAATATAAAGTAAAATGTTTAAGAGGAATATGAAGTAGTATGTTTAAGAGGAATATGAAGTAGTATGTTTAAGAGGAATATGAAGTAGTGTATTTAAGAGGAATATGAAGTAGTATGTATAAGAGGAATATGAAGTAGTATGTTTAAGAGGAATATGAAGTAGTATGTTTAAGAGGAATATGAAGTAGTATGCTTAAGAGGAATATGCAGTAGTATATTTAAGAGGAATATGAAGTAGTATATTTAAGAGGAATATAAAGTTGTATGTTTAAGAGGAATATGAAGTAGTATGTTTTAGAGGAATATGAAGTAGTATGTTTAAGAGGAATATGAAGTAGTATGTTTAAGAGAAATATGAAGTAGTATATTTAAGAGGAATATGAAGTAGTATGTTTAATAGGAATGTGAAGTATTATGTTAAGAGGAATATGAAGTAGTATGTTTAAGAGGAATATGAAGTAGTATATTAAAGAGGAATATGAAGTATTATATTTAAGAGGATTGTGAAGCAGCATATTTAAGAGGAATATGAATAAGTATGTTAAAGAGGAATATGAAGTAGTATATTTAAAAGGAATATGAAGTAGTATATTTAAGAGGAATATGAAGGAGTATGCTTAAGAACAATATGAAGTAGTATATATCAGAGGAATATGAAGTAGTATATTTAAGTGGAATATAAAATAGTATATTTAAGAGGAATATGAAGTAGTATGTTTAAGAGGAATATGAAGTAGTATGTTTAAGAGGAATATGAAGTAGTATATTTAAGAGGAATATGAAGTAGTATATTTAAGAGGAATATGAAGTAGTATGTATAAGAGGAATATAAAGTAATATGTTTAAGAGGAATATGAAGAAGAATGTTTAAGAGGAATATGAAGTAGTATGTTTAAGAGGAATATGAAGTAGTATATTTAAGAGGAATATGAAGTAGTATGTTTAAGAGGAATATGAAGTAGTATGTTTAAGAGGAATATGAAGTAGTATGTTTAAGAGGAATATGAAGTAATATGTTTAAGAGGAATATGCAGTAGTATATTTAAGAGGAATATGAAGTAGTATATTTAAGAGGAATATGAAGTTGTATGTTTAAGAGGAATATGAAGTAGTATGTTTAAGAGGAATATGAAGTAGTATGTTTTAGAGGAATATGAAGTAGTATGTTTAAGAGGAATATGAAATAGTATATTTAAGAGGAATATAAAGTAGTATGTTTAATAGAAATATGAAGTATTACGTTAAGAGGAATATGAAGTAGTATGTTTAAGAGGAATATGAAGTAGTATATTTAAGAGGAATATGAAGTATTATATTTAAGAGGATTGTGAAGCAGCATATTTAAGAGAAATATGAAGTACTATATTTAAGAGGAATATGAAGTAGTATATGTAAGAGGAATATGAAGTAGTATGTTTAAGAGAAATATGATGTAGTTTGTTTAAGAAGAATATGAAGTAGTATATTTAAGAGGAATATGAAGTAGTATGTTTAAGAGGAATATGCAGTAGTATGTTTAAGAGGAGTATGAAGTAGTATGTTTGAGGGGTATATGAAATAGTATGTTTAAGAGGAATATGAAGTAGTACGTTTAAGAGGAATATGAAGTAGTATGTTTAAGAGGAATATGAAGTAGTATATTTAAGAGGAATATGAAGTTATATGTTTAAGAGGAATATGAAGTAATATGTTTAAGAGGAATATGAAGTAGTATGTTTTAGAGGAATATGAAGTAGTATGTTTAAGAGGAATATGAAATAGTATATTTAAGAGGAATATAAAGTAGTATGTTTAATAGAAATATGAAGTATTACGTTAAGAGGAATATGAAGTAGTATGTTTAAGAGAAATATGAAGTAGTATATTGAAAAGGAATATGAAGTAGTATATTTAAGAGGAATATGAAGTAGTATGTTTAAGAGGAACATGAAGTAGTATGTTTAAGAAGAATATTAAATATTATGTTTAAAAGGAATATGAAGTAGTATGTTTAAGAGGAATATGAAGTAGTATATTTAAGAGGAATATGAAGTAGTATATTTAAGAGGAATATGAAGTAGTATATTTAAGAGGATATGAAGTAGTATGTTTAAGAGGAATATGAAGTAGTAAGTTTAAGAGGAATATGAAGTAGTATGTTTAAGAGGAATATGAAGTAGTATATTGAAAAGGAATATGAAGTAGTATATTTAAGAGGAATATGAAGTAGTATGTTTAAGAGGAACATGAAGTAGTATGTTTAAGAAGAATATTAAATATTATGTTTAAAAGGAATATGAAGTAGTATGTTTAAGAGGAATATGAAGTAGTATATTTAAGAGGAATATGAAGTAGTATATTTAAGAGGAATATGAAGTAGTATATTTAAGAGGATATGAAGTAGTATGTTTAAGAGGAATATGAAGTAGTAAGTTTAAGAGGAATATGAAGTAGTATGTTTAAGAGGAATATGAAGTAGTATATTGAAAAGGAATATGAAGTAGTATATTTAAGAGGAATATGAAGTAGTATGTTTAAGAGGAACATGAAGTAGTATGTTTAAGAAGAATATTAAATATTATGTTTAAAAGGAATATGAAGTAGTATGTTTAAGAGGAATATGAAGTAGTATATTTAAGAGGAATATGAAGTAGTATATTTAAGAGGAATATGAAGTAGTATATTTAAGAGGATATGAAGTAGTATGTTTAAGAGGAATATGAAGTAGTAAGTTTAAGAGGAATATGAAGTAGTATGTTTAAGAGGAATATGCAGTAGTATGTTTAAGAGGAATATGAAGTAGCATGTTTAAGAAGAATATGAAGTAGTCTGTTTAAGAGGGATATGAAGTAGTATGTTTAAGAGGAATATGAAGTAGTATATTTAAGAGGAATATGAAGTAGTATTTTTAAGAGGAATATGAAATAGTAGGTTTAAGAGGAATATGAAGTAGTATGTTTAAGAGGAATATGAAGTAGTATGTTTAAGAGGAATATGCTTAAGTATGTTGAACAGGAATATGAAATAGAATGTTTAAGAGGAATATGAAGTATTATGTTTAAGAGGAATATGAAGTAGTATATTTGAGAGGAATATGAAGTAGTATATTTAAGAGGAATATAAAGTAGTATATTTAAGAGGAATATGAAGTCGTATGTTTAAGAGGAATATGAACTAGTATGTTTAAGAGGAATATGAAGTAGTATGTTTAAGAGGAATATGAAGTAATATGTTTAAGAGGAATATGAAGTAGTATGTTAAAGAGGAATATGAAGTAGTATGTTTAAGAGGAATATGAAGTAATATGTTTAAGAGGAATATGCAGTAGTACATTTAAGAGGAATATGAAGTGTATGTTTAAGAGGAATATGCAGTAGTATGTTTAAGATGAATATGAAGTAGTATGTTTAAGGGGAATATGAAGTAGTATGTTTAAGAGGAATATGAAGTAGTATATTTAAGAGGAATATGAAGTAGTATGTTTAAGAGGAATATGAAGTAGTATGTTTAATATGAATATGAGGTAGTATGTTTAAGAGGAATGTGAATTTAAGAGGAATATGAAGTAGTATGTTTAGGAGGAGTATGAAGTAGTATGTTTAGGAGGAATATGAAGTAGTATGTTCAAGAGGAATATAAAGCAGTATGTTTAAGAGGAATATGAAGTAGTATTTTTAAGAGGAATATGCAGTAGTATTTTAAGAGGAATATGAACTAGTATATTTAAGAGGAAAATGAAGTAGTATATTTAAGAGGAATATGAAGTAGTATGTTTAAGAGGCATATGCAGAAGTATGTTTAACAGGAATGTGAAGTAGAATGTTTAAGATGAATATGAAGGAGTATGTTTAAGAGGAGTATGAAGTAGTATATTTAAGAGGAATATGAAGTAGTATATTTAAGAAGAATATGAAGTAGTATGTTTAAGAGGAATATGAAGTAGTATGTTTAAGAGGAATATGAAGTAGTATGTTTAAGAGGAATATGCAATAGTATGTTTAAGAGGAATATGAAGTATTATATTTTAGAGGAATATGAAGTAGTATGTTTAAGTGGAATACGAAGAAGTATATTTAAGAGGAATATGAAGTAGTATGTTTAAGAGGAATATGAAGTAGTATGTTTAAGAGGAATATGAAGTAGTATGTTTAAGAGGAATATGCAGTAGTATGTTTAAGAGCAATATGAAGTAGTATGTTTAAGAGGAATATGAAGTAGTATGTTTAAGAGGAATATGAAGTAGTATGTTTAAGAGGAATATGAAGTAGTATGTTTAAGAGGAATATGAAGTAGTATGTTTAAGATGAATATGAAGTAATATGTTTAAGAGGAATATGCAGTAGTATATTTAAGAGGAACATGAAGTAGTATATTTAAGAAGAATATGAAGTAATATGTTTAAGAGGAATATGAAGTAATATGTTTAAGAGGAACATGAAGTAGTATGTTAAAGAGGAATATGAAGTAGTATATTTAAAAGGAATATGAAGTAGTATATTTAAGAGGAATATGAAGATGTATGCTTAAGAGGAATTTGAAGTAGTATATTTAAGAGGAATATGAAGTAGTATATTTAAGTGGAATATGAAATAGTATATTTAAGAGGAATATGAAGTAGTATGTTTAAGTGGAATATAAAGTAGTATGTTTAAGAGGAATATGAAGTAGTATATTTAAGAGGAATATGAAGTAGTATATTTAAGAGGAATATGAAGTAGTATGTATAAGAGAAATATAAAGTAAAATGTTTAAGAGGAATATGAAGTAGTATGTTTAAGAGGAATATGAAGTAGTATGTTTAAGAGGAATATGAAGTAGTGTATTTAAGAGGAATATGAAGTAGTATGTATAAGAGGAATATGAAGTAGTATGTTTAAGAGGAATATGAAGTAGTATGTTTAAGAGGAATATGAAGTAGTATGCTTAAGAGGAATATGTAGTAGTATATTTAAGAGGAATATGAAGTAGTATATTTAAGAGGAATATAAAGTTGTATGTTTAAGAGGAATATGAAGTAGTATGTTTTAGAAGAATATGAAGTAGTATGTTTAAGAGGAATATGAAGTAGTATGTTTAAGAGAAATATGAAGTAGTATATTTAAGAGGAATATGAAGTAGTATGTTTAATAGGAATGTGAAGTATTATGTTAAGAGGAATATGAAGTAGTATGTTTAAGAGGAATATGAAGTAGTATATTAAAGAGGAATATGAAGTATTATATTTAAGAGGATTGTGAAGCAGCATATTTAAGAGGAATATGAATAAGTATGTTAAAGAGGAATATGAAGTAGTATATTTAAAAGGAATATGAAGTAGTATATTTAAGAGGAATATGAAGGAGTATGCTTAAGAACAATATGAAGTAGTATATATCAGAGGAATATGAAGTAGTATATATAAGTGGAATATAAAATAGTATATTTAAGAGGAATATGAAGTAGTATGTTTAAGAGGAATATGAAGTAGTATGTTTAAGAGGAATATGAAGTAGTATATTTAAGAGGAATATGAAGTAGTATATTTAAGAGGAATATGAAGTAGTATGTATAAGAGGAATATAAAGTAATATGTTTAAGAGGAATATGAAGAAGAATGTTTAAGAGGAATATGAAGTAGTATGTTTAAGAGGAATATGAAGTAGTATATTTAAGAGGAATATGAAGTAGTATGTTTAAGAGGAATATGAAGTAGTATGTTTAAGAGGAATATGAAGTAGTATGTTTAAGAGGAATATGAAGTAATATGTTTAAGAGGAATATGCAGTAGTATATTTAAGAGGAATATGAAGTAGTATATTTAAGAGGAATATGAAGTTGTATGTTTAAGAGGAATATGAAGTAGTATGTTTAAGAGGAATATGAAGTAGTATGTTTTAGAGGAATATGAAGTAGTATGTTTAAGAGGAATATGAAATAGTATATTTAAGAGGAATATAAAGTAGTATGTTTAATAGGAATATGAAGTATTACGTTAAGAGGAATATGAAGTAGTATGTTTAAGAGGAATATGAAGTAGTATATTTAAGAGGAATTTGAAGTATTATATTTAAGAGGATTGTGAAGCAGCATATTTAAGAGAAATATGAAGTACTATATTTAAGAGGAATATGAAGTAGTATATGTAAGAGGAATATGAAGTAGTATGTTTAAGAGAAATATGATGTAGTTTGTTTAAGAGGAATATGAAGTAGTATATTTAAGAGGAATATGAAGTAGTATGTTTAAGAGGAATATGCAGTAGTATGTTTAAGAGGAGTATGAAGTAGTATGTTTGAGGGGTATATGAAATAGTAAGTTTAAGAGGAATATGAAGTAGTATGTTTAAGAGGAATATGCAGTAGTATGTTTAAGAGGAATATGAAGTAGCATGTTTAAGAAGAATATGAAGTAGTCTGTTTAAGAGGGATATGAAGTAGTATGTTTAAGAGGAATATGAAGTAGTATATTTAAGAGGAATATGAAGTAGTATTTTTAAGAGGAATATGAAATAGTAGGTTTAAGAGGAATATGAAGTAGTATGTTTAAGAGGAATATGAAGTAGTATGTTTAAGAGGAATATGCTTAAGTATGTTGAACAGGAATATGAAATAGAATGTTTAAGAGGAATATGAAGTATTATGTTTAAGAGGAATATGAAGTAGTATATTTGAGAGGAATATGAAGTAGTATATTTAAGAGGAATATAAAGTAGTATATTTAAGAGGAATATGAAGTCGTATGTTTAAGAGGAATATGAACTAGTATGTTTAAGAGGAATATGAAGTAGTATGTTTAAGAGGAATATGAAGTAATATGTTTAAGAGGAATATGAAGTAGTATGTTAAAGAGGAATATAAAGTAGTATGTTTAAGAGGAATATGAAGTAATATGTTTAAGAGGAATATGCAGTAGTACATTTAAGAGGAATATGAAGTGTATGTTTAAGAGGAATATGCAGTAGTATGTTTAAGATGAATATGAAGTAGTATGTTTAAGGGGAATATGAAGTAATATGTTTAAGAGGAATATGAAGTAGTATATTTAAGAGGAATATGAAGTAGTATGTTTAAGAGGAATATGAAGTAGTATGTTTAAGAGGAATATGCAGTAGTATGTTTAAGAGGAATATGAAGTAGTATGTTTAAGAGGAATATGAAGTAGTATGTTTAGGAGGAGTATGAAGTAGTATGTTTAAGAGGAATATGAAGTAGTATGTTCAAGAGGAATATGAAGCAGTATGTTTAAGAGGAATATGAAGTAGTATTTTTAAGAGGAATATGCAGTAGTATTTTAAGAGGAATATGAACTAGTATATTTAAGAGGAAAATGAAGTAGTATATTTAAGAGGAATATGAAGTAGTATGTTTAAGAGGCATATGCAGAAGTATGTTTAACAGGAATGTGAAGTAGAATGTTTAAGATGAATATGAAGGAGTATGTTTAAGAGGAGTATGAAGTAGTATATTTAAGAGGAATATGAAGTAGTATATTTAAGAAGAATATGAAGTAGTATGTTTAAGAGGAATATGAAGTAGTATGTTTAAGAGGAATATGAAGTAGTATGTTTAAGAGGAATATGCAATAGTATGTTTAAGAGGAATATGAAGTATTATATTTTAGAGGAATATGAAGTAGTATGTTTAAGTGGAATACGAAGAAGTATATTTAAGAGGAATATGAAGTAGTATGTTTAAGAGGAATATGAAGTAGTATGTTTAAGAGGAATATGAAGTAGTATGTTTAAGAGGAATATGCAGTAGTATGTTTAAGAGCAATATGAAGTAGTATGTTTAAGAGGAATATAAAGTAGTATGTTTAAGAGGAATATGAAGTAGCATGTTTAAGAGGAATATGAAGTAGTATGTTTAAGAGGGATATAAAGTAGTATGTTTAAGAGGAATATGAAGTAGTATATTTAAGAGGAATATGAAGTAGTATTTTTAAGAGGAATATGAAATAGTAGGTTTAAGAGGAATATAAAGTAGTATGTTTAAGAGGAATATGAAGTAGTATGTTTAAGAGGAATATGCTTAAGTATGTTTAACAGGAATATGAAGTAGAATGTTTAAGAGGAATATGAAGTATTATGTTTAAGAGGAATATGAAGTAGTATATTTAAGAGGAATATGAAGTAGTATATTTAAGAGGAATATAAAGTAGTATATTTAAGAGGAATATGAAGTCGTATGTTTAAGAGGAATATGAAATAGTGTGTTTACGAGAAATATGAAGTAGTATGTTTAAGAGGAATATGAAGTAGTATATTGAAAAGGAATATGAAGTAGTATATTTAAGAGGAATATGAAGTAGTATGTTTAAGAGGAATATAAAGTAGTATGTTTAAGAAAAATATGAAGTAGTATGTTTAATATGAATATGAGGTAGTATGTTTAAGAGGAATGTGAATTTAAGAGGAATATGAAGTAGCATATTTAAGAGGAATATGATGTTGTATATTTAAGAGGAATATGAAGTAGTATGTTTAAGAAGAATATGCAGTAGTATGTTTAAGAGGAATATGAAGTAGTATATTTTAGAGGAATATGAAGTAGTATGTTTAAGAGGAATATGAAGTAGTATATTTAAGAGGAATATGAAGTAGTATGTTTAAGAGGAATATGAAGTAGTATGTTTAAGAGGAATATGAAGTAGTATGTTTAAGAGGAATATGCAGTAGTATGTTTAAGAGCAATATGAAGTAGTATGTTTAAGAGGAATATGAAGTAGTATGTTTAAGAGGAATATGAAGTAGCATGTTGAAGAGGAATATGAAGTAGTATGTTTAAGAGGGATATGAAGTAGTATGTTTAAGAGGAATATGAAGTAGTATATTTAAGAGGAATATGAAGTAGTATATTTAAGAGGAATATGAAGTAGTATGTTTAAGAGGAATATGAAGTAGTATGTTCAAGAGGAATATGAAGCAGTATGTTTAAGAGGAATATGAAGTAGTATTTTTAAGAGGAATATGCAGTAGTATTTTAAGAGGAATATGAACTAGTATATTTAAGAGGAAAATGAAGTAGTATATTTAAGAGGAATATGAAGTAGTATGTTTAAGAGGCATATGCAGAAGTATGTTTAACAGGAATGTGAAGTAGAATGTTTAAGATGAATATGAAGGAGTATGTTTAAGAGGAGTATGAAGTAGTATATTTAAGAGGAATATGAAGTAGTATATTTAAGAAGAATATGAAGTAGTATGTTTAAGAGGAATATGAAGTAGTATGTTTAAGAGGAATATGAAGTAGTATGTTTAAGAGGAATATGCAATAGTATGTTTAAGAGGAATATGAAGTATTATATTTTAGAGGAATATGAAGTAGTATGTTTAAGTGGAATACGAAGAAGTATATTTAAGAGGAATATGAAGTAGTATGTTTAAGAGGAATATGAAGTAGTATGTTTAAGAGGAATATGAAGTAGTATGTTTAAGAGGAATATGCAGTAGTATGTTTAAGAGCAATATGAAGTAGTATGTTTAAGAGGAATATGAAGTAGTATGTTTAAGAGGAATATGAAGTAGCATGTTTAAGAGGAATATGAAGTAGTATGTTTAAGAGGGATATAAAGTAGTATGTTTAAGAGGAATATGAAGTAGTATATTTAAGAGGAATATGAAGTAGTATTTTTAAGAGGAATATGAAATAGTAGGTTTAAGAGGAATATAAAGTAGTATGTTTAAGAGGAATATGAAGTAGTATGTTTAAGAGGAATATGCTTAAGTATGTTTAACAGGAATATGAAGTAGAATGTTTAAGAGGAATATGAAGTATTATGTTTAAGAGGAATATGAAGTAGTATATTTAAGAGGAATATGAAGTAGTATATTTAAGAGGAATATAAAGTAGTATATTTAAGAGGAATATGAAGTCGTATGTTTAAGAGGAATATGAAATAGTGTGTTTACGAGAAATATGAAGTAGTATGTTTAAGAGGAATATGAAGTAGTATATTGAAAAGGAATATGAAGTAGTATATTTAAGAGGAATATGAAGTAGTATGTTTAAGAGGAATATAAAGTAGTATGTTTAAGAAAAATATGAAGTAGTATGTTTAAAATGAATATGAGGTAGTATGTTTAAGAGGAATGTGAATTTAAGAGGAATATGAAGTAGCATATTTAAGAGGAATATGATGTTGTATATTTAAGAGGAATATGAAGTAGTATGTTTAAGAAGAATATGCAGTAGTATGTTTAAGAGGAATATGAAGTAGTATATTTTAGAGGAATATGAAGTAGTATGTTTAAGAGGAATATGAAGTAGTATATTTAAGAGGAATATGAAGTAGTATGTTTAAGAGGAATATGAAGTAGTATGTTTAAGAGGAATATGAAGTAGTATGTTTAAGAGGAATATGCAGTAGTATGTTTAAGAGCAATATGAAGTAGTATGTTTAAGAGGAATATGAAGTAGTATGTTTAAGAGGAATATGAAGTAGCATGTTTAAGAGGAATATGAAGTAGTATGTTTAAGAGGGATATGAAGTAGTATGTTTAAGAGGAATATGAAGTAGTATATTTAAGAGGAATATGAAGTAGTATATTTAAGAGGAATATGAAAGAGTATGTTGAAGAGCAATATGAAGTAGTATGTTTAAGAGGAATATGAAGTAGTATGTTTAAGAGGAATATGCTTAAGTATGTTTAACAGGAATATGAAGTAGAATGTTTAAGAGGAATATGAAGTATAATGTTTAAGAGGAATATGAAGTAGTATATTTAAGTGGAATATGAAGTAGTATATTTAAGAGGAATATAAAGAAGTATATTTAAGAGGAATATAAAGTCGTATATTTAAAAGGAATATGAAATAGTGTGTTTAAGAGAAATATGAAGTAGTATGTTTAAGAGGAATATGAAGTAGTATATTGCAAAGGAATATGAAGTAGTATATTTAAGAGGAATATGAAGTAGTATGTTTAAGAGGAATATGAAGTTGTATGTTTAAGAAAAATATGAAGTAGTATGTTTAAAAGGAATATGAAGTAGTATGTTTAAGAGAAATGTGAATTTAAGAGGAATATGAAGTAGCATATTTAAGAGGAATATGATGTTGTATATTCAAGAGGAATATGAAGTAGTATGTTTAAGAGGAATATGAAGTAGTATGTTTAAGAGGAATATGAAGTAGTATGTTTAAGAGGAATATGCAGTAGTATGTTTAAGAGCAATATGAAGTAGTATGTTTAAGAGGAATATGAAGTAGTATGTTTAAGAGGAATATGAAGTAGCATGTTTAAGAGGAATATGAAGTAGTATGTTTAAGAGGGATATGAAGTAGTATGTTTAAGAGGAATATGAAGTAGTACGTTTAAGAGGAATATGACGTAGTATGTTTAAGAGGAATATGAAGTAGTATGTTTAAGAGGAATATGAAGTAGTATGTTTAAGAGGAATATGAAGTAGTATGTTTAAGAGGAATATGAAGTAGTATATTTAAGTGGAATATGAAATAATATATTTAAGAGGAATATGAAGTAGTATGTTTAAGAGGAATATGAAGTAGTATGTTTAAGAGTAATATGAAGTAGTATATTTAAGAGGAATATGAAGTAGTATGTTTAAGAGGAATATGAAGTAGTATATTTAAGTGGAATATGAAATAGTATATTTAAGAGGAATATGAAGTAGTATGTTTAAGAGCAATATGAAGTAGTATGTTTAAGAGGAATATGAAGTAGTATGTTTAAGAGGAATATGAAGTAGCATGTTTAAGAGGAATATGAAGTAGTATGTTTAAGAGGGACATGAAGTAGTATGTTTAAGAGGAATATGAAGTAGTACGTTTAAGAGGAATATGAAGTAGTATGTTTAAGAGGAATATGAAGTAGTATGTTTAAGAGGAATATGAAGTAGTATGTTTAAGAGGAATATGAAGTTGTATGTTTAAGAAAAATATGAAGTAGTATGTTTAAAAGGAATATGAAGTAGTATGTTTAAGAGAAATTTGAATTTAAGAGGAATATGAAGTAGCATATTTAAGAGGAATATGATGTTGTATATTCAAGAGGAATATGAAGTAGTATGTTTAAGAGGAATATGAAGTACTATGTTTAAGAGGAATATGAAGTAGTATGTTTAAGAGGAATATGCAGTAGTATGTTTAAGAGCAATATGAAGTAGTATGTTTAAGAGGAATATGAAGTAGTATGTTTAAGAGGAATATGAAGTAGCATGTTTAAGTGGAATATGAAGTAGTATGTTTAAGAGGGATATGAAGTAGTATGTTTAAGAGGAATATGAAGTAGTACGTTTAAGAGGAATATGAAGTAGTATGTTTAAGAGGAATATGAAGTAGTATGTTTAAGAGGAATATGAAGTAGTATGTTTAAGAGGAATATGAAGTAGTATGTTTAAGAGGAATATGAAGTAGTATATTTAAGTGGAATATGAAATAGTATATTTAAGAGGAATATGAAGTAGTATGTTTAAGAGGAATATGAAGTAGTATGTTTAAGAGTAATATGAAGTAGTATATTTAAGAGGAATATGAAGTAGTATGTTTAAGAGGAATATGAAGTAGTATATTTAAGTGGAATATGAAATAGTATATTTAAGAGGAATATGAAGTAGTATGTTTAAGAGCAATATGAAGTAGTATGTTTAAGAGGAATATGGAGTAGTATGTTTAAGAGGAATATGAAGTAGCATGTTTAAGAGGAATATGAAGTAGTATGTTTAAGATGGATATGAAGTAGTATGTTTAAGAGGAAAATGAAGTAGTACGTTTAAGAGGAATATGAAGTAGTATGTTTAAGAGGAATATGAAGTAGTATGTTTAAGAGGAATATGAAGTAGTATGTTTAAGAGGAATATGAAGTAGTATGTTGAAGAGGAATATGAAGTAGTATATTTAAGAGGAATATGAAGTAGTATATTTAAGAGGAATATGAAAGAGTATGTTTAGGAGGAATATGAAGTAGTATGTTTAAGAGGAATATGAAGTAGTATGTTTAAGAGGAATATGCTTAAGTATGTTTAACAGGAATATGAAGTAGAGTGTTTAAGAGGAATATGAAGTATAATGTTTAAGAGGAATATGAAGTAGTATATTTAAGTGGAATATGAAGTAGTATATTTAAGAGGAATATAAAGTAGTATATTTAAGAGGAATATAAAGTCGTATGTTTAAAAGGAATATGAAATAGTGTGTTAAGAGAAATATGAAGTAGCATGTTTAAGAGGAATATGAAGTAGTATATTGCAAAGGAATATGAAGTAGTAAATTTAAGAGGAATATGAAGTAGTATGTTTAAGAGGAATATGAAATTGTATGTTTAAGAAAAATATGAAGTAGTATGTTTAAAAGGAATATGAAGTAGTATGTTTAAGAGAAATGTGAATTTAAGAGGAATATGAAGTAGCATATTTAAGAGGAATATGATGTTGTATATTCAAGAGGAATATGAAGTAGTATGTTTAAGAGGAATATGAAGTAGTATGTTTAAGAGGAATATGAAGTAGTATGTTTAAGAGGAATATGCAGTAGTATGTTTAAGAGCAATATGAAGTAGTATGTTTAAGAGGAATATGAAGTAGTATATTTAAGAGGAATATGAAGTAGCATGTTTAAGAGGAATATGAAGTAGTATGTTTAAGAGGGATATGAAGTAGTATGTTTAAGAGGAATATGAAGTAGTACGTTTAAGAGGAATATGAAGTAGTATGTTTAAGAGGAATATGAAGTAGTATGTTTAAGAGAAATATGAAGTAGTATGTTTAAGAGGAATATGAGTAGTATGTTTAAGAGGAATATGAAGTAGTATATTTAAGTGGAATATGTAATAGTATATTTAAGAGGAATATGAAGTAGTATGTTTAAGAGGAATATGAAGTAGTATGTTTAAGAGTAATATGAAGTAGTATATTTAAGAGGAATATGCAGTAGTATGTTTAAGAGCAATATGAAGTAGTATGTTTAAGAGGAATATGAAATAGTATATTTAAGATGAATATGAAGTAGTATGTTTAAGAGGAATATGAAGTAGTATGTTTAAGAGGAATATGCAGTAGTATGTTTAAGAGCAATATGAAGTAGTATGTTTAAGAGGAATATGAAGTAGTATGTTTAAGAGGAATATGAAGTAGCATGTTTAAGAGGAATATGATGTTGTATATTCAAGAGGAATATGAAGTAGTATGTTTAAGTGGAATATGAAGTAGTATGTTTAAGAGGAATATGAAGTAGAATGTTTAAGAGGAATATGAAGTAGTATGTTTAAGTGGAATATGAAGTAGTATGTTTAAGAGGAATATGAAGTAGCATGTTTAAGAGGAATATGAAGTAGTATGTTTAAGAGGAATATGAAGTAGTATGTTTAAGAGGAATATGAAGTAGTATGTTTAAGAGGAATATGAAGTAGTACGTTTAAGAGGAATATGAAGTAGTATGTTTAAGAGGAATATGAAGTAGTATGTTTAAGAGGAATATGAAGTAGTATGTTTAAGAGGAATATGAAGTAATATGTTTAAGAGGAATATGCAGTAGTATATTTAAGAGGAATATGAAGTAGTATATTTAAGAGGAATATGAAGTAGTATGTTTAAGAGGAATATGAAGTAATATGTTTAAGAGGAACATGAAGTAGTATGTTAAAGAGGAATATGAAGTAGTATATTTAAAAGGAATATGAAGTATTATATTTAAGAGGAATATGAAGGAGTATGTTTAAGAGGAATATGAAGTAGTATATTTAAGAGGAATATGAAGTAGTATATTTAAGTGGAATATGAAATAGTATATTTAAGAGGAATATGAAATAGTGTGTTTAAGAGAAATATGAAGTAGTATGTTTAAGAGGAATATGAAGTAGTATATTGCAAAGGAATATGAAGTAGTATATTTAAGAGGAATATGAAGTAGTATGTTTAAGATGAATATGAAGTAGTATGTTTAAGAAAAATATGAAGTAGTATGTTTAAAAGGAATATGAAATAGTATGTTTAAGAGAAATGTGATTTTAAGAGGAATATGAAGTACCATATTTAAGAGGAATATGATGTTGTATATTTAAGAGGAATATGAAGTAGTATGTTTAAGAGGAATATGAAGTAGTATGTTTAAGAGGAAAATGAAGTAGAATATTTAAGAGGAATATGAAGTAGTATGTTTAAGAGGAATATGAAGTAGTATGTTTAAGAGGAATATGAAGTAGTATGTTTAAGAGGAATATGCAGTAGTATATTTAACAGGAATATGAAGTAGTATGTTTAAGAGGAATATGAAGTACTATGTTTAAGAAGAATATGAAGTAGTATATTTAAGAGGAATATGAAGTAGTGTATTTAAGAGGAATATAAAGTAGTATATTTAAGAGTAATATGAAGTAGTATGTTTAAGAGGAATATGAAATAGTGTGTTTAAGAGAAATATGAAGTACTATGTTTAAGAGGAATATGAAGTAGTATATTGAAAAGGAATATGAAGTAGTATATTTAAGAGGAATATGAAGTAGTATGTTTAAGAGGAACATGAAGTAGTATGTTTAAGAAGAATATGTAGTAGTATGTTTAAGAGGAATAGGAAGTAGTACGTTTAAGAGGAATATGAATTTAAAAGGAATATGAAGTAGTATATTTAAGAGGAATATGATGTAGTATATTTAAGAGGCATATGAAGTAGTATGTTTAAGAGGAATATGAAGTAGTATGTTTAAGAGGAAAATGAAGTAGTATATTTAAGAGGAATATGAAGTTGTATATTTAAGAGGAATATGAAGTAGTATATTTAAGTGGAATATGAAATAGTATATTTAAGAGGAATATGAAGTAGTATGTTTAAGAGGAATATGAAGTAGTATGTTTAAGAGTAATATGAAGTAGTATATTTAAGAGGAATATGAAGTAGTATATTTAATAGGAATATGAAGTATTATGTTAAAGAGGAATATGATGTAGTTTGTTTAAGAGGAATATGAAGTAGTATGTTTAAGAGGAATATACAGTAGTTTGTTTAAGAGGAATATGAAGTAGTATGTTTAAGAGGAATATGAAGTAGTACGTTTAAGAAGAATATGAAGTAGTATGTTTAAGAGGAATTTGAAGTAATATGTTTAAGAGGAATATGAAGGAGTATGTTTAAGAGGAATATGAAGTTATATGTTTAAGAGAAATATGCAGTAGTATATTTAAGAGGAATATGAAGTAGTATATTTAAGAGGAATATGAAGTAGTATGTTTTAGAGGAATATGAAGTAATATGTTTAAGAGGAACATGAAGTAATATGTTAAAGAGGAATATGAAGTAGTATATTTAAAAGGAATATGAAGTAGTATATTTAAGAGGAATATGAAGAAGTATGTTTAAGAGGAATATGAAGTAGTATATTTAAGAGGAATATGAAGTAGTATATTTAAGTGGAATATGAAATAGTATATTTAAGAGGAATATGAAGTAGTATGTTTAAGAGGAATATGAAATAGTATATTTAAGAGGAATATGAAATAGTATGTTTTAGAGGAATATGAAGTAGTATGTTTAAGAGGAATATGAAGTAGTATGTTTAAGAGGAATATGAAGTAGTATATTTAAGAGGAATATGAAGTAGTATGTTTTAGAGGAATATGAAGTATTATGTTTAAGAGGAATATGAAGTAGTATGTTTAAGAGGAATATGAACTAATATGTTTAAGAGCAATATGCAGTTGTATATTTAAGAGGAATATGAAGTAGTATATTTAAGAGGAATATGAAGTAGTATGTATAAGAGGAATATGAAGTAGTATGTTTAAGAGGAATATGAAGTAGTATGTTCAAGAGGAATATGAAGCAGTATGTTTAAGAGGAATATGAAGTGGTATTTTTAAGAGGAATTTGCAGTAGTATTTTTAAGAGGAATATGAACTAGTATATTTAAGAGGAATATGAAGTAGTATGTTTAAGAGGAATATGAAGTAGTATGTTTAAGAGGAATATGAAGTAGTATGTTTAAGAGGAATATGAAGTAGTATATTTAAGGGGAATATGAAGTAGTTTATTAAAAAGGAATATGAAGTAGTATTTTTAAGAGGAATATGAAGTAGTATGTTTAAGAGGAATATGAAGTAGTATGTTTAAGAGGAATATGCAGTAGTATGTTTAAGAGGAATATGAAGTAGTATATTTTAGAGGAATATGAAGTAGTATGTTTAAGAGGAATATGAAGTTGTATATTTAAGAGGAATATGAAGTAGTATGTTTAAGAGGAATATGAAGTAGCATGTTTAAGAGGAATATGAAATAGTGTGTTTAAGAGAAATATGAAGTACTATGTTTAAGAGGAATATGAAGTAGTATATTGAAAAGGAATATGAAGTAGTATATTTAAGAGGAATATGAAGTAGTATGTTTAAGAGGAACATGAAGTAGTATGTTTAAGAAGAATATGTAGTAGTATGTTTAAGAGGAATAGGAAGTAGTACGTTTAAGAGGAATATGAATTTAAAAGGAATATGAAGTAGTATATTTAAGAGGAATATGATGTAGTATATTTAAGAGGAATATGAAGTAGTATGTGTAAGAGGAATATGAAGTAGTATGTTTAAGAAGAAAATGAAGTAGTATATTTTAGAGGAATATGAAGTAGTATATTTAAGAGGAATATGAAGTAGTATATTTAAGTGGAATATGAAATAGTATATTTAAGAGGAATATGAAGTAGTATGTTTAAGAGGAATATGAAGTAGTATGTTTAAGAGTAATATGAAGTAGTATATTTAAGAGGAATATGAAGTAGTATATTTAATAGGAATATGAAGTATTATGTTAAAGAGGAATATGATGTAGTTTGTTTAAGAGGAATATGAAGTAGTATGTTTAAGAGGAATATGCAGTTGTTTGTTTAAGAGGAATATGAAGTAGTATGTTTGAGAGGAATATGAAGTAGTACGTTTAAGAGGAATATGAAGTAGTATGTTTAAGACGAATTTGAAGTAGTATGTTTAAGAGGAATATGAAGGAGTATGTTTAAGAGGAATATGAAGTTATATGTTTAAGAGGAATATGCAGTAGTATATTTAAGAGGAATATGAAGTAGTATATTTAAGAGGAATATGAAGTAGAATGTTTAAGAGGAATATGAAGTAATATGTTTAAGAGGAACATGAAGTAGTATGTTAAAGAGGAATATGAAGTAGTATATTTAAAAGGAATATGAAGTAGTATATTTAAGAGGAATATGAAGGAGTATGTTTAAGAGGAATATGAAGTAGTATATTTAAGAGGAATATGAAGTAGTATATTTAAGTGGAATGTGAAATAGTATATTTAAGAGGAATATGAAGTAGTATGTTTAAGAGGAATATGAAATAGTATATTTAAGAGGAATATGAAATAGTATGTTTAAGAGGAATATGAAGTAGTATGTTTAAGAGGAATATGAAGTAGTATTTTTAAGAGGAATATGAAGTAGTATATTTAAGAGGAATATGAAGTAGTATGTATAAGAGGAATATAAAGTAATATGCTTAAGAGGAATATGAAGTAGTATGTTTAAGAGGAATATGAAGTAGTATGTTTAAGAGGTATATGAAGTAGTATATTTAAGAGAAATATGAAGTAGTATACTTAAGTGGAATATGAAATAGTATATTTAAGAGGAATATGAAGTAGTATGTTTAAGAGGAATATGAAGTAGTATGTTTAAGAGGAATATGAAGTAGTATATTTAAGAGGAATATGAAGTAGTATATTTAAGAGGAATATGAAGTAGTAGGTTTAAAAGGAATATGATGTAGTTTGTTTAAGAGGAATATGAAGTAGTATGTTTAAGAGGAATATGCAGTAGTATGTTTAAGAGGAATATGAAGTAGTATGTTTAAGAGGAATATGAAGTAGTACGTTTAAGAGGAATATGAAGTAGTATGTTTAAGAGGAAAATGAAGTAGTATGTTTAAGAGGAATATGAAGTAGTGTATTTAAGAGGAATATAAAGTAGTATATTTAAGAGTAATATGAAGTAGTATGTTTAAGAGGAATATGAAATAGTGTGTTTAAGAGAAATATGAAGTACTATGTTTAAGAGGAATATGAAGTAGTATATTGAAAAGGAATATGAAGTAGTATATTTAAGAGGAATATGAAGTAGTATGTTTAAGAGGAACATGAAGTAGTATGTTTAAGAAGAATATGTAGTAGTATGTTTAAGAGGAATAGGAAGTAGTACGTTTAAGAGGAATATGAATTTAAAAGGAATATGAAGTAGTATATTTAAGAGGAATATGATGTAGTATATTTAAGAGGAATATGAAGTAGTATGTTTAAGAGGAATATGAAGTAGTATGTTTAAGAAGAAAATGAAGTAGTATATTTAAGAGGAATATGAAGTAGTATATTTAAGAGGAATATGAAGTAGTATATTTAAGTGGAATATGAAATAGTATATTTAAGAGGAATATGAAGTAGTATGTTTAAGAGGAATATGAAGTAGTATGTTTAAGAGTAATATGAAGTAGTATATTTAAGAGGAATATGAAGTAGTATATTTAATAGGAATATGAAGTATTATGTTAAAGAGGAATATGATGTAGTTTGTTTAAGAGGAATATGAAGTAGTATGTTTAAGAGGAATATGCAGTTGTTTGTTTAAGAGGAATATGAAGTAGTATGTTTGAGAGGAATATGAAGTAGTACGTTTAAGAGGAATATGAAGTAGTATGTTTAAGACGAATTTGAAGTAGTATGTTTAAGAGGAATATGAAGGAGTATGTTTAAGAGGAATATGAAGTTATATGTTTAAGAGGAATATGCAGTAGTATATTTAAGAGGAATATGAAGTAGTATATTTAAGAGGAATATGAAGTAGAATGTTTAAGAGGAATATGAAGTAATATGTTTAAGAGGAACATGAAGTAGTATGTTAAAGAGGAATATGAAGTAGTATATTTAAAAGGAATATGAAGTAGTATATTTAAGAGGAATATGAAGGAGTATGTTTAAGAGGAATATGAAGTAGTATATTTAAGAGGAATATGAAGTAGTATATTTAAGTGGAATGTGAAATAGTATATTTAAGAGGAATATGAAGTAGTATGTTTAAGAGGAATATGAAATAGTATATTTAAGAGGAATATGAAATAGTATGTTTAAGAGGAATATGAAGTAGTATGTTTAAGAGGAATATGAAGTAGTATTTTTAAGAGGAATATGAAGTAGTATATTTAAGAGGAATATGAAGTAGTATGTATAAGAGGAATATAAAGTAATATGCTTAAGAGGAATATGAAGTAGTATGTTTAAGAGGAATATGAAGTAGTATGTTTAAGAGGAATATGAAGTAGTATATTTAAAAGGAATATGAAGTAGTATGTTTTAGAGGAATATGAAGTATTATGTTTAAGAGGAATATGAAGTAGTATGTTTAAGAGGAATATGAACTAATATGTTTAAGAGCAATATGCAGTTGTATATTTAAGAGGAATATGAAGTAGTATATTTAAGAGGAATATGAAGTAGTATGTATAAGAGGAATATGAAGTAGTATGTTTAAGAGGAATATGAAGTAGTATGTTCAAGAGGAATATGAAGAAGTATGTTTAAGAGGAATATGAAGTGGTATTTTTAAGAGGAATATGCAGTAGTATTTTTAAGAGGAATATGAACTAGTATATTTAAGAGGAATATGAAGTAGTATGTTTAAGAGGAATATGAAGTAGTATGTTTAAGATGAATATGAAGTAGTATGTTTAAGAGGAATATGAAGTAGTATATTTAAGGGGAATATGAAGTAGTATATTGAAGAGGAATATGAAGTAGTATGTTTAAGAGGAATATGAAGTAGTATGTTTAAGAGGAATATGAAGTAGTATGTTTAAGAGGAATATGCAGTAGTATGTTTAAGAGGAATATGAAGTAGTATATTTTAAAAGAATATGAAGTAGTATGTTTAAGAGGAATATGAAGTTGTATATTTAAGAGGAATATGAAGTAGTATGTTTAAGAGGAATATGAAGTAGCATGTTTAAGAGGAATATGAAGTAGTATGTTTAAGAGGAATATGAAGTAGTATGTTTAAGAGGAATATGAAGTAGTATATTTAAGAGGAATATGAAGTAGTATATTTAAGAGGAATATGAAATAGTATGTTTAAGAGGAATATGAAGTAGTATGTTTAAGAGGAATATGAAGTAGTATGTTTAAGAGGAATATGCAGAAGTATGTTTAACAGGAATATGAAGTATAATGTTTAAGAGGAATATGATGTATTATGTTTAAGAGGAATATGAAGTAGTATATTTAAGAGGAATATGAAGTAGTATATTTAAGAGGAATATAAAGTAGTATATTTCAGAGAAATATGAAGTCGTATGTTTAAGAGGAATATGGAATAGTGTGTTTAAGAGAAATATGGAATAGTGTGTTTAAGAGAAATATGAAGTAGTATGTTTAAGAGGAATATGAAGTAGTATATTGAAAAGGAATATGAAGTAGTATATTTAAGAGGAATATGAAGTAGTATATTTAAGAGGAATATGAAGTAGCATGTTTAAGAAAAATATTAAGTAGTATGTTTAAGAGGAATAGGAAGTAGTATGTTTAAGAGGAATATGAATTTAAAAGGAATATGAAGCAGCATATTTAAGAGGAATATGATATTGTATATTTAAGAGGAATATGAAGTAGTATGTTTAAGAGGAATATGAAGTAGTATGTTTAAGAGGAAAATGAAGTAGTATATTTAAGAGGAATATGAAGTAGTACGTTTTAGAGGAATATGAAGTAGTATGTTTAAGAGGAATATGAAGTAGTATGTTTAAGAGGAATATGAAGTAGTATGTTTAAGAGGAATATGAAGTAATATGTTTAAGAGGAATATGCAGTAGTATATTTAAGAGGAATATGAAGTAGTATATTTAAGAGGAATATGAAGGAGTATGTTTAAGAGGAATATGAAGTAGTATATTTAAGAGGAATATGAAGTAGTATATTTAAGTGGAATATGAAATAGTATATTTAAGAGGAATATGAAATAGTGTGTTTAAGAGAAATATGAAGTAGTATGTTTAAGAGGAATATGAAGTAGCATATTGCAAAGGAATATGAAGTAGTATATTTAAGAGGAATATGAAGTAGTATGTTTAAGATGAATATGAAGTAGTATGTTTAAGAAAAATATGAAGTAGTATGTTTAAAAGGAATATGAAATAGTATGTTTAAGAGAAATGTGAATTTAAGAGGAATATGAAGTAGCATATTTAAGAGGAATATGATGTTGTATATTTAAGAGGAATATGAAGTAGTATGTTTAAGAGGAATATGAAGTAGTATGTTTAAGAGGAAAATGAAGTAGAATATTTAAGAGGAATATGAAGTAGTATGTTTAAGAGGAATATGAAGTAGTATGTTTAAGAGGAATATGAAGTAGCATGTTTAAGAGGAATATGCAGTAGTATATTTAACAGGAATATGAAGTAGTATGTTTAAGAGGAATATGAAGTACTATGTTTAAGAGGAATATGAAGTAGTATATTTAAGAGGAATATGAAGTAGTATGTTTAAGAGGAACATGAAGTAGTATGTTTAAGAGGAATATGAAGTAATATGTTTAAGAGGAATATGCAATAGTATATTTAAGAGGAATATGAAGTAGTATATTTAAGAGGAATATGAAGTTGTATGTTTAAGAGGAATATGAAGCAGTATGTTTAAGACAAATATGAAGTAGTATGTTTAAGAGGAATATGAAGTAGTATGTTTAAGAGGAATATGAAGTAGTATATTTAAGAGGAATATAAAGTAGTATTTTTAATAGGAATATGAAGTATTACATTAAGATGAATATGAAGTAGTATGTTTAAGAGGAATATGAAGTAGTATATTTAAGAGGAATATGAAGTATTATATTTAAGAGGATTGTGAAGCAGCATATTTAAGAGGAATATGAAGTTATATGTTTAAGAGGAATACGAAGTAGTATGTTTAAGAGGAATATGAAGTAGTATATTGAAAAGGAATATGAAGTAGTATATTTAAGAGGAATACGAAGTAGTATGTTTAAGAGGAACATGAAGTCGTATGTTTAAGAAGAATATTAAATATTATGTTTAAAAGGAATATGAAGTAGTATGTTTAAGAGGAATATGAATTTAAGAGGAATATGAAGTAGTATATTTAAGAGGAATATGATGTAGTATATTTAAGAGGTATATGAAGTAGTATGTTCAAGAGGAATATGAAGTAGTATGTTTAAGAGGAAAATGAAGTAGTTTATTTAAGAGGAATATGAAGTAGTATATTTAAGAGGAATATGAAGTAGTATATTTAAGTGGAATATGAAGTAGTATATTTAAGAGGTATATGAAGCAGTATGTTTAAGAGGAACATGAAGTAGTATGTTTAAGAGGAATATGAAGTAGTATATTTAAGAGGAATATAAATTAGTATATTTAAGAGGATATGAAGTAGTATGTTAAAGAGGAATATGAAGTAGTATGTTTAAGAGGAACATGAAATAATATGTTTAAGAGGAATATGCAGTAGTATATTTGAGAGGAATATGAAGTGTATGTTTAAGAGGAATATGCAGTAGTATGTTTAAGAGGAATATGAAGTAGTATATTTAAGAGGAATATGAAGTAGTATGTTTAAGAGGAATATGAAGTAGTATATTTAAGAGGAATATGAAGTTGTATGTTTAAGAGGAATATGAAGTAGTATGCTTAAGAGGAATATGCAGTAGTATGTTTAAGAGGAATATGAAGTAGTATGTTTAAGAGGAATATGAAGTAGTATGTTTAGGAGGAATATGAAGTAGTATGTTTAAGAGGAATATGAAGTAGTATGTTCAAGAGGAATATGAAGCAGTATGTTTAAGAGGAATATGAAGTAGTATTTTTAAGAGGAATATGCAGTAGTATTTTTAAGAGGAATATGAACTAGTATATTTAAGAGGAATATGAAGTAGTATGTTTAAGAGAAATATGAAGTAGTATGTTTAAGAGGAATATGCAGAAGTATGTTTAACAGGAATGTGAAGTAGAATGTTTAAGATGAATATGAAGTAGTATGTTTAAGAGGAGTATGAAGTAGTATAATTAAGAGGAATATGAAGTAGTATATTTAAGAGGAATATGAAGTAGTATGTTTAAGAGGAATATGAAGTAGTATGTTTAAGAGGAATATGAAGTAGTATGTTTAAGAGGAATATGCAGTAGTATGTTTAAGAGAAATATGAAGTAGTATATTTTAGAGGAATATGAAGTAGTATGTTTAAGAAAAATATGAAGTAGTATATTTAAGAGGAATATGAAGTAGTATGTTTAAGAGGAATATGAAGTAGTATGTTTAAGAGGAATATGAAGTAGTATGTTTAAGAGGAATATGCAGTAGTATGTTTAAGAGCAATATGAAGTAGTATGTTTAAGAGGAATATGAAGTAGTATGTTTAAGAGGAATATGAAGTAGCATGTTAAAGAGGAATATGAAGTAGTATGTTTAAGAGGGATATGAAGTAGTAAGTTAAAGAGGAATAGGAAGTAGTATATTTAAGAGGAATATGAAGTAGTATATTTAAGAGGCATATGAAGTCGTATGTTTAAGAGGAATATGAAATAGTATGTTTAAGAGAAATATGAAGTAGTATATTGAAAAGGAATATGAAGTAGTATATTTAAGAGGAATATGAAATGGTATGTTTAAGAGGAATATGAAGTAGTATGTTTAAGAAAAATATGAAGTAGTATGTATAAAAGGAATAGGAAGTAGTATGTTTAAGAGGAATGTGAATTAAAGAGGAATATGAAGTAGCATATTTAAGAGGAATATGATGTTGTATATTTAAGAGGAATATGAAGTAGTATGTTTAAGAGGAATATGAAGTAGTATGTTTAAGAGGAAAATGAAGTAGTTTATTTAAGAGGAATATGAAGTAGTATGTTTAAGAGGAATATGAAGTAGTATGTTTAAGAGGAATATGAAGTAGTATGTTTAAGAGGAATATGCAGCAGTATATTTAACAGGAATATGAAGCAGTATGTTTAAGAGGAATATGAAGTACTATGTTTAAGAGGAATATGAAGTAGTATATTTAAGAGGAATATGAAGTAGTGTATTTAAGAGGAATATAAAGTAGTATATTTAAGAGTAATATGAAGTAGTATGTTTAAGAGGAATATGAAATAGTATGTTTAAGAGGAATATGAAGTAGTATATTGAAAAGGAATATGAAGTAGTATATTTAAGAGGAATATGAAGTAGTATGTTTAAGAGGAATATGAAGTAGCATGTTTAAGAAAAATATTAAGTAGTATGTTTAAGAGGAATAGGAAGTAGTATGTTTAAGAGGAATATGAATTTAAAAGGAATATGAAGTAGCATATTTAAGAGGAATATGATATTGTATATTTAAGAGGAATATGAAGTAGTATGTTTAAGAGGAATATGAAGTAGTATGTTTAAGAGGAAAATGAAGTAGTATATTTAAAAGGAATATGAAGTAGTACGTTTAAGAGGAATATGAAGTAGTATGTTTAAGAGGAATATGAAGTAGTATGTTTAAGAGGAATATGAAGTAGTATGTTTAAGAGGAATATGAAGTAGTATGTTTAAGAGGAATATGCTTAAGTATGTTTAACAGGAATATGAAGTAGAATGTTTAAGAGGAATATGAAGTATTATGTTTAAGAGGAATATGAAGTAGTATATTTAAGAGGAATATGAAGTATTATATTTAAGAGGAATATAAAGTAGTATATTTAAGAGGAATATGAAGTCGTATGTTTAAGAGGAATATGAAATAGTGTGTTTAAGAGAAATATGAAGTAGTATGTTTAAGAGGAATATGAAGTAGTATATTGAAAAGGAATATGAAGTAGTATATTTAAGAGGAATATGAAGTAGTATATTTAAGAGGAATATGAAGTAGCATGTTTAAGAAAAATATTAAGTAGTATGTTTAAGAGGAATAGGAAGTAGTATGTTTAAGAGGAATATGAATTTAAAAGGAATATGAAGCAGCATATTTAAGAGGAATATGATATTGTATATTTAAGAGGAATATGAAGTAGTATGTTTAAAAGGAATATGAAGTAGTATGTTTAAGAGGAAAATGAAGTAGTATATTTAAGAGGAATATGAAGTAGTACGTTTTAGAGGAATATGAAGTAGTATGTTTAAGAGGAATATGAAGTAGTATGTTTAAGAGGAATATGAAGTAGTATGTTTAAGAGGAATATGAAGTAATATGTTTAAGAGGAATATGCAGTAGTATATTTAAGAGGAATATGAAGTAGTATATTTAAGAGGAATATGAAGGAGTATGTTTAAGAGGAATATGAAGTAGTATATTTAAGAGGAATATGAAGTAGTATATTTAAGTGGAATATGAAATAGTATATTTAAGAGGAATATGAAATAGTGTGTTTAAGAGAAATATGAAGTAGTATGTTTAAGAGGAATATGAAGTAGCATATTGCAAAGGAATATGAAGTAGTATATTTAAGAGGAATATGAAGTAGTATGTTTAAGATGAATATGAAGTAGTATGTTTAAGAAAAATATGAAGTAGTATGTTTAAAAGGAATATGAAATAGTATGTTTAAGAGAAATGTGAATTTAAGAGGAATATGAAGTAGCATATTTAAGAGGAATATGATGTTGTATATTTAGGAGGAATATGAAGTAGTATGTTTAAGAGGAATATGAAGTAGTATGTTTAAGAGGAAAATGAAGTAGAATATTTAAGAGGAATATGAAGTATTATGTTTAAGAGGAATATGAAGTAGTATGTTTAAGAGGAATATGAAGTAGCATGTTTAAGAGGAATATGCAGTAGTATATTTAACAGGAATATGAAGTAGTATGTTTAAGAGGAATATGAAGTACTATGTTTAAGAGGAATATGAAGTAGTATATTTAAGAGGAATATGAAGTAGTGTATTTAAGAGGAATATAAAGTAGTATATTTAAGAGTAATATGAAGTAGTATGTTTAAGAGGAATATGAAATAGTGTGTTTAAGAGAAATATGAAGTACTATGTTTAAGAGGAATATGAAGTAGTATATTGAAAAGGAATATGAAGTAGTATATTTAAGAGGAATATGAAGTAGTATGTTTAAGAGGAACATGAAGTAGTATGTTTAAGAAGAATATGTAGTAGTATGTTTAAGAGGAATAGGAAGTAGTACGTTTAAGAGGAATATGAATTTAAAAGGAATATGAAGTAGTATATTTAAGAGGAATATGATGTAGTATATTTAAGAGGAATATGAAGTAGTATGTTTAAGAGGAATATGAAGTAGTATGTTTAAGAAGAAAATGAAGTAGTATATTTAAGAGGAATATGAAGTAGTATATTTAAGAGGAATATGAAGTAGTATATTTAAGTGGAATATGAAATAGTATATTTAAGAGGAATATGAAGTAGTATGTTTAAGAGGAATATGAAGTAGTATGTTTAAGAGTAATATGAAGTAGTATATTTAAGAGGAATATGAAGTAGTATATTTAATAGGAATATGAAGTATTATGTTAAAGAGGAATATGATGTAGTTTGTTTAAGAGGAATATGAAGTAGTATGTTTAAGAGGAATATGCAGTTGTTTGTTTAAGAGGAATATGAAGTAGTATGTTTGAGAGGAATATGAAGTAGTACGTTTAAGAGGAATATGAAGTAGTATGTTTAAGACGAATTTGAAGTAGTATGTTTAAGAGGAATATGAAGGAGTATGTTTAAGAGGAATATGAAGTTATATGTTTAAGAGGAATATGCAGTAGTATATTTAAGAGGAATATGAAGTAGTATATTTAAGAGGAATATGAAGTAGAATGTTTAAGAGGAATATGAAGTAATATGTTTAAGAGGAACATGAAGTAGTATGTTAAAGAGGAATATGAAGTAGTATATTTAAAAGGAATATGAAGTAGTATATTTAAGAGGAATATGAAGGAGTATGTTTAAGAGGAATATGAAGTAGTATATTTAAGAGGAATATGAAGTAGTATATTTAAGTGGAATATGAAATAGTATATTTAAGAGGAATATGAAGTAGTATGTTTAAGAGGAATATGAAATAGTATATTTAAGAGGAATATGAAATAGTATGTTTAAGAGGAATATGAAGTAGTATGTTTAAGAGGAATATGAAGTAGTATTTTTAAGAGGAATATGAAGTAGTATATTTAAGAGGAATATGAAGTAGTATGTATAAGAGGAATATAAAGTAATATGCTTAAGAGGAATATGAAGTAGTATGTTTAAGAGGAATATGAAGTAGTATGTTTAAGAGGAATATGAAGTAGTATATTTAAGAGGAATATGAAGTAGTATGTTTTAGAGGAATATGAAGTATTATGTTTAAGAGGAATATGAAGTAGTATGTTTAAGAGGAATATGAACTAATATGTTTAAGAGCAATATGCAGTTGTATATTTAAGAGGAATATGAAGTAGTATATTTAAGAGGAATATGAAGTAGTATGTATAAGAGGAATATGAAGTAGTATGTTTAAGAGGAATATGAAGTAGTATGTTCAAGAGGAATATGAAGAAGTATGTTTAAGAGGAATATGAAGTGGTATTTTTAAGAGGAATATGCAGTAGTATTTTTAAGAGGAATATGAACTAGTATATTTAAGAGGAATATGAAGTAGTATGTTTAAGAGGAATATGAAGTAGTATGTTTAAGATGAATATGAAGTAGTATGTTTAAGAGGAATATGAAGTAGTATATTTAAGGGGAATATGAAGTAGTATATTGAAGAGGAATATGAAGTAGTATGTTTAAGAGGAATATGAAGTAGTATGTTTAAGAGGAATATGAAGTAGTATGTTTAAGAGGAATATGCAGTAGTATGTTTAAGAGGAATATGAAGTAGTATATTTTAAAAGAATATGAAGTAGTATGTTTAAGAGGAATATGAAGTTGTATATTTAAGAGGAATATGAAGTAGTATGTTTAAGAGGAATATGAAGTAGCATGTTTAAGAGGAATATGAAGTAGTATGTTTAAGAGGAATATGAAGTAGTATGTTTAAGAGGAATATGAAGTAGTATATTTAAGAGGAATATGAAGTAGTATATTTAAGAGGAATATGAAATAGTATGTTTAAGAGGAATATGAAGTAGTATGTTTAAGAGGAATATGAAGTAGTATGTTTAAGAGGAATATGCAGAAGTATGTTTAACAGGAATATGAAGTATAATGTTTAAGAGGAATATGATGTATTATGTTTAAGAGGAATATGAAGTAGTATATTTAAGAGGAATATGAAGTAGTATATTTAAGAGGAATATAAAGTAGTATATTTCAGAGAAATATGAAGTCGTATGTTTAAGAGGAATATGGAATAGTGTGTTTAAGAGAAATATGGAATAGTGTGTTTAAGAGAAATATGAAGTAGTATGTTTTAGAGGAATATGAAGTAGTATGTTTAAGAAGAATATGAAGTAGTATGTTTAAAAGGAATATGAGGTAGTATGTTTAAGAGGAATATTAAGTACTATGTTTAAGTGTAGTATATTTAAGAGGAATATGAAGTAGTATGTTTAAGAGGAATATGAAGTAGTATGTTTAAGAGGAAAATGAAGTAGTATATTTAAGAGGTATATGAAGTAGTATATTTAAGAGAAATATGAAGTAGTATACTTAAGTGGAAAATGAAATAGTATATTTAAGAGGAATATGAAGTAGTATGTTTAAGAGGAATATGAAGTAGTATGTTTAAGAGGGATATGAAGTAGTATATTTAAGAGGAATATGAAGTAGTATATTTAAGAGGAATATGAAGTAGTAGGTTTAAGAGGAATATGATGTAGTTTGTTTAAGAGGAATATGAAGTAGTATGTTTAAGAGGAATATGCAGTAGTATGTTTAAGATGAATATAAAGTAGTATGTTTAAGAGGAATATGAAGTAGTACGTTTAAGAGGAATATGAAGTAGTATGTTTAAGAGGAATATGAAGTAGTATGTTTAAGAGGAATATGAAGTAGTATGTGTAAGAGGAATATGAAGTAATATGTTTAAGAGAAATATGCAGTAGTATATTTAAGAGGAACATGAAGTAGTATATTTAAGAAGAATATGAAGTAGTATGTTTAAGAGGAATATGAAGTAATATGTTTAAGAGGAACATGAAGTAGTATGTTAAAGAGGAATATGAAGTAGTATATTTAAAAGGAATATGAAGTAGTATATTTAAGAGGAATATGAAGGGGTATGCTTAAGAGGAATATGAAGTAGTATATTTAAGAGGAATATGAAGTAGTATATTTAAGAGGAATATGAAGTAGTATGTTTAAGAGGAATATGAAGTAGTATGTTTAAGAGGAAAATGAAGTAGTATATTTAAAAGGAATATGAAGTAGTACGTTTAAGAGGAATATGAAGTAGTATGTTTAAGAGGAATATGAAGTAGTATGTTTAAGAGGAATATGAAGTAGTATGTTTAAGAGGAATATGAAGTAGTATGTTTAAGAGGAATATGCTTAAGTATGTTTAACAGGAATATGAAGTAGAATGTTTAAGAGGAATATGAAGTATTATGTTTAAGAGGAATATGAAGTAGTATATTTAAGAGGAATATGAAGTATTATATTTAAGAGGAATATAAAGTAGTATATTTAAGAGGAATATGAAGTCGTATGTTTAAGAGGAATATGAAATAGTGTGTTTAAGAGAAATATGAAGTAGTATGTTTAAGAGGAATATGAAGTAGTATATTGAAAAGGAATATGAAGTAGTATATTTAAGAGGAATATGAAGTAGTATATTTAAGAGGAATATGAAGTAGCATGTTTAAGAAAAATATTAAGTAGTATGTTTAAGAGGAATAGGAAGTAGTATGTTTAAGAGGAATATGAATTTAAAAGGAATATGAAGCAGCATATTTAAGAGGAATATGATATTGTATATTTAAGAGGAATATGAAGTAGTATGTTTAAGAGGAATATGAAGTAGTATGTTTAAGAGGAAAATGAAGTAGTATATTTAAGAGGAATATGAAGTAGTACGTTTTAGAGGAATATGAAGTAGTATGTTTAAGAGGAATATGAAGTAGTATGTTTAAGAGGAATATGAAGTAGTATGTTTAAGAGGAATATGAAGTAATATGTTTAAGAGGAATATGCAGTAGTATATTTAAGAGGAATATGAAGTAGTATATTTAAGAGGAATATGAAGGAGTATGTTTAAGAGGAATATGAAGTAGTATATTTAAGAGGAATATGAAGTAGTATATTTAAGTGGAATATGAAATAGTATATTTAAGAGGAATATGAAATAGTGTGTTTAAGAGAAATATGAAGTAGTATGTTTAAGAGGAATATGAAGTAGCATATTGCAAAGGAATATGAAGTAGTATATTTAAGAGGAATATGAAGTAGTATGTTTAAGATGAATATGAAGTAGTATGTTTAAGAAAAATATGAAGTAGTATGTTTAAAAGGAATATGAAATAGTATGTTTAAGAGAAATGTGAATTTAAGAGGAATATGAAGTAGCATATTTAAGAGGAATATGATGTTGTATATTTAAGAGGAATATGAAGTAGTATGTTTAAGAGGAATATGAAGTAGTATGTTTAAGAGGAAAATGAAGTAGAATATTTAAGAGGAATATGAAGTAGTATGTTTAAGAGGAATATGAAGTAGTATGTTTAAGAGGAATATGAAGTAGCATGTTTAAGAGGAATATGCAGTAGTATATTTAACAGGAATATGAAGTAGTATGTTTAAGAGGAATATGAAGTACTATGTTTAAGAGGAATATGAAGTAGTATATTTAAGAGGAATATGAAGTAGTGTATTTAAGAGGAATATAAAGTAGTATATTTAAGAGTAATATGAAGTAGTATGTTTAAGAGGAATATGAAATAGTGTGTTTAAGAGAAATATGAAGTACTATGTTTAAGAGGAATATGAAGTAGTATATTGAAAAGGAATATGAAGTAGTATATTTAAGAGGAATATGAAGTAGTATGTTTAAGAGGAACATGAAGTAGTATGTTTAAGAAGAATATGTAGTAGTATGTTTAAGAGGAATAGGAAGTAGTACGTTTAAGAGGAATATGAATTTAAAAGGAATATGAAGTAGTATATTTAAGAGGAATATGATGTAGTATATTTAAGAGGAATATGAAGTAGTATGTTTAAGAGGAATATGAAGTAGTATGTTTAAGAAGAAAATGAAGTAGTATATTTAAGAGGAATATGAAGTAGTATATTTAAGAGGAATATGAAGTAGTATATTTAAGTGGAATATGAAATAGTATATTTAAGAGGAATATGAAGTAGTATGTTTAAGAGGAATATGAAGTAGTATGTTTAAGAGTAATATGAAGTAGTATATTTAAGAGGAATATGAAGTAGTATATTTAATAGGAATATGAAGTATTATGTTAAAGAAGAATATGATGTAGTTTGTTTAAGAGGAATATGAAGTAGTATGTTTAAGAGGAATATGCAGTTGTTTGTTTAAGAGGAATATGAAGTAGTATGTTTCAGAGGAATATGAAGTAGTACGTTTAAGAGGAATATGAAGTAGTATGTTTAAGACGAATTTGAAGTAGTATGTTTAAGAGGAATATGAAGGAGTATGTTTAAGAGGAATATGAAGTTATATGTTTAAGAGGAATATGCAGTAGTATATTTAAGAGGAATATGAAGTAGTATATTTAAGAGGAATATGAAGTAGAATGTTTAAGAGGAATATGAAGTAATATGTTTAAGAGGAACATGAAGTAGTATGTTAAAGAGGAATATGAAGTAGTATATTTAAAAGGAATATGAAGTAGTATATTTAAGAGGAATATGAAGGAGTATGTTTAAGAGGAATATGAAGTAGTATATTTAAGAGGAATATGAAGTAGTATATTTAAGTGGAATATGAAATAGTATATTTAAGAGGAATATGAAGTAGTATGTTTAAGAGGAATATGAAATAGTATATTTAAGAGGAATATGAAATAGTATGTTTAAGAGGAATATGAAGTAGTATGTTTAAGAGGAATATGAAGTAGTATTTTTAAGAGGAATATGAAGTAGTATATTTAAGAGGAATATGAAGTAGTATGTATAAGAGGAATATAAAGTAATATGCTTAAGAGGAATATGAAGTAGTATGTTTAAGAGGAATATGAAGTAGTATGTTTAAGAGGAATATGAAGTAGTATATTTAAGAGGAATATGAAGTAGTATGTTTTAGAGGAATATGAAGTATTATGTTTAAGAGGAATATGAAGTAGTATGTTTAAGAGGAATATGAACTAATATGTTTAAGAGCAATATGCAGTTGTATATTTAAGAGGAATATGAAGTAGTATATTTAAGAGGAATATGAAGTAGTATGTATAAGAGGAATATGAAGTAGTATGTTTAAGAGGAATATGAAGTAGTATGTTCAAGAGGAATATGAAGAAGTATGTTTAAGAGGAATATGAAGTGGTATTTTTAAGAGGAATATGCAGTAGTATTTTTAAGAGGAATATGAACTAGTATATTTAAGAGGAATATGAAGTAGTATGTTTAAGAGGAATATGAAGTAGTATGTTTAAGATGAATATGAAGTAGTATGTTTAAGAGGAATATGAAGTAGTATATTTAAGGGGAATATGAAGTAGTATATTGAAGAGGAATATGAAGTAGTATGTTTAAGAGGAATATGAAGTAGTATGTTTAAGAGGAATATGAAGTAGTATGTTTAAGAGGAATATGCAGTAGTATGTTTAAGAGGAATATGAAGTAGTATATTTTAAAAGAATATGAAGTAGTATGTTTAAGAGGAATATGAAGTTGTATATTTAAGAGGAATATGAAGTAGTATGTTTAAGAGGAATATGAAGTAGCATGTTTAAGAGGAATATGAAGTAGTATGTTTAAGAGGAATATGAAGTAGTATGTTTAAGAGGAATATGAAGTAGTATATTTAAGAGGAATATGAAGTAGTATATTTAAGAGGAATATGAAATAGTATGTTTAAGAGGAATATGAAGTAGTATGTTTAAGAGGAATATGAAGTAGTATGTTTAAGAGGAATATGCAGAAGTATGTTTAACAGGAATATGAAGTATAATGTTTAAGAGGAATATGATGTATTATGTTTAAGAGGAATATGAAGTAGTATATTTAAGAGGAATATGAAGTAGTATATTTAAGAGGAATATAAAGTAGTATATTTCAGAGAAATATGAAGTCGTATGTTTAAGAGGAATATGGAATAGTGTGTTTAAGAGAAATATGGAATAGTGTGTTTAAGAGAAATATGAAGTAGTATGTTTTAGAGGAATATGAAGTAGTATGTTTAAGAAGAATATGAAGTAGTATGTTTAAAAGGAATATGAAGTAGTATGTTTAAGAGGAATATTAAGTACTATGTTTAAGTGTAGTATATTTAAGAGGAATATGAAGTAGTATGTTTAAGAGGAATATGAAGTAGTATGTTTAAGAGGAAAATGAAGTAGTATATTTAAGAGGTATATGAAGTAGTATATTTAAGAGAAATATGAAGTAGTATACTTAAGTGGAAAATGAAATAGTATATTTAAGAGGAATATGAAGTAGTATGTTTAAGAGGAATATGAAGTAGTATGTTTAAGAGGGATATGAAGTAGTATATTTAAGAGGAATATGAAGTAGTATATTTAAGAGGAATATGAAGTAGTAGGTTTAAGAGGAATATGATGTAGTTTGTTTAAGAGGAATATGAAGTAGTATGTTTAAGAGGAATATGCAGTAGTATGTTTAAGATGAATATAAAGTAGTATGTTTAAGAGGAATATGAAGTAGTACGTTTAAGAGGAATATGAAGTAGTATGTTTAAGAGGAATATGAAGTAGTATGTTTAAGAGGAATATGAAGTAGTATGTGTAAGAGGAATATGAAGTAATATGTTTAAGAGAAATATGCAGTAGTATATTTAAGAGGAACATGAAGTAGTATATTTAAGAAGAATATGAAGTAGTATGTTTAAGAGGAATATGAAGTAATATGTTTAAGAGGAACATGAAGTAGTATGTTAAAGAGGAATATGAAGTAGTATATTTAAAAGGAATATGAAGTAGTATATTTAAGAGGAATATGAAGGGGTATGCTTAAGAGGAATATGAAGTAGTATATTTAAGAGGAATATGAAGTAGTATATTTAGGTGGAATATGAAATAGTATATTTAAGAGGAATATGAAGTAGTATGTTTAAGAGGAATATGAAGTAGTATGTTTAAGAGGAATATGAAGTAGTATATTTAAGAGGAATATGAAGTAGTATATTTAAGAGGAATATGAAGTAGTATGTATAAGAGGAATATAAAGTAATATGTTTAAGAGGAAATGAAGTAGTATGTTTAAGAGGAATATGAAGTAGTATGTTTAAGAGGAATATGAAGTAGTATATTTAAGAGGAATATGAAGTAGTATGTATAAGAGGAATATGAAGTAGTATGTTTAAGAGGAATATGAAGTAGTATGTTTAAGAGAAATATGAGGTAATATGTTTAAGAGGAATATGCAGTAGTATATTTAAGAGGTATATGAAGTATTATATTTAAGAGGATTGTGAAGCAGCATATTTAAGAGGAGTATAAAGTAGTATGTTAAAGAGGAATATGAAGTAGTATATTTAAAAGGAATATGAAGTAGTATATTTAAGAGGAATATGAAGGAGTATGCTTAAGAGGAATATGAAGAAGTATATTTAAGAGGAATATGAAGTAGTATATTTAAGTGGAATATGAAATAGTATATTTAAGAGGAATATGAAGTAGTATGTTTAAGAGGAATATGAAGTAGTATGTTTAAGAGGAATATGAAGTAGTATATTTAAGAGGAATATGAAGTAGTATATTTAAGAGGAATATGAAGTAGTATGTATAAGAGGAATATAAAGTAATATGTTTAAGAGGAATATGAAGTAGTTTGTTTAAGAGGAATATGAAGTAGTATGTTTAAGAGGAATATGAAGTAGTATATTTAAGAGGAATATGAAGTAGTATGTTTAAGAGGAATATGAAGTAGTATGTTTAAGAGGAACATGAAGTAGTATGTTTAAGAGGAATATGAAGTAATATGTTTAAGAGGAATATGCAATAGTATATTTAAGAGGAATATGAAGTAGTATATTTAAGAGGAATATGAAGTTGTATGTTTAAGAGGAATATGAAGCAGTATGTTTAAGACAAATATGAAGTAGTATGTTTAAGAGGAATATGAAGTAGTATGTTTAAGAGGAATATGAAGTAGTATATTTAAGAGGAATATAAAGTAGTATTTTTAATAGGAATATGAAGTATTACATTAAGATGAATATGAAGTAGTATGTTTAAGAGGAATATGAAGTAGTATATTTAAGAGGAATATGAAGTATTATATTTAAGAGGATTGTGAAGCAGCATATTTAAGAGGAATATGAAGTTATATGTTTAAGAGGAATACGAAGTAGTATGTTTAAGAGGAATATGAAGTAGTATATTGAAAAGGAATATGAAGTAGTATATTTAAGAGGAATACGAAGTAGTATGTTTAAGAGGAACATGAAGTCGTATGTTTAAGAAGAATATTAAATATTATGTTTAAAAGGAATATGAAGTAGTATGTTTAAGAGGAATATGAATTTAAGAGGAATATGAAGTAGTATATTTAAGAGGAATATGATGTAGTATATTTAAGAGGTATATGAAGTAGTATGTTCAAGTGGAATATGAAGTAGTATGTTTAAGAGGAAAATGAAGTAGTTTATTTAAGAGGAATATGAAGTAGTATATTTAAGAGGAATATGAAGTAGTATATTTAAGTGGAATATGAAGTAGTATATTTAAGAGGTATATGAAGCAGTATGTTTAAGAGGAACATGAAGTAGTATGTTTAAGAGGAATATGAAGTAGTATATTTAAGAGGAATATGAATTAGTATATTTAAGAGGATATGAAGTAGTATGTTAAAGAGGAATATGAAGTAGTATGTTTAAGAGGAACATGAAATAATATGTTTAAGAGGAATATGCAGTAGTATATTTGAGAGGAATATGAAGTGTATGTTTAAGAGGAATATGCAGTAGTATGTTTAAGAGGAATATGAAGTAGTATATTTAAGAGGAATATGAAGTAGTATGTTTAAGAGGAATATGAAGTAGTATATTTAAGAGGAATATGAAGTTGTATGTTTAAGAGGAATATGAAGTAGTATGTTTAAGAGGAATATGCAGTAGTATGTTTAAGAGGAATATGAAGTAGTATGTTTAAGAGGAATATGAAGTAGTATGTTTAGGAGGAATATGAAGTAGTATGTTTAAGAGGAATATGAAGTAGTATGTTCAAGAGGAATATGAAGCAGTATGTTTAAGAGGAATATGAAGTAGTATTTTTAAGAGGAATATGCAGTAGTATTTTTAAGAGGAATATGAACTAGTATATTTAAGAGGAATATGAAGTAGTATGTTTAAGAGAAATATGAAGTAGTATGTTTAAGAGGAATATGCAGAAGTATGTTTAACAGGAATGTGAAGTAGAATGTTTAAGATGAATATGAAGTAGTATGTTTAAGAGGAGTATGAAGTAGTATAATTAAGAGGAATATGAAGTAGTATATTTAAGAGGAATATGAAGTAGTATGTTTAAGAGGAATATGAAGTAGTATGTTTAAGAGGAATATGAAGTAGTATGTTTAAGAGGAATATGCAGTAGTATGTTTAAGAGAAATATGAAGTAGTATATTTTAGAGGAATATGAAGTAGTATGTTTAAGAAAAATATGAAGTAGTATATTTAAGAGGAATATGAAGTAGTATGTTTAAGAGGAATATGAAGTAGTATGTTTAAGAGGAATATGAAGTAGTATGTTTAAGAGGAATATGCAGTAGTATGTTTAAGAGCAATATGAAGTAGTATGTTTAAGAGGAATATGAAGTAGTATGTTTAAGAGGAATATGAAGTAGCATGTTAAAGAGGAATATGAAGTAGTATGTTTAAGAGGGATATGAAGTAGTAAGTTTAAGAGGAATAGGAAGTAGTATATTTAAGAGGAATATGAAGTAGTATATTTAAGAGGCATATGAAGTCGTATGTTTAAGAGGAATATGAAATAGTATGTTTAAGAGAAATATGAAGTAGTATATTGAAAAGGAATATGAAGTAGTATATTTAAGAGGAATATGAAATGGTATGTTTAAGAGGAATATGAAGTAGTATGTTTAAGAAAAATATGAAGTAGTATGTATAAAAGGAATAGGAAGTAGTATGTTTAAGAGGAATGTGAATTAAAGAGGAATATGAAGTAGCATATTTAAGAGGAATATGATGTTGTATATTTAAGAGGAATATGAAGTAGTATGTTTAAGAGGAATATGAAGTAGTATGTTTAAGAGGAAAATGAAGTAGTTTATTTAAGAGGAATATGAAGTAGTATGTTTAAGAGGAATATGAAGTAGTATGTTTAAGAGGAATATGAAGTAGTATGTTTAAGAGGAATATGCAGCAGTATATTTAACAGGAATATGAAGCAGTATGTTTAAGAGGAATATGAAGTACTATGTTTAAGAGGAATATGAAGTAGTATATTTAAGAGGAATATGAAGTAGTGTATTTAAGAGGAATATAAAGTAGTATATTTAAGAGTAATATGAAGTAGTATGTTTAAGAGGAATATGAAATAGTGTGTTTAAGAGGAATATGAAGTAGTATGTTTAAGAGGAATATGAAGTAGTATATTGAAAAGGAATATGAGGTAGTATATTTAAGAGGAATATGAAGTAGTATGTTTAAGAGGAACATGAAGTAGTGTGTTTAAGAAGAATATGAAGTATTATGTTTAAGAGGAATAGGAAGTAGTATGTTTAAGAGGAATATGAATTTAAAAGGAATATGAAGTAGTATATTTAAGATGAATATAATGTAGTATATTTAAGAGGAATATGAAGTTGTATGTTTAAGAGGAATATGAAGTAGTATGTTTAAGAGGAAAATGAAGTAGTATATTTAAGAGTAATATGAAGTAGTATATTTAAGAGGAATATGAAATAGTATATTTAAGTGGAATATGAAGTAGTATATTTAAGAGGAATATGAAGTAGTATGTTTAAGAGGAATATGAAGTAGTATGTTTAAGAGTAATATGAAGTAGTATATTTAAGAGGATTATGAAGTAGTATATTTAATAGGAATATGAAGTAGTATGTTTAAGAGGAATATGATGTAGTTTGTTTAAGAGGAATATGAAGTAGTATGTTTTAGAGGAATATGCAGTAGTTTGTTTAAGAGGAATATGAAGTAGTAAGATTAAGAGGAATATGAAGTAGTACGTTTAAGAGGAATATGAAGTAGTATGTTTAAGAGGAATATGAAGTAGTATGTTTAAGAGGAATATGAAGTAGTATGTTTAAGAGGAATATGAAGTAATATGTTTAAGAGGAATATGCAGTAGTATATTTAAGAGGAATATGAAGTAGTATATTTTAAAGGAATATGAAGTAGTATGTTTAAGAGGAATATGAAGTAATATGTTTAAGAGGAACATGAAGTAGTATGTTAAAGAGGAATATGAAGTAGTATATTTAAAAGGAATATGAAGTAGTATATTTAAGAGGATTATGAAGGAGTATGTTTAAGAGGAATATGAAGTAGTATATTTAAGAGGAATATAAAGTAGTATATTTAAGTGGAATATGAAATAGTATATTTAAGAGGAATATGAAGTAGTATGTTTAAGAGGAATATGAAATAGTATATTTAAGAGGAATATGAAGTAGTATGTTTAAGAGGAATATGAAGTAGTATGTTTAAGAGGAATATGAAGTAGTATTTTTAAGAGGAATATGAAGTAGTATATTTAAGAGGAATATGAAGTAGTATGTATAAGAGGAATATAAAGTAATATGTTTAAGAGGAATATGAAGTAGTATGTTTAAGAGGAATATGAAGTAGTATGTTTAAGAGGAATATGAAGTTGTATATTTAAGAGGAATATGAAGTAGTATGTTTAAGATAAATATGAAGCAGTATGTTTAAGAGGAATATGAAGTAGTATGTTTAAGAGGAATATGAAGTAATATGTTTAAGAGCAATATGCAGTAGTATATTTAAGAGGAATATGAAGTAGTATATTTAAGAGGAATATGAAGTAGTATGTTTAAGAGGAATATGAAGTAGTATGTTTAAGAGGAATATGAAGTAGTATGTTCAAAAGTAATATGAAGCAGTATGTTTAAGAGGAATATGAAGTGGTATTTTTAAGAGGAATATGCAGTAGTATTTTTAAGAGGAATATGAACTAGTATATTTAAGAGGAATATGAAGTAGTATGTTTAAGAGGAATATGAAGTAGTATGTTTAAGAGGAATATGCAGAAGTATGTTTAACAGGAATGTGAAGTAGAATGTTTTAAGATGAATATGAAGTAGTATGTTTAACAGGAATATGAAGTAGTATATTTAAGGGGAATATGAAGTAGTATATTTAAGAGGAATATGAAGTAGTATGTTTAAGAGGAATATGAAGTAGCATGTTTAAGAGGAATATGAAGTAGTATGTTTAAGAGGAATATGAAGTAGTATGTTTAAGAGGAATATGAAGTAGTATATATAAGAGGAATATGAAGAAGTATATTTAAGAGGAATATGAAATAGTATGTTTAAGAGGAATATGAAGTAGTATGTTTAAGAGGAATATGAAGTAGTATGTTTAAGAGGAATATGCAGAAGTATGTTTAACAGGAATATGAAGTAGATTGTTTAAGAGGAATATGAAGTATTATGTTTAAGAAGAATATGAAGTAGTATATTTAAGAGGAATATGAAGTAGTATATTTAAGAGGAATATAAAGTAGTATATTTAGGAGGAATATGAAGTCGTACCTTTAAGAGGAATATGAAATAGTGTGTTTAAGAGAAATATGAAGTAGGATGTTTAAGAGGAATATGCAGTAGTATATTGAAAAGGAATATGAAGTAGTATAATTAAGATGAATATGAAGTAGTACGTTTAAGAGGAATATGAAGTAGTATGTTTAAGAAGAATATGAAGTAGTATGTTTAAAAGGAATATGAAGTAGTATGTTTAAGAGGAATATGAATTTAAGAGGAATATGAAGTAGCATATTTAAGAGGAATATGATGTTGTATATTTCAGAGGAATATGAAGTAGTATGTTTAAGAGGAATATGAAGTAGTATGTTTAAGAGGAAAATAAAGTAGTATATTTAAGAGGAATATGAAGTAGTATGTTTAAGAGGAATATGAAGTAGTACGTTTAAGAGGAATATGAAGTAGTATGTTTAAGAGGAATATGAAGTAGTATGTTTAAGAGGAATATGAAGTAGTATGTTTAAGAGGAATATGAAGTAATATGTTTAAGAGGAATATGCAGTAGTATATTTAAGAGGAACATGAAGTAGTATATTTAAGAAGAATATGAAGTAGTATGTTTAAGAGGAATATGAAGTAATATGTTTAAGAGGAACATGAAGTAGTATGTTAAAGAGGAATATGAAGTAGTATATTTAAAAGGAATATGAAGTAGTATATTTAAGAGGAATATGAAGGGGTATGCTTAAGAGGAATATGAAGTAGTATATTTAAGAGGAATATGAAGTAGTATATTTAGGTGGAATATGAAATAGTATATTTAAGAGGAATATGAAGTAGTATGTTTAAGAGGAATATGAAGTAGTATGTTTAAGAGGAATATGAAATAGTATATTTAAGAGGAATATGAAGTAGTATATTTAAGAGGAATATGAAGTAGTATGTATAAGAGGAATATAAAGTAATATGTTTAAGAGGAAATGAAGTAGTATGTTTAAGAGGAATATGAAGTAGTATGTTTAAGAGGAATATGAAGTAGTATATTTAAGAGGAATATGAAGTAGTATGTATAAGAGGAATATGAAGTAGTATGTTTAAGAGGAATATGAAGTAGTATGTTTAAGAGGAATATGAGGTAATATGTTTAAAAGGAATATGCAGTAGTATATTTAAGAGGAATATAAAGTAGTATATTTAAGAGGAATATGAAGTTGTATGTTTAAGAGGAATATGAAGTAGTATGTTTAAGAAGAATATGAAGTAGTATGTTTAAGAGGAAAATGAAGTAGTATGTATAAGAGGAATATGAAGTAGTATGTTTAAGAGGAATATGAAGTAGTATGTTTAAGAGGAATATGAGGTAATATGTTTAAGAGGAATATGCAGTAGTATATTTAAGAGGAATATGAAGTAGTATATTTAAGAGGAATATGAAGTTGTATGTTTAAGAGGAATATGAAGTAATATGTTTAAGAGGAATATGAAGTAGTATGTTTAAGAGGAATATGAAGTAGTATGGTTGAGAGGAATATGCAGTAGTATATTTAAAAGGAATATGAAGTAGTATGTTTAAGAGGAATGTGAAGTACTATGATTAAGAGGAATATGAAGTAGTATATTTAAGAGGAAAATGAAGTAGTGTATTTAAAAGGAATATAAAGTAGTATATTTAAGAGTAATATGAAGTAGTATGTTTAAGAGGAATATGAAATAGTGTGTTTAAGAGAAATATGAAGTAGTATGTTTAAGAGGAATATGAAGTAGTATATTGAAAAGGAATATGAAGTAGTATATTTAAGAGGAATATGAAGTAGTATGTTTAAGAGGAACATGAAGTAGTATGTTTAAGAAGAATATGAAGTAGTATGTTTAAGAGGAATAGGAAGTAGTATGTTTAAGAGGAATATGAATTTAAAAGGAATATGTAGTAGTATATTTAAGAGGAATATGATGTAGTATATTTAAGAGGAATATGAAGTAGTATGTTTAAGAGGAATATGAAGTAGTATGTTTAAGAGGAAAATGAAGTAGTATATTTAAGAGGAATATGAAGTAGTTTATTTAAGAGAAATATGAAGTAGTATATTTAAGTAGAATATGAAATAGTATATTTAAGAGGAATATGAAGTAGTATGTTTAAGAGGAATATGAAGTAGTATGTTTAAGAGGAATATGAAGTAGTATATTTAAGAGGAATATGAAGTAGTATATTTAAGAGGAATATGAAGTAGTATGTTTAAGAGGAATATGATGTAGTTTGTTTGAGAGGAATATGAAGTATTATGTTTAAGAGGAATATGCAGTAGCATGTTTAAGAGGAATATGAAGTAGTGTGTTTAAGAGGAATATGAAGTAGTACGTTGAAGAGGAATATGAAGTAGTATGTTTAAGAGGAATATGAAGTAGTATGTATAAGAGGAATATGAAGTAGTATGTTTAAGAGGAATATGAAGTTATATGTTTAAGAGGAATATGCAGTAGTATATTTAAGAGGAACATGAAGTAGTATATTTAAAAAGAATATGAAGTAGTATGTTTAAGAGGAATATGAAGGAGTATGCTTAAGAGGAATATGAAGTAGTATATTTAAGAGGAATATGAAGTAGTATATTTTAGTGGATTATGAAATAGTATATTTAAGAGGAATATTAAGTAGTATGTTTAAGAGGAATATGAAGTAGTATGTTTAAGAGGAATATGAAGTAGTATATTTAAGAGGAATATGAAGTAGTATATGTAAGAGGAATATGAAGTAGTATGTATAAGAGGAATATAAAGTAATACGTTTAAGAAGAATATGAAGTAGCATGTTAAAGAGGAATATGAAGTAGCATATTTAAAAGGAATATGAAGTAGTATATTTAAGAGGAATATGAAGGAGTATGCTTAAGAGGAATATGAAGTAGTATATTTAAGAGGAATATGAAGTAGTATATTTAAAAGGAATATGAAATAGTATATTTAAGAGGAATATGAAGTAGTATGTTTAAGAGGAATTTGAAGTAGTATGTTTAAGAGGAATATAAAGTAGTATATTTAAGAGGAATATGAAGTAGTATATTTAAGAGGAATATGAATTAGTATGTATAAGACGAATATAAAGTAATATGTTTAAGAGGAATATGAAGTAGTATGTTAAAGAGGAATATGAAGTAGCATATTTAAAAGGAATATGAAGTAGTATATTTAAGAGGAATATGAAGGAGTATGTTTAAGAGGAATATGATGTAGTTTGTTTAAGAAGAATATGAAGTAGTATATTTAAGAGGAATATGAAGTAGTATGTTTAAGAGGATTATGCAGTAGTATGTTTAAGAGGAATATGAAGTAGTATGTTTAAGGGGTATATGAAGTAGTATGTTTAAGAGGAATATGAAGTAGTACGTTTAAGAGGAATATGAAGTAGTATGTTTAAGAGGAATATGAAGTAGTATGTTTAAGAGGAATATGAAGTTATATGTTTAAGAGGAATATGAAGTAATATGTTTAAGAGGAATATGCAGAAGTATATTTAAGAGGAATATGAAGTAGTATGTTTAAGAGGAAAATGAAGTAGTATGTTTAAGAGGAATATGAAGTAGTATATTGAAAAGGAATATAAAGTAGTATATTTAAGAGGAATATGAAGTAGTATGTTTAAGAGGAACATGAAGTGGTATGTTTAAGAAGAATATTAAATATTATGTTTAAAAGGAATATGAAGTAGTATGTTTAAGAGGAATATGAATTTAAGAGGAATATGAAGTAGTATATTTAAGAGGAATATGATGTAGTATATTTAAGAGGAATATGAAGTAGTATGTTCAAGAGGAATATGAAGTAGTATGTTTAAGAAGAAAATGAAGTAGTATATTTAAGAGGAATATGAAGTAGTATATTTAAGAGGAATATGAAGTAGTATATTTAAGTGGAATATGAAGTAGTATATTTAAGAGGTATATGAAGTAGTATGTTTAAGAGGAATATGAAGTAGTATGTTTAAGAGGAATATGAAGTAGTATATTTAAGAGGAATATGAAGTAGTATATTTAAGAGGATATGAAGTAGTATGTTTAAGAGGAATATAAAGTAGTATGTTTAAGAGGAATATGAAGTAGTATGTTTAAGAGGAATATGAGCTAGTATGTTTAAGAAGAATATGAAATAGTAGATTTAAGAGGAATATGAAGTAGTAAGTTTAAGAGGAATATTAACTAGTATGTTTAAGAGTAATATGAAGTAGTATGTTTAAGAGGAATATGCAGTAGTATATTTAAGAGGAATATGAAGTGTATGTTTAAGAGGAATATGCAGTAGTATGTTTAAGATTAATATGAAGTAGTATGTTTAAGGGGAATATGAAGTAGTATTTTTAAGAGGAATATGAAGTAGTTTATTTAAGAGAAATATGAAGTAGTATATTTAAGTAGAATATGAAATAGTATATTTAAGAGGAATATGAAGTAGTATGTTTAAGAGGAATATGAAGTAGTATGTTTAAGAGGAATATGAAGTAGTATATTTAAGAGGAATATGAAGTAGTATATTTAAGAGGAATATGAAGTAGTATGTTTAAGAGGAATATGATGTAGTTTGTTTGAGAGGAATATGAAGTATTATGTTTAAGAGGAATATGCAGTAGCATGTTTAAGAGGAATATGAAGTAGTGTGTTTAAGAGGAATATGAAGTAGTACGTTGAAGAGGAATATGAAGTAGTATGTTTAAGAGGAATATGAAGTAGTATGTATAAGAGGAATATGAAGTAGTATGTTTAAGAGGAATATGAAGTTATATGTTTAAGAGGAATATGCAGTAGTATATTTAAGAGGAACATGAAGTAGTATATTTAAAAAGAATATGAAGTAGTATGTTTAAGAGGAATATGAAGGAGTATGCTTAAGAGGAATATGAAGTAGTATATTTAAGAGGAATATGAAGTAGTATATTTTAGTGGATTATGAAATAGTATATTTAAGAGGAATATGAAGTAGTATGTTTAAGAGGAATATGAAGTAGTATGTTTAAGAGGAATATGAAGTAGTATATTTAAGAGGAATATGAAGTAGTATATTTAAGAGGAATATGAAGTAGTATGTATAAGAGGAATATAAAGTAATACGTTTAAGAAGAATATGAAGTAGCATGTTAAAGAGGAATATGAAGTAGCATATTTAAAAGGAATATGAAGTAGTATATTTAAGAGGAATATGAAGGAGTATGCTTAAGAGGAATATGAAGTAGTATATTTAAGAGGAATATGAAGTAGTATATTTAAGTGGAATATGAAATAGTATATTTAAGAGGAATATGAAGTAGTATGTTTAAGAGGAATTTGAAGTAGTATGTTTAAGAGGAATATAAAGTAGTATATTTAAGAGGAATATGAAGTAGTATATTTAAGAGGAATATGAATTAGTATGTATAAGACGAATATAAAGTAATATGTTTAAGAGGAATATGAAGTAGTATGTTAAAGAGGAATATGAAGTAGCATATTTAAAAGGAATATGAAGTAGTATATTTAAGAGGAATATGAAGGAGTATGTTTAAGAGGAATATGATGTAGTTTGTTTAAGAAGAATATGAAGTAGTATGTTTAAGAGGAATATGAAGTAGTACGTTTAAGAGGAATATGAAGTAGTATGTTTAAGAGGAATATGAAGTAGTATGTTTAAGAGGAATATGAAGTTATATGTTTAAGAGGAATATGAAGTAATATGTTTAAGAGGAATATGCAGAAGTATATTTAAGAGGAATATGAAGTAGTATGTTTAAGAGGAATATAAAGTAGTATGTTTAAGAGGAATATGAAGTAGCATATTGAAAAGGAATATAAAGTAGTATATTTAAGAGGAATATGAAGTAGTATGTTTAAGAGGAACATGAAGTGGTATGTTTAAGAAGAATATTAAATATTATGTTTAAAAGGAATATGAAGTAGTATGTTTAAGAGGAATATGAATTTAAGAGGAATATGAAGTAGTATATTTAAGAGGAATATGATGTAGTATATTTAAGAGGAATATGAAGTAGTATGTTCAAGAGGAATATGAAGTAGTATGTTTAAGAGGAAAATGAAGTAGTATATTTAAGAGGAATATGAAGTAGTATATTTAAGAGGAATATGAAGTAGTATATTTAAGTGGAATATGAAGTAGTATATTTAAGAGGTATATGAAGTAGTATGTTTAAGAGGAATATGAAGTAGTATGTTTAAGAGGAATATGAAGTAGTATATTTAAGAGGAATATGAAGTAGTATATTTAAGAGGATATGAAGTAGTATGTTTAAGAGGAATATAAAGTAGTATGTTTAAGAGGAATATGAAGTAGTATGTTTAAGAGGAATATGAACTAGTATGTTTAAGAAGAATATGAAATAGTAGATTTAAGAGGAATATGAAGTAGTAAGTTTAAGAGGAATATTAACTAGTATGTTTAAGAGTAATATGAAGTAGTATGTTTAAGAGGAATATGCAGTAGTATATTTAAGAGGAATATGAAGTGTATGTTTAAGAGGAATATGCAGTAGTATGTTTAAGATTAATATGAAGTAGTATGTTTAAGGGGAATATGAAGTAGTATGTTTAAGAGGAATATGAAGTAGTATATTTAAGAGGAATATGAACTAGAATATTTAAGAGGAATATGAAGTAGTATGTTTAAGAGGAATATGAAGTACCATGTTTAAGTGGAATATGAAGTAGTATATTTAAGAAGAGTATAAAGTAGTATATTTAAGAGGAATATAAAGTAGTATGTTTAAGAGGAATATGAAGCAGTATGTTTAAGAGGAATATGAAGTAGTATATTTAAGAGGAATATGAAGTAGTATGTTTAAGAGGAATATAAAGTAGTATGTTTAAGATGAATATGAAGTAGTATGTTTAAGAAGAATATGAAGTAGTATGTTTAAGAGGAATATGAAGTAGTATATTTAAGAGGAATATGAAGTAGTATGTTAAAGAGGAATATGAAGTAGTATGTTCAAGAGGAATATGAAGTAGTATGTTTAAGAAGAATATGAAGTAATTTGTTTAAGAGGAATATGCAGCAGTATATTTAAGAGGAATATGAAGTAGTATATTTAAGAGTTATATGTAGTAGTATATTTAAGAGGAATATGAAGTAATATGTTTAAGAGGAATATGAAGTAGTATGTTTAAGAGTAATATGAAGTAGTATGTTTAAAAGGAATATGAAGTAGTATATTTAAGAGGAATATGAAGTAGTATGTTTAAGAGGAATATGAAGTAGTATGTTTAAGAGGAATAAGAAGTAGTATGTTTAAGAGGAATATGAAGTAGTATGTTTAAGAGGAATATGAAGTAGTATATTTAAGAGGAATATGAAGAATTATATTTAAGAGGAATGTGAAGTAGCATATTTAAGAGTAATATGAAGTAGTATATTTAAGAGGAATATGAAGTAATATGTTTAAGAGGAATATGAAGTAGTATGTTTAAGAGGAATATGAAATAGTACATTTAAGAGGAATATGAAGTAGTATGTTTAAGAGGAATATGAACTAGTATGTTTAAGAGGAATATGAAGTAGTATGTTTAAGAGGAATATGAAGTAATATGTTTAAGAGGAATATGAAGTAGTATGTTAAAGAGGAATATGAAGTAGTATGTTTAAGAGGAATATGAAGTAATATGTTTAAGAGGATAATGCAGTAGTATATTTAAGAGGAATAGAAGTGTATGTTTAAGAGGAATATGCAGTAGTATGTTTAAGATGAATATGAAGTAGTATGTTTAAGGGGAAAATGAAGTAGTATGTTTAAGAGAAATATGAAGTAGTATATTTAAGAGGAATATGAAGTAGAATATTTAAGAGGAATATGAAGTAGTATGTTTAAGAGGAATATGAAGTACTATGTTTAAGAGGAATATGAAGTAGTATATTTAAGAAGAATATAAAGTAGTATATTTAAGAGGAATATAAAGTAGTATGTTTAAGAGGCATATGAAGTAGTATGTTTAAGAGGAATATGAAGTAGTATATTTAAGAGGAATATGAAGTAGTATGTTTAAGAGGAATATAAAGTAGTATGTTTAAGAGGAATATGAAGTAGTATGTTTAAGAAGAATATGAAGTAGTATGTTTAAGAGGAATATGCAGTAGTATATTTAAGAGGAATATGAAGTAGTATGTTAAAGAGGAATATGAAGTATTATATTTAAGAGGAATATGAAGAATTATATTTAAGAGGAATGTGAAGTAGCATATTTAAGAGTAATATGAAGTAGTATATTTAAGAGGAATATGAAGTAGTATATTTAAGAGGAATATGAAGTAGTATGCTTAAGAGGAATATGATGTAGTTTGTTTAAGAGAAATATGAAGTAGTATGTTTAAGAGGAATATGCAGTAGTATGTTTAAGAGGAATATGAAGTAGTATGTTTAAGGGGAATATGAAGTAATATGTTTAAGAGGAATTAAGAAGTAGTATGTTTAAGAGGAATATGAAGTAGTATGTTTAAGAGGAATATGAAGCAGTATGTTTAAGAGGAATATGAAGTAGTATTTTTAAGAGGAATATGCAGTAGTATTTTTAAGAGGAATATGAAGTAGTATGTTTAAGAGGAATATGAAGTAGTATGTTTAAGAGGAATATGAAGTAGTATGTTTAAGAGGAATATGAAGTAGTATATTTAAGAGGAATATGAAGAATTATATTTAAGAGGAATGTAAAGTAGCATATTTAAGAGTAATATGAAGTAGTATATTTAAAAGGAATATGAAGTAGTTTATTTAAGAGGAATATGAAGTAGTATGCTTAAGAGGAATATGATGTAGTTTGTTTAAGAGAAATATGAAGTAGTATGTTTAAGAGGAATATGCAGTAGTATGTTTAAGAGGAATATGAAGTAGTATGTTTAAGAGGAATATGAAGTAATATGTTTAAGAGGAATTATGAAGTAGTATGTTTAAGAAGAATATGAAGTAGTATGTTTAAGAGGAATATGAAGCAGTATGTTTAAGAGGAATATGAAGTAGTATTTTTAAGAGGTATATGCAGTAGTATTTTTAAGAGGAATATGAACTAGTATATTTTAGAGGAATATGAAGTACTATGTTTAAGAGGAATATGAAGTAGCATATTTAAGAGGAATATTAAGTAGTATGTTTAATAGGAATATGCAGTAGTATATTTAAGAGGAATATGAAGTAGTATATTTAAGAGGAATATGAAGTAGTATGTTTAAGAGAAATATGCAGTAGTATGTTTAAGAGGAATATGAAGTGTATGCTTAAGAGGAATATGCAGTAGTATGTTTAAGATGAATATGAATTAGTATAAGAGGAATATGAAGTATTATATTTAAGTGGAATATGAAGTAGTATATTTAAGAGGTATATGAAGTGGTATGTTTAAGAGGAATATGAAGTAGTATGTTTAAGAGGAATATGAAGTAGTATATTTAAGAGGAATATAAAGTAGTATGTTTAAGAGGAATATGGAGTAGTATGTTTAAGAGGAATATGAAGTAGTATGTTTAAGAGGAATATGAAATAGTAGATTTAAGAGGAATATGAAGTAGTATGTTTAAGAGGAATATGAACTAGTATGTTTAAGAGGAATATGAAGTAGTATGTTTAAGAGGAATATGCAGTAGTATATTTAAGAAGAATATGAAGTAGTATGTTAAAGAGGAATATGAAGTAGTATATTTAAGAGGAATATGAAGAATTATCTTTAAGAGGAATGTGAAGTAGCATATTTAAGAGTAATATGAAGTAGTATATTTAAGAGGAATGTGAAGTAGTATATTTAAGAGGAATATGAAGTAGTATGCTTAAGAGGAATATGATGTAGTTTGTTTAAGAGAAATATGAAGTAGTATGTTTAAGAGGAATATGCAGTAGTATGTTTAAGAGGAATATGAAGTAGTATGTTTAAGAGGAATATGAAGTAGTATGTTTAAGAGGAATATAAAGTAGTATGTTTAAGAGGAATATGAAGTAGTATGTTTAAGAAGAATATGAAGTAGTATGTTTAAGAGGAATATGCAGTAGTATATTTAAGAGGAATATGAAGTAGTATGTTAAAGAGGAATATGGAGTATTATATTTAAGAGGAATATGAAGAATTATATTTAAGAGGAATGTGAAGTAGCATATTTAAGAGTAATATGAAGTAGTATATTTAAGAGGAATATGAAGTAGTATATTTAAGAGGAATATGAAGTAGTATGCTTAAGAGGAATATGATGTAGTTTGTTTAAGAGAAATATGAAGTAGTATGTTTAAGAGGAATATGCAGTAGTATGTTTAAGAGGAATATGAAGTTGTATGTTTAAGGGGAATATGAAGTAATATGTTTAAGAGGAATTATGAAGTAGTATGTTTAAGAGGAATATGAAGTAGTATGTTTAAGAGGAATATGAAGCAGTATGTTTAAGAGGAATATGAAGTAGTATTTTTAAGAGGAATATGCAGTAGTATTTTTAAGAGGAATATCAACTAGTATATTTTAGAGGAATATGAAGTACTATGTTTAAGAGGAATATGAAGTAGCATATTTAAGAGGAATATGCAGTAGTATATTTAAGAGGAATATGAAGTAGTATATTTAAGAGGAATATGAAGTAGTATGTTTAAGAGGAATATGAAGTAGTATATTTAAGAGGAATATGAAGTAGTATGCTTAAGAGGAATATGATGTAGTTTGTTTAAGAGAAATATGAAGTAGTATGTTTAAGAGGAATATGCAGTAGTATGTTTAAGAGGAATATGAAGTTGTATGTTTAAGGGGAATATGAAGTAATATGTTTAAGAGGAATTATGAAGTAGTATGTTTAAGAGGAATATGAAGTAGTATGCTTAAGAGGAATATGAAGCAGTATGTTTAAGAGGAATATGAAGTAGTATTTTTAAGAGGAATATGCAGTAGTATTTTTAAGAGGAATATGAAGTAGTATGTTTAAGAGGAATATGAAGTAGTATGTTTAAGAGGAATATGAAGTAGTATGTTTAAGAGGAATATGAAGTAGTATATTTAAGAGGAATATGAAGAATTATATTTAAGAGGAATGTGAAGTAGCATATTTAAGAGTAATATGAAGTAGTATATTTAAGAGGAATATGAAGTAGTTTATTTAAGAGGAATATGAAGTAGTATGCTTAAGAGGAATATGATGTAGTTTGTTTAAGAGAAATATGAAGTAGTATGTTTAAGAGGAATATGCAGTAGTATGTTTAAGAGGAATATGAAGTAGTATGTTTAAGGGGAATATGAAGTAATATGTTTAAGAGGAATTATGAAGTAGTATGTTTAAGAGGAATATGAAGTAGTATGTTTAAGAGGAATATGGAGTATTATATTTAAGAGGAATATGAAGAATTATATTTAAGAGGAATGTGAAGTAGCATATTTAAGAGTAAAATGAAGTAGTATGTTTAAGAGGAATATGGAGTATTATATTTAAGAGGAATATGAAGAATTATATTTAAGAGGAATGTGAAGTAGCATATTTAAGAGTAAAATGAAGTAGTATATTTAAGAGGAATATGAAGTAGTATATTTAAGAGGAATATGAAGTAGTATGCTTAAGAGGAATATGATGTAGTTTGCTTAAGAGAAATATGAAGTAGTATGTTTAAGAGGAATATGCAGTAGTATGTTTAAGAGGAATATGAAGTAGTATGTTTAAGAGGAATATGAAGTAGTATGCTTAAGAGGAATATGAAGCAGTATGTTTAAGAGGAATATGAAGTAGTATTTTTAAGAGGAATATGCAGTAGTATTTTTAAGAGGAATATGAAGTAGTATGTTTAAGAGGAATATGAAGTAGTATGTTTGAGAGGAATATGAAGTAGTATGTTTAAGAGGAATACGAAGTAGTATATTTAAGAGGAATATGAAGAATTATATTTAAGAGGAATGTGAAGTAGCATATTTAAAAGTAATATGAAGTAGTATATTTAAGAGGAATATGAAGTAGTTTATTTAAGAGGAATATGAAGTAGTATGCTTAAGAGGAATATGATGTAGTTTGTTTAAGAGAAATATGAAGTAGTATGTTTAAGAGGAATATGCAGTAGTATGTTTAAGAGGAATATGAAGTAGTATGTTTAAGGGGAATATGAAGTAATATGTTTAAGAGGAATTATGAAGTAGTATGTTTAAGAGGAATATGAAGTAGTATGTTTAAGAGGAATATGAAGCAGTATGTTTAAGAGGAATATGAAGTAGTATTTTTAAGAGGAATATGCAGTAGTATTTTTAAGAGGAATATCAACTAGTATATTTTAGAGGAATATGAAGTACTATGTTTAAGAGGAATATGAAGTAGCATATTTAAGAGGAATATGCAGTAGTATATTTAAGAGGAATATGAAGTAGTATATTTAAGAGGAATATGAAGTAGTATGTTTAAGAGGAATATGCAGTAGTATGTTTAAGAGGAATATGAAGTGTATGTTTAAGAGGAATATGCAGTAGTATGTTTAAGATGAATATGAAGTAGTATAAGAGGAATATGAAGTAGTATATTTAAGTGGAATATGAAGTAGTATATTTAAGAGGTATATGAAGTGGTATGTTTAAGAGGAATATGAAGTAGTATGTTTAAGAGGAATATGAAGTAATATATTTAAGAGGAATATGAAGTAGTATATTTAAGTGGATATGAAGTAGTATGTTTAAGAGGAATATAAAGTAGTATGTTTAAGAGGAATATGGAGTAGTATATTTAAGAGGAATATGAAGTAGTATATTTAAGAGGAATATGAAGTAGTATGTTTAAGAGGAATATGCAGTAGTATGTTTAAGAGGAATATGAAGTGTATGTTTAAGAGGAATATGCAGTAGTATGTTTAAGATGAATATGAAGTAGTATAAGAGGAATATGAAGTAGTATGTTTAAGAGGAATATGAAATAGTAGATTTAAGAGGAATATGAAGTAGTATGTTTAAGAGGAATATGAACTAGTATGTTTAAGAGGAATATGAAGTAGTATGTTTAAGAGGAATATGCAGTAGTATATTTAAGAGGAATATGAAGTAGTATGTTAAAGAGGAATATGAAGTAGTATATTTAAGAGGAATATGAAGAATTATATTTAAGAGGAATGTGAAGTAGCATATTTAAGAGTAATATGAAGTAGTATATTTAAGAGGAATGTGAAGTAGTATATTTAAGAGGAATATGAAGTAGTATGCTTAAGAGGAATATGATGTAGTTTGTTTAAGAGAAATATGAAGTAGTATGTTTAAGAGGAATATGCAGTAGTATTTTTAAGAGGAATATGCAGTCGTATTTTTAAGAGGAATATGAAGTAGTATGTTTAAGAGGAATTATGAAGTAGTATGTTTAAGAGGAATATGAAGTAGTATGTTTAAGAGGAATATGAAGCAGTATGTTTAAGAGGAATATGAAGTAGTATTTTTAAGAGGAATATGCAGTCGTATTTTTAAGAGGAATATGAAGTAGTATGTTTAAGAGGAATATGAAGTAGTATGTTTAAGAGGAATATGAAGTAGTATGTTTAAGAGGAATATGAAGTAGTATATTTAAGAGGAATATGAAGAATTATATTTAAGGGGAATGTGAAGTAGCATATTTAAGAGTAATATGAAGTAGTATATATGAGAGGAATATGAAGTAGTATATTTAAGAGGAATATGAAGTAGTATGCTTAAGAGGAATATGATGTAGTTTGTTTAAGAGAAATATGAAGTAGTATGTTTAAGAGGAATATGCAGTAGTATGTTTAAGAGGAATATGAAGTAGTATGTTTAAGGGGAATATGAAGTAATATGTTTAAGAGGAATTATGAAGCAGTATGTTTAAGAGGAATATGAAGTAGTATGTTTAAGAGGAATATGAAGCAGTATGTTTAAGAGGAATATGAAGTAGTATTTTTAAGAGGAATATGCAGTAGTATTTTTAAGAGGAATATGAACTAGTATATTTTAGAGGAATATGAAGTAGTATGTTTAAGAGGAATATGAAGTAGCATATTTAATAGGAATATGAAGTAGTATGTTTAATAGGAATATGCTGTAGTATATTTAAGAGGAATATGAAGTAGTATATTTAAGAGGAATATGAAATAGTATGTTTAAGAGGAATATGCAGTAGTATGTTTAAGAGGAATATGAAGTATATGTTTAAGAGGAATATGCAGTAGTATGTTTAAGATGAATATGAAGTAGTATAAGAGGAATATGAAGTAGTATATTTAAGTGGAATATGAAGTAGTATATTTAAGAGGTATATGAAGTGGTATGTTTAAGAGGAATATGAAGTAGTATGTTTAAGAGGAATATGAAGTAGTATATTTAAGAGGAATATGAAGTAGTATGTTTAAGAGGAATATGAAGTAATATGTTTAAGAGGAATATGAAGTAGTATGTTAAAGAGGAATATGAAGTAGTATGTTTAAGAGGAATATGAAGTAATATGTTTAAGAGGAATATGCAGCAGTATATTTAAGAGGAATATGAAGTAGTATATTTAAGAGTTATATGTATTAGTATATTTAAGAGGAATATGAAGTAATATGTTTAAGAGGAATATGAAGTAGTATGTTTAAGAGTAAGATGAAGTAGTATGTTTAAAAGGAATATGAAGTAGTATATTTAAGAAGAATATGAAATAGTATGTTTAAGAGGAATATGAAGTAGTATGTTTAAGAGGAATATGAAGTAGTATGTTTAAGAGGAATATGAAGTAGTATGTTTAAGAGGAATATGAAGTAGTATATTTAAGAGGAATATGAAGAATTATATTTAGAGGAATGTGAAGTAGCATATTTAAGAGTAATATGAAGTAGTATATTTAAGAGGAATATGAAGTAGTATATTTAAGAGGATTATGAAGTAGTATGTTTAAGAGGAATATGATGTAGTTTGTTTAAGAGAAATATGAAGTAGTATGTTTAAGAGGAATATGCAGTAGTATGTTTAAGAGAATATGAAGTAGTACGTTTAAGAGGAATATGAAATAGTATGTTTAAGAGAAATATGAAGTAGTATGTTTAAGAGGAATATAAAGTAGTATGTTTAAGAGGAATATGAAGTAGTATGTTTAAGAGGAATATGAAGTAGTATTTTTAAGAGGAATATGCAGTAGTATTTTTAGGAGGAATATGAACTAGTATATTTTAGAGGAATATGAAGTAGTATGTTTAGAGGAATATGAAGTAGTATATTTAAGAGGAATATGAAGTAGTGTATTTAAGAGTAATATGAAGTAGTATATTTAAGAGGAATATGAAGTAATATGTTTAAGAGGAATATGAATTAGTATGTTTAAGAGTAATATGAAGTAGTATGTTTAAAAGGAATATGAAGTAGAATATTTAAGAGGAATATGAAATAGTATGTTTAAGAGGAATATGAAGTAGTATGTTTAAGAGGAGTATGAAGTAGTATATTTAAGAGGAATATGAAGTAGTATGTTAAGAGGAATATGAAGTAGTATTTTTAAGAGGAATATGCAGAAGTATTTTTAAGAGATATATGAACTAGTATATTTTAGAGGAATATGAAGTAGTATGTTTAAGAGGAATATGAAGTAGCATATTTAAGAGGAATTTGAAGTAGTATATTTAAGAGGAATATGAAGTAGTATATTTAAGAGGAATATGAAGTTGTATGTTTAAGAGGAATATGAAGTAGTATGTTTAATAAGAATATATTGTAGTAGTATGTTTAGGAGGAATATGCAGAAGTATGTTTAACAGGAATATGAAGTAGAATGTTAAACAGGAATATGAAGTAGTATGTTTAAGAGGAAAATGAAGTAGTATATTAAAGAGGAATATGAAGTAGTATATTTAAGAGAAATATAAAGTAGTATATTTAAGAGGAATATGAAGCAGTATGCTTAAGAGGAATATGAAATAGTGTGTTTAAGAGAAATATGAAGTAGTATGTTTAAGAGGAATATGAAGTAGTATATTGAAAAGGAATATGAAGTAGTATATTTAAGAACAACATGAAGTAGTATGTTTAAGAGGAATATGTAGTAGTTTGATTAAGAAGATTATGAAGTAGTATGTTTAAGAGGAATATGAATTAGTATATTTAAGAGGAATATGAAGTAGTATATTTAAGAGGTATATGAAGTGGTATGTTTAAGAGGAATATGAAGTAGTATGTTTAAGAGGAATATGAAGTAGTATATTTAAGAGGAATATGAAGTAGTATGTTTAAGAGGAATATGAAGTAATATGTTTAAGAGGAATATGAAGTAGTATGTTAAAGAGGAATATGAAGTAGTATGTTTAAGAGGAATATGAAGTAATATGTTTAAGAGGAATATGCAGCAGTATATTTAAGAGGAATATGAAGTAGTATATTTAAGAGTTATATGTATTAGTATATTTAAGAGGAATATGAAGTAATATGTTTAAGAGGAATATGAAGTAGTATGTTTAAGAGTAATATAAAGTAGTATGTTTAAAAAGAATATTAAGTAGTATATTTAAGAAGAATATGAAATAGTATGTTTAAGAGGAATATGAAGTAGTATGTTTAAGAGGAATATGAAGTAGTATGTTTAAGAGGAATATGAAGTAGTATGTTTAAGAGGAATATGAAGTAGTATATTTAAGAGGAATATGAAGAATTATATTTAAGAGGAATGTGAAGTAGCATATTTAAGAGTAATATGAAGTAGTATATTTAAGAGGAATATGAAGTAGTATATTTAAGAGGATTATGAAGTAGTATGTTTAAGAGGAATATGAAGTAGTATGTTTAAGAGGAATATGAACTAGTATGTTTAAGAGGAATATGAAGTAGTATGTTTAAGAGGAATATGAAGTAATATGTTTAAGATGAATATGAAGTAGCATATTTAATAGGAATATGAAGTAGTATGTTTAATAGGAATATGCAGTAGTATGTTTAAGAGGAATATGAAGTATATGTTTAAGAGGAATATGCAGTAGTATGTTTAAGATGAATATGAAGTAGTATAAGAGGAATATGAAGTAGTATATTTAAGTGGAATATGAAGTAGTATATTTAAGAGGTATATGAAGTGGTATGTTTAAGAGGAATATGAAGTAGTATGTTTAAGAGGAATATGAAGTAGTATATTTAAGAGGAATATGAAGTAGTATATTTAAGTGGATATGAAGTAGTATGTTTAAGAGGAATATAAAGTAGTATGTTTAAGAGGAATATAAAGTAGTATGTTTAAGAGGAATATGAAGTAGTATGTTTAAGAGGAATATGAACTAGTATGTTTAAGAGGAATATGAAGTAGTATGTTTAAGAGGAATATGAAGTAATATGTTTAAGAGGAATATGAAGTAGTATGTTAAAGAGGAATATGAAGTAGTATGTTTAAGAGGAATATGAAGTAATATGTTTAAGAGGAATATGCAGCAGTATATTTAAGAGGAATATGAAGTAGTATATTTAAGAGTTATATGTATTAGTATATTTAAGAGGAATATGAAGTAATATGTTTAAGAGGAATATGAAGTAGTATGTTTAAGAGTAATATGAAGTAGTATGTTTAAAAGGAATATGAAGTAGTATATTTAAGAAGAATATGAAATAGTATGTTTAAGAGGAATATGAAGTAGTATGTTTAAGAGGAATATGAAGTAGTATGTTTAAGAGGAATATGAAGTAGTATGTTTAAGAGGAATATGAAGTAGTATATTTAAGAGGAATATGAAGAATTATATTTAAGAGGAATGTGAAGTAGCATATTTAAGAGTAAAATGAAGTAGTATATTTAAGAGAAATATGAAGTAGTATATTTAAGAGGATTATGAAGTAGTATGTTTAAGAGGAATATGATGTAGTTTGTTTAAGAGAAATATGAAGTAGTATGTTTAAGAGGAATATGCAGTAGTATGTTTAAGAGGAATATGAAGTAGTACGTTTAAGAGGAATATGAAATAGTATGTTTAAGAGAAATATGAAGTAGTATGTTTAAGAGGAATATAAAGTAGTATGTTTAAGAGGAATATGAAGTAGTATGTTTAAGAGGAATATGAAGTAGTATTTTTAAGAGGAATATGCAGTAGTATTTTTAGGAGGAATATGAACTAGTATATTTTAGAGGAATATGAAGTAGTATGTTTAAGAGGAATATGAAGTAGTATATTTAAGAGGAATATGAAGTAGTGTATTTAAGAGTAATATGAAGTAGTATATTTAAGAGGAATATGAAGTAATATGTTTAAGAGGAATATGAATTAGTATGTTTAAGAGTAATATGAAGTAGTATGTTTAAAAGGAATATGAAGTAGAATATTTAAGAGGAATATGAAATAGTATGTTTAAGAGGAATATGAAGTAGTATGTTTAAGAGGAGTATGAAGTAGTATATTTAAGAGGAATATGAAGTAGTATGTTTAAGAGGAATATGAAGTAGTATTTTTAAGAGGAATATGCAGTAGTATTTTTAAGAGATATATGAACTAGTATATTTTAGAGGAATATGAAGTAGTATGTTTAAGAGGAATATGAAGTAGCATATTTAAGAGGAATTTGAAGTAGTATATTTAAGAGGAATATGAAGTAGTCTATTTAAGAGGAATATGAAGTTGTATGTTTAAGAGGAATATGAAGTAGTATGTTTAATAAGAATATATTGTAGTAGTATGTTTAAGAGGAATATGCAGAAGTATGTTTAACAGGAATATGAAGTAGAATGTTAAACAGGAATATGAAGTAGTATGTTTAAGAGGAAAATGAAGTAGTATATTAAAGAGGAATATGAAGTAGTATATTTAAGAGAAATATAAAGTAGTATATTTAAGAGGAATATGAAGCAGTATGCTTAAGAGGAATATGAAATAGTGTGTTTTAGAGAAATATGAAGTAGTATGTTTAAGAGGAATATGAAGTAGTATATTGAAAAGGAATATGAAGTAGTATATTTAAGAACAACATGAAGTAGTATGTTTAAGAGGAATATGTAGTAGTTTGATTAAGAAGATTATGAAGTAGTATGTTTAAGAGGAATATGAATTAGTATATTTAAGAGGAATATGAAGTAGTATATTTAAGAGGAATATGAAGTTGTATGTTTAAGAGGAATATGAAGTAGTATGTTTAATAAGAATATATTGTAGTAGTATGTTTAAGAGGAATATGCAGAAGTATGTTTAACAGGAATATGAAGTGGAATGTTAAAGAGGACTATGAAGTAGTATGTTTAAGAAGAATATGAAGTAGTATATTAAAGAGGAATATGAATTAGTATGTTTAAGAGGAATATGAAGTAGTATATTTAAGAGGAATATGAAGTTGTGTGTTTAAGAGGAATATGAAGTAGTATGTTTAATAAGAATATATTGTAGTAGTATGTTTAAGTGGAATATGCAGAAGTAAGTTTAACAGGAATATGAAGTAGAATGTTAAAGAGGAATATGGAGTAGTATGCTCAAGAGGAATATGAAGTAGTATGTTTAATAAGAATATATTGTAGTAGTATGTTTAAGAGGAATATGAAGTAGTATATTTAAGAGAAATATAAAGCAGTATATTTAAGAGAAATATGAAGTAGTATGCTTAAGAGGAATATGAAATAGTGTGTTTAAGAGAAATATGAAGTAGTATGTTTAAGAGGAATATGAAGTAGTATATTGAAAAGGAATATGAAGTAGTATATTTAAGAGGAATATGAAGTAGTATGTTTAAGAGGAATATGCAGAAGTATGATTAAGAAGATTATGAAGTAGTATGTTTAAAAGGAATGATGAAGAAGTATGTTTAAGAGGAATATGAATTTAAGAGGAGTATGAAGTAGTATATTTAAGAGGAATATGATGTAGTATATTTAAGAGGAATATGAAGTAGTATGTTTAGGATGAATATAAAGTAGTATATTTAAGAGTAATATGAAGTGTTATGTTTAAGAGGAATATGAAATAGTGTGTTTAAGAGAAATATGAAGTAGTATGTTTAAGAGGAATATGAAGTAGTATACTGAAAAGGTATATGAAGTAGTATATTTAAGAGGAATATGAAGTAGTATGTTTAAGAGGAACATGAAGTAGTATGTTTAAGAAGAATGTTAAGTAGTATGTTTAAAAGAAATATGAAGGACAATGTTTAAGAGGAATATGAATTTAAGAGGAATATGATGTAGTATATTTAAGAGGAATATAAAGTAGTATGTTTAAGAGGAATATGAAGTAGTATGTTGAAGAGGTAAATTAAGTAGTATATTTAAGAGGAATATGAAGTAGTATATTTAAGAGAAATATGAAGTAGTATATTTAAGTGGAATATGAAGTAGTATATTTAAGAGGAATATGAAGTAGTATGTTTAAGAGGAATATGAAGTAGTATGTTTAAGAGGAATATGAAGTAGTATGTTTAAGGGAAACATAAAGTAGTATGTTTAAGAGGAATATGAAGTAGTATGTTTAAGAGGAATATGAAGTAGTATGTTTAAGACGAATATGAAGTAGTATATTTAAGAGGAATTATGAAGTAGTATGTTTAAGACGAATATGAAGTAGTATGTTTAAGAGGAATATGAAGTAGTATGTTTAAGAGGAATATGAAGTAGTATGTTTAAGAGGAATATGAAGTAGTATATTTAAGAGGAATATGAAGAATTATATTTAAGAGGAATGTAAAGTAGCATATTTAAGAGTAATATGAAGTAGTATATTTGAGAGGAATATGAAGTAGTATATTTAAGAGGAATATGAAGTAGTATGCTTAAGAGGAATATGATGTAGTTTGTTTAAGAGAAATATGAAGTAGTATGTTTAAGAGGAATATGCAGTAGTATGTTTAAGAGGAATATGAAGTAGTATGTTTAAGGGGAATATGAAGTAATATGTTTAAGAGGAAATATGAAGTAGTATGTTTAAGAGGAATATGAAGTAGTATGTTTAAGAGGAATATGAAGCAGTATGTTTAAGAGGAATATGAAGTAGTATTTTTAAGAGGTATATGCAGTAGTATTTTTAAGAGGAATATGAACTAGTATATTTTAGAGGAATATGAAGTAGTATGTTTAAGAGGAATATGAAGTAGTATATTTAAGAGGAATATGAAGTAGTATGTTTAATAGGAATATGCAGTAGTATATTTAAGGGGAATATGAAGTAGTATATTTAAGAGGAATATGAAGTAGTATGTTTAAGAGGAATATGCAGTAGTATGTTTAAGAGGAATATGAAGTATATGTTTAAGAGGAATATGCAGTAGTATGTTTAAGATGAATATGAAGTAGTATAAGAGGAATATGAAGTAGTATATTTAAGTGGAATATGAAGTAGTATATTTAAGAGGTATATGAAGTGGTATGTTTAAGAGGAATATGAAATAGTAAGTTCAAGAGGAATATGAAGTAGTATATTAAGAGGAATATGAAGTAGTATATTTAAGTGGATATGAAGTAGTATGTTTAAGAGGAATATAAAGTAGTATGTTTAAGAGGAATATGAACTAGTATGTTTAAGAGGAATATGATGTAGTATGTTTAAGAAGAATATGAAGTAGTATGTTAAAGAGGAATATGAAGTAGTATGTTTAAGAGGAATATGAAGTAATATGTTTAAGAGGAATATGCAGCAGTATATTTAAGAGGAATATGAAGTAGTATATTTAAGAGTTATATGTATTAGTATATTTAAGAGGAATATGAAGTAATATGTTTAAGAGGAATATGAAGTAGTATGTTTAAGAGTAATATGAAGTAGTATGTTTAAAAGGAATATGAAGTAGTATATTTAAGAGGAATGTGAAATAGTATGTTTAAGAGGAATATGAAGTAGTATGTTTAAGAGGAATATGAAGTAGTATGTTTAAGAGAAATATGCAGTAGTATGTTTAAGAGGAATATGAAGTAGTATATTTAAGAGGAATATGAAGGATTATATTTCAGAGGAATGTGAAGTACGATATTTAAGAGTAATATGAAGTAGTATATTTAAGAGGAATATGAAGTAGTATATTTAAGAGGATTATGAAGTAGTATGTTTAAGAGGAATATGAAGTAGTATGTTTAAGAGAAACATAAAGTAGTATGTTTAAGAGGAATATGAAGTGTTATGTTTAAGAGGAATATGAAATAGTGTGTTTAAGAGGAATATGCAGTAGTATGTTTAAGAGGAATATGAAGTAGTTTGTTTAAGGGGAATATGAAATAGTATGTTTAAGAGGAATATGAAGTAGTATGTTTAAGAGGAATATGAAGTAGTATGTTTAAGAGGAATATGAAGTAGTATATTTAAGAGGAATATGAAGTAGTGTATTTAAGAGGAATATGAAGTAGTATATTTAAGAGGAATATGAAGTAATATGTTTAAGAGGAATATGAAGTAGTATGTTTAAGAGTAATATGAAGTAGTATGTTAAAAAGGAATATGAAGTAGAATATTTAAGAGGAATATGAAATAGTATGTTTAAGAGGAATATGAAGTAGTATGTTTAAGAGGAGTATGAAGTAGTATATTTAAGAGGTATATGAAGTAGTATGTTTAAGAGGAATATGAAGTAGTATTTTTAAGAGGAATATGCAGTAGTATTTTTAAGAGGAATATGAACTAGTATATTTTAGAGGAATATGAAGTGGTATGTTTAAGATGAATATGAAGTAGCATATTTAAGAGGAATATGAAGTAGTATATTTAAGAGAAATATAAAGTATTATATTTAAGAGGAATATGAAGTTGTATGTTTAAGAGGAATATGAAGTAGTATGTTTAATAAGAATATATTGTAGTAGTATGTTTAAGAGGAATTTGCAGAAGTATGTTTAACAGGAATATGAAGTAGAATGTTAAACAGGAATATGAAGTACTATGTTTAAGAGGAAAATGAAGTAGTATATTAAAGAGGAATATGAAGTAGTATATTTAAGAGAAATATAAAGTAGTATATTTAAGAGGGATATGAAGCAGTATGCGTAAGAGGAATATGAAATAGTGTGTTTAAGAGAAATATGAAGTAGTATGTTTAAGAGGAATATGAAGTAGTATATTGAAAAGGAATATGAAGGAGTATATTTAAGAACAACATGAAGTAGTATGTTTAAGAGGAATATGTAGTAGTTTGATTAAGAAGATTTTGAAGTAGTATGTTTAAGAGGAATATGAATTAGTATATTTAAGAGGAATATGAAGTAGTATATTTAAGAGGAATATGAAGTTGTATGTTTAGGAGGAATATGAAGTAGTATGTTTAATAAGAATATATTGTAGTAGTATGTTTAAGAGGAATATGCAGAAGTATGTTTAACAGGAATATGAAGTGGAATGTTAAAGAGGAATATGAAGTAGTATGTTTAATATGAATATGAAGTAGTATATTAAAGAGGAATATGAAGTTGTATATTTAAGAGAAATATAAAGTAGTATATTTAAGAGGAATATGAAGTAGTATGTTTAAGAGGAATATGCAGTAGTATGTTTAAGAGGAATATGAAGTGGTATGTTTAAGAGGAATATGAAGTAGTATGTTTAAGAGGAATATGAAGTAGCATGTTTAAGAGGAATATGAAGCAGAATGTTTAAGAGGAATATGAATTAGTATGGTTAAGAGGAATATGAAGTAGTATATTTAAGAGGAATATGAAGTTGTGTGTTTAAGAGGAATATGAAGTAGTATATTTAATAAGAATATATTGTAGTAGTATGTTTAAGAGGAATATGCAGAAGTATGTTTAACAGGAATATGAAGTAGAATGTTAAAGAGGAATATGAAGTAGTATGTTTAAGAGGAATATGAAGTAGTATATTTAAGAGGAATATGAAGTAGTATATTTAAGATAAATATAAAGTAGTATATTTAAGAGGAATATGAAGTAGTATGCTTAAGAGGAATATGAAATAGTGTGTTTAAGAGAAATATGAAGTAGTATGTTTAAGAGGAATATGAAGTAGTATATTGAAAAGGAATATGAAGTAGTATATTTAAGAGGAATATGAAGTAGTATGTTTAAGAGGAATATGAAGTAGTATGATTAAGAAGATTATGAAGTAGTATGTTTAAAAGGAATGATGAAGAAGTATGTTTAAGAGGAATATGAATTTAAGAGGAGTATGAAGTAGTTTATTTAAGAGGAATATGATGTAGTATATTTAAGAGGAATATGAAGTAGTATGTTTAGGAGGAATATAAAGTAGTATATTTAAGAGTAATATGAAGTATTATGTTTAAGAGAAATATGAAGTAGTATATTGAAAAGGAATATGAAGTAGTATATTTAAGAGGAATATGAAGTAGTATGTTTAAGAGGAACATGAAGTAGTATGTTTAAGAAGAATGTTAAGTAGTATGTTTGAAAGGAATATGAAGGAGAATGTTTAAGAGGAATATGAATTTAAGAGGAATATGATGTAGTATATTTAAGAGGAATATAAAGTAGTATGTTTAAGAGGAATATGAAGTAGTATGTTGAAGAGGAAAATGAAGTAGTATATTTAAGAGGAATATGAAGTAGTATATTTAAGAGAAATATGAGGTAGTATATTAAAGTGGAATATGAAGTAGTATATTTAAGAGGAATATGAAGTAGTATGTTTAAGAGGAATATGAAGTAGTATGTTTAAGAGGAATATGAAGTAGTATGTTTAAGAGAAACATAAAGTAGTATGTTTAAGAGGAATATGAAGTAGTATGTTTAAGAGGAATATGAAGTAGTATGTTTAAGACGAATATGAAGTAGTATATTTAAGAGGAATATGAAGTAGTATGTTTAAGAGGAATATGATGTAGTTTGTTTAAGAGAAATATGAAGTAGTATGTTTAAGAGGAATATGCAGTAGTATGTTTAAGAGGAATATGAAGTAATATGTTTACGGGGAATATGCAGTAATATGTTTAAGAGGAATACGAAGTAGTATGTTTAAGAGGAATATGAAGTAGTATGTTTAAGAGGAATATGAAGTAGTATATTTAAGAGGAATATGAAGTAGTATGTTTAAGAGGAATATGAAGTAATATGATTAAGAAGATTATGAAGTAGTATGTTTAAAAAGAATGATGAAGAAGTATGTTTAAGAGGAATATGAATTTAAGAGGAGTATGAAGTAGTATATTTAAGAGGAATATGATGTAGTATATTTAAGAGGAATATGAAGTAGTATGTTTAGGAGGAATATAAAGTAGTATATTTAAGAGTAATATGAAGTATTATGTTTAAGAGGAATATGAAATAGTGTGTTTAAGAGAAATATGAAGTAGTATGTTTAAGAGGAATATGAAGTAGTATATTGAAAAGGAATATGAAGTAGTATATTTAAGAGGAATATGAAGTAGTATGTTTAAGAGGAACATGAGTAGTATGTTTAAGAAGAATGTTACGTAGTATGTTTAAAAGGAATATGAAGGAGAATGTTTAAGAGGAATATGAATTTAAGAGGAATATGATGTAGTATATTTTAGAGGAATATAAAGTAGTATGTTTAAGAGGAATATGAAGTAGTATATTGAAGAGGAAAATGAAGTAGTATATTTAAGAGGAATACGAAGTAGTATATTTAAGAGAAATATGAAGTAGTATATTTAAGTGGAATATGAAGTAGTATATTTAAGAGAAATATGAAGTAGTATGTTTAAGAGGAATATGAAGTAGTATGTTTAAGAGGAATATGAAGTAGTATGTTTAAAAGGAATATGAAGTAGAATATTTAAGAGGAATATGAAATAGTATGTTTAAGAGGAATATGAAGTAGTATGTTTAAGAGGAGTATGAAGTAGTATATTTAAGAGGAATATGAAGTAGTATGTTTAAGAGGAATATGAAGTAGTATTTTTAAGAGGAATATGCAGTAGTATTTTTAAGAGGAATATGAACTAGTATATTTTAGAGGAATATGAAGTAGTATGTTTAAGATGAATATGAAGTAGCATATTTAAGAGGAATATGAAGTAGTATATTTAAGAGGAATATGAAGTATTATATTTAAGAGGAATATGAAGTTGTATGTTTAAGAGGAATATTAAGTAGTATGTTTAAAAAGAATATATTGTAGTAGTATGTTTAAGAGGAATATGCAGAAGTATGTTTAACAGGAATATGAAGTAGAATGTTAAACAGGAATATGAAGTACTATGTTTAAGAGGAAAATGAAGTAGTATATTAAAGAGGAATATGAAGTAGTATATTTAAGAGAAATATAAAGTAGTATATTTAAGAGGAATATGAAGCAGTATGCTTAAGAGGAATATGAAATAGTGTGTTTAAGAGAAATATGAAGTAGTATGTTTAAGAGGAATATGAAGTAGTATATTGAAAAGGAATATGAAGGAGTATATTTAAGAACAACATGAAGTAGTATGTTTAAGAGGAATATGTAGTAGTTTGATTAAGAAGATTATGAAGTAGTATATTTAAGAGGAATATGAAGTTGTATGTTTAAGAGGAATATGAAGTAGTATGTTTAATAAGAATATATTGTAGTAGTATGTTTAAGAGGAATATGCACAAGTATGTTTAACAGGAACATGAAGTGGAATGTTAAAGAGGAATATGAAGTAGTATGTTTAAGAGGAATATGAAGTAGTATATTAAAGAGGAATATGAAGTAGTATATTTAAGAGAAATATAAAGTAGTATATTTAAGAGGAATATGAAGTAGTATGTTTAAGAGGAATATGCAGTAGTATGTTTAAGAGGAATATGAAGTGGTATGTTTAAGAGGAATATGAAGTAGTATGTTTAAGAGGAATATGAAGTAGCATGTTTAAGAGGAATATGAAGCAGAATGTTTAAGAGGAATATGAATTAGTATGTTTAAGAGGAATATGAAGTAGTATATTTAAGAGGAATATGAAGTTGTGTGTTTAAGAGGAATATGAAGTAGTATGTTTAATAAGAATATATTGTAGTAGTATGTTTAAGAGGAATATGCAGAAGTATGTTTAACAAGAATATGAAGTAGAATGTTAAAGAGGAATATGAAGTAGTATGTTTAAGAGGAATATGAAGTAGTATATTTAAGAGGAATATGAAGTAGTATATTTAAGAGAAATATAAAGTAGTATATTTAAGAGGAATATGAAGTAGTATGCTTAAGAGGAATATGAAATAGTGTGTTTAAGAGAAATATGAAGTAGTATGTTTAAGAGGAATATGAAGTAGTATATTGAAAAGGAATATGAAGTAGTATATTTAAGAGGAATATGAAGTAGTATGTTTAAGAGGAATATGAAGTAGTATGATTAAGAAGATTATGAAGTAGTATGTTTAAAAGGAATGATGAAGAAGTATGTTTAAGAGGAATATGAATTTAAGAGGAGTATGAAGTAGTATATTTAAGAGGAATATGATGTAGTATATTTAAGAGGAATATGAAGTAGTATGTTTAGGAGGAATATAAAGTAGTATATTTAAGAGTAATATGAAGTATTATATTTAAGAGGAATATGAAATAGTGTGTTTAAGAGAAATATGAAGTAGTATGTTTAAGAGGAATATGAAGTAGTATATTGAAAAGGAATATGAAGTAGTATATTTAAGAGGAATATGAAGTAGTATGCTTAAGAGGAACATGAAGTACTATGTTTAAGAGGAATATAAAGTAGTATGTTGAAGAGGACAATGAAGTAGTATATTTAAGAGGAATATGAAGTAGTATATTTAAGAGGAATATGAAGTAGTATGTTTAAGAGGAATATGAAGTAGTATGTTTAAGAGGAATATGAAGTAGTATGTTTAAGAGAAACATAAAGTAGTATGTTTAAGAGGAATATGAAGTAGTATGTTTAAGAGGAATGTGAAGTAGTATGTTTAAGACGAATATGAAGTAGTATATTTAAGAGGAATATGAAGTAGTATGTTTAAGATGAATATGATGTAGTTTGTTTAAGAGAAATATGAAGTAGTATGTTTAAGAGGAATATGAAGTAGTATGTTTAAGAGGAATATGAAGTAGTATGTTTAAGAGGAATATGAAGTAGTATATTTAAGAGAAATATAAAGTAGTATATTTAAGAGGAATATGAAGTAGTATGCTTATGAGGAATATGAAATAGTGTGTTTAAGAGAAATATGAAGTAGTATGTTTAAGAGGAATATGAAGTAGTATATTGAAAAGGAATATGAAGTAGTATATTTAAGAGGAATATGAAGTAGTATGTTTAAGAGGAATATGAAGTAGTATGATTAAGACGATTATGAAGTAGTATGTTTAAAAGGAATGATGAAGAAGTATGTTTAAGAGGAATATGAATTTAAGAGGAGTATGAAGTAGTATATTTAAGAGGAATATGATGTAGTATATTTAAGAGGAATATGAAGTAGTATGTTTAGGAGGAATATAAAGTAGTATATTTAAGAGTAATATGAAGTATTATATTTAAGAGGAATATGAGGTAGTATATTTAAGTGGAATATGAAGTAGTATATTTAAGAGGAATATGAAGTAGTATGTTTAAGAGGAATATGAAGTAGTATGTTGAAGAGGAAAATGAAGTAGTATATTTAAGAGGAATATGAAGTAGTATATTTAAGAGAAATATGAGGTAGTATATTTAAGTGGAATATGAAGTAGTATATTTAAGAGGAATATGAAGTAGTATGTTTAAGAGGAATATGAAGTAGTATGTTTAAGAGGAATATGAAGTAGTATATTTAAGAGAAATATAAAGTAGTATATTTAAGAGGAATATGAAGAAGTATGCTTAAGAGGAATATGAAATAGTGTGTTTAAAAGAAATATGTAGTAGTATGTTTAAGAGGAATATGAAGTAGTATATTGAAAAGGGATATGAAGTAGTATATTTAAGAGGAATATGAAGTAGTATGTTTAAGACGAATATGAAGTAGTATGATTAAGAAGATTATGAAGTAGTATGTTTAAAAGGAATGATGAAGAAGTATGTTTAAGAGGAATATGAATTTAGGAGGAGTATGAAGTAGTATATTTAAGAGGAATATGATGTAGTATATTTAAGAGGAATATGAAGTTGTATGTTTAGGAGGAATATAAAGTAGTATATTTAAGAGTAATATGAAGTATTATATTTAAGAGGAATATGAAATAGTGTGTTTAAGAGAAATATGAAGTAGTATGTTTAAGAGGAATATGAAGTAGTATATTGACAAGGAATATGAAGTAGTATATTTAAGAGGAATATGAAGTAGTATGTTTAAGAGGAACATGAAGTAGTATGTTTAAGAAGAATGTTAAGTAGTATGTTTAAAAGGAATATGAAGGAGAATGTTTAAGTGGAATATGAATTTAAGAGGAATATGATGTAGTATATTTAAGAGGAATATAAAGTAGTATGTTTAAGAGGAATATGAAGTAGTATGTTGAAGAGGACAATGAAGTAGTATATTTAAGAGGAATAGGAAGTAGTATATTTAAGAGAAATATGAGGTAGTATATTTAAGTGGAATATGAAGTAGTATATTTAAGAGGAATATGAAGTAGTATGTTTAAGAGGAATATGAAGTAGTATGTTTAAGAGGAATATGAAGTAGTATGTTTAAGAGAAACATAAAGTAGTATGTTTAAGAGGAATATGAAGTAGTATGTTTAAGAGGAATATGAAGTAGTATGTTTAAGACGAATATGAAGTAGTATATTTAAGAGGAATATGAAGTAGTATATTTAAGAGAAATATAAAGTAGTATATTTAAGAGGAATATGAAGCAGTATGCTTAAGAGGAATATAAAATAGTGTGTTTAAGAGAAATATGAAGTAGTATATTTGAGAGGAATATGAAGTAGTATATTTAAGAGGAATATGAAGTAGTATGCTTAAGAGGAATATGATGTAGTTTGTTTAAGAAAAATATGAAGTAGTATGTTTAAGAGGAATATGCAGTAGTATGTTTAAGAGGAATATGAAGTAGTATGTTTAAGGGGAATATGAAGTAATATGTTTAAGAGGAATTATGAAGTTGTATGTTTAAGAGGAATATGAAGTAGTATGTTTAAGAGGAATATGAAGCAGTATGTTTAAGAGGAATATGAAGTAGTATTTTTAAGAGGAATATGCAGTAGTATTTTTAAGAGGAATATGAACTAGTATATTTTAGAGGAATATGAAGTAGTATGTTTAAGAGGAATATGAAGTAGCATATTTAAGAGGAATATGAAGTAGTATGTTTAATAGGAATATGCAGTAGTATATTTAAGAGGAATATGAAGTAGTATATTTAAGAGGAATATGAAGTAGTATGTTTAAGAGGAATGTGCAGTAGTATGTTTAAGAGGAATATGAAGTATATGTTTAAGAGGAATATGCAGTAGTATGTTTAAGATGAATATGAAGTAGTATAAGAGGAATATGAAGTAGTATATTTAAGTGGAATATGAAGTAGTATATTTAAGAGGTATATGAAGTGGTATGTTTAAGAGGAATATGAAGTAGTAAGTTCAAGAGGAATATGAAGTAGTATATTTAAGAGGAATATGAAGTAGTATATTTAAGTGGATATGAAGTAGTTTGTTTAAGAGGAATATAAAGTAGTATGTTTAAGAGGAATATGAACTAGTATGTTTAAGAGGAATATGAAGTAGTATGTTTAAGAAGAATATGAAGTAGTATGTTAAAGAGGAATATGAAGTAGTATGTTTAAGAGGAATATGAAGTAATATGTTTAAGAGGAATATGCAACAGTATATTTAAGAGGAATATGAAGTAGTATATTTAAGAGTTATATGTATTAGTATATTTAAGAGGAATATGAAGTAATATGTTTAAGAGGAATATGAAGTAGTATGTTTAAGAGTAATATGAAGTAGTATGTTTAAAAGGAATATGAAGTAGTATATTTAAGAGGAATATGAAATAGTATGTTTAAGAGGAATATGAAGTAGTATGTTTAAGAGGAATATGAAGTAGTATGTTTAAGAGAAATATGCAGTAGTATGTTTAAGAGGAATATGAAGTAGTATATTTAAGAGGAATATGAAGGATTATATTTCAGAGGAATGTGAAGTATGATATTTAAGAGTAATATGAAGTAGTATATTTAAGAGGAATATGAAGTAGTATATTTAAGAGGATTATGAAGTAGTATGTTTAAGAGGAATATGATGTAGTTTGTTTAAGAGAAATATGAAGTAGTATGTTTAAGAGGAATATGCAGTAGTATGTTTAAGAGGAATATGAAGTAGTATATTTAAGGGGAATATGAAATAGTATGTTTAAGAGGAATATGAAGTAGTATGTTTAAGAGGAATATGAAGTAGTATGTTTAAGAGGAATATGAAGTAGTATGTTTAAGAGGAATATGAAGTAGTATATTTAAGAGGAATATGAAGTAGTGTATTTTAGAGGAATATGAAGTAGTATATTTAAGAGGAATATGAAGTAATATGTTTAAGAGAAATATGAAGTTGTATGTTTAAGAGTAATATGAAGTAGTATGTTTAAAAGGAATATGAAGTAGAATATTTAAGAGGAATATGAAATAGTATGTTTAAGAGGAATATGAAGTAGTATGTTTAAGAGGAGTATGAAGTAGTATATTTAAGAGGAATATGAAGTAGTATGTTTAAGAGGAATATGAAGTAGTATTTTTAAGAGGAATATGCAGTAGTATTTTTAAGAGGAATATGAACTAGTATATTTTAGAGGAATATGAATTGGTATGTTTAAGATGAATATGAAGTAGCATATTTAAGAGGAATATGAAGTAGTATATTTAAGAGGAATATGAAGTATTATATTTAAGAGGAATATGAAGTTGTATGTTTAAGAGGAATATGAAGTAGTATGTTTAATAAGAATATATTGTACGTATAGTAGTATGTTTAAGAGGAATATGCAGAAGTATGTTTAACAGGAATATGAAGTAGAATGTTAAACAGGAATATGAAGTACTATGTTTAAGAGGAAAATGAAGTAGTATATTAAAGAGGAATATGAAGTAGTATATTTAAAAGAAATATAAAGTAGTATATTTAAGAGGAATATGAAGCAGTATGCTTAAGAGGAATATGAAATAGTGTGTTTAAGAGAAATATGAAGTAGTATGTTTAAGAGGAATATGAAGTAGTATATTGAAAAGGAATATGAAGGAGTATATTTAAGAACAACATGAAGTAGTATGTTTAAGAGGAATATGTAGTAGTTTGATTAAGAAGATTTTGAAGTAGTATGTTTAAGAGGAATATGAATTAGTATATTTAAGAAGAATATGAAGTAGTATATTTAAGAGGAATATGAAGTTGTATGTTTAAGAGGAATATGAAGTAGTATGTTTAATAAGAATATATTGTAGTAGTATGTTTAAGAGGAATATGCAGAAGTATGTTTAACAGGAATATGAAGTGGAATGTTAAAGAGGAATATGAAGTAGTATGTTTAAGAGGAATATGAAGTAGTATATTAAAGAGGAATATGAAGTAGTATATTTAAGAGAAATATAAAGTAGTATATTTAAGAGGAATATGAAGTAGTATGTTTAAGAGGAATATGCAGTAGTATGTTTAAGAGGAATATGAAGTGGTATGTTTAAGAGGAATATGAAGTAGTATGTTTAAGAGGAATATGAAGTAGCATGTTTAAGAGGAATATGAAGCAGAATGTTTAAGAGGAATATGAATTAGTATGGTTAAGAGGAATATGCAGTAGTATATTTAAGAGGAATATGAAGTTGTGTGTTTAAGAGGAATATGAAGTAGTATGTTTAATAAGAATATATTGTAGTAGTATGTTTAGGAGGAATATGCAGGAGTATGTTTAACAGGAATATGAAGTAGAATGTTAAAGAGGAATATGAAGTAGTATATTTAAGAGGAATATGAAGTAGTATATTTAAGAGGAATATGAAGTAGTATATTTAAGAGAAATATAAAGTAGTATATTTAAGAGGAATATGAAGCAGTATGCTTAAGAGGAATATGAAATAGTGTGTTTAAGAGAAATATGAAGTAGTATATTTGAGAGGAATATGAAGTAGTATATTTAAGAGGAATATGAAGTAGTATGCTTAAGAGGAATATGAAGTAGTATGTTTAAAAGGAATATGAAGTAGTATATTTAAGAGGAATATGAAATAGTATGTTTAAGAGGAATATGAAGTAGTATGTTTAAGAGGAATATGAAGTAGTATGTTTAAGAGAAATATGCAGTAGTATGTTTAAGAGGAATATGAAGGATTATATTTAAGAGGAATATGAAGGATTATATTTCAGAGGAATGTGAAGTATGATATTTAAGAGTAATATGAAGTAGTATATTTAAGAGGAATATGAAGTAGTATATTTAAGAGGATTATGAAGTAGTATGTTTAAGAGGAATATGATGTAGTTTGTTTAAGAGAAATATGAAGTAGTATGTTTAAGAGGAATATGCAGTAGTATGTTTAAGGGGAATATGAAGTAGTATGTTTAAGGGGAATATGAAATAGTATGTTTAAGAGGAATATGAAGTAGTATGTTTAAGAGGAATATGAAGTAGTATGTTTAAGAGGAATATGAAGTAGTATGTTTAAGAGGAATATGAAGTAGTATTTTTAAGAGGAATATGCAGTAGTATTTTTAAGAGGAATATGAACTAGTATATTTTAGAGGAATATGAAGTAGTATGTTTAAGAGGAATATGAAGTAGTATATTTAAGAGGAATATGAAGTAGTGTATTTAAGAGGAATATGAAGTAGTATATTTAAGAGGAATATGAAGTAATATGTTTAAGAGAAATATGAAGTTGTATGTTTAAGAGTAATATGAAGTAGTATGTTTAAAAGGAATATGAAGTAGAATATTTAAGAGGAATATGAAATAGTATGTTTAAGAGGAATATGAAGTAGTATGTTTAAGAGGAGTATGAAGTAGTATATTTAGAGGAATATGAAGTAGTATGTTTAAGAGGAATATGAAGTAGTATTTTTAAGAGGAATATGCAGTAGTATTTTTAAGAGGAATATGAACTAGTATATTTTAGAGGAATATGAAGTGGTATGTTTAAGATGAATATGAAGTAGCATATTTAAGAGGAATATGAAAAAGTATATTTAAGAGGAATATGAAGTATTATATTTAAGAGGAATATGAAGTTGTATGTTTAAGAGGAATATGAAGTAGTATGTTTAATAAGAATATATTGTAGTAGTATGTTTAAGAGGAATATGCAGAAGTATGTTTAACAGGAATATGAAGTAGAATGTTAAACAGGAATATGAAGTACTATGTTTAAGAGGAAAATGAAGTAGTATATTAAAGAGGAATATGAAGTAGTATATTTAAAAGAAATATAAAGTAGTATATTTAAGAGGAATATGAAGCAGTATGCTTAAGAGGAATATGAAATAGTGTGTTTAAGAGAAATATGAAGTAGTATGTTTAAGAGGAATATGAAGTAGTATATTGAAAAGGAATATGAAGGAGTATATTTAAGAACAACATGAAGTAGTATGTTTAAGAGGAATATGTAGTAGTTTGATTAAGAAGATTTTGAAGTAGTATGTTTAAGAGGAATATGAATTAGTATATTTAAGAAGAATATGAAGTAGTATATTTAAGAGGAATATGAAGTTGTATGTTTAAGAGGAATATGAAGTAGTATGTTTAATAAGAATATATTGTAGTAGTATGTTTAAGAGGAATATGCAGAAGTATGTTTAACAGGAATATGAAGTGGAATGTTAAAGAGGAATATGAAGTAGTATGTTTAAGAGGAATATGAAGTAGTATATTAAAGAGGAATATGAAGTAGTATATTTAAGAGAAATATAAAGTAGTATATTTAAGAGGAATATGAAGTAGTATGTTTAAGAGGAATATGCAGTAGTATGTTTAAGAGGAATATGAAGTGGTATGTTTAAGAGGAATATGAAGTAGTATGTTTAAGAGGAATATGAAGTAGCATGTTTAAGAGGAATATGAAGCAGAATGTTTAAGAGGAATATGAATTAGTATGGTTAAGAGGAATATGCAGTAGTATATTTAAGAGGAATATGAAGTTGTGTGTTTAAGAGGAATATGAAGTAGTATGTTTAATAAGAATATATTGTAGTAGTATGTTTAGGAGGAATATGCAGGAGTATGTTTAACAGGAATATGAAGTAGAATGTTAAAGAGGAATATGAAGTAGTATATTTAAGAGGAATATGAAGTAGTATATTTAAGAGGAATATGAAGTAGTATATTTAAGAGAAATATAAAGTAGTATATTTAAGAGGAATATGAAGCAGTATGCTTAAGAGGAATATGAAATAGTGTGTTTAAGAGAAATATGAAGTAGTATATTTGAGAGGAATATGAAGTAGTATATTTAAGAGGAATATGAAGTAGTATGCTTAAGAGGAATATGAAGTAGTATGTTTAAAAGGAATATGAAGTAGTATATTTAAGAGGAATATGAAATAGTATGTTTAAGAGGAATATGAAGTAGTATGTTTAAGAGGAATATGAAGTAGTATGTTTAAGAGAAATATGCAGTAGTATGTTTAAGAGGAATATGAAGGATTATATTTAAGAGGAATATGAAGGATTATATTTCAGAGGAATGTGAAGTATGATATTTAAGAGTAATATGAAGTAGTATATTTAAGAGGAATATGAAGTAGTATATTTAAGAGGATTATGAAGTAGTATGTTTAAGAGGAATATGATGTAGTTTGTTTAAGAGAAATATGAAGTAGTATGTTTAAGAGGAATATGCAGTAGTATGTTTAAGGGGAATATGAAGTAGTATGTTTAAGGGGAATATGAAATAGTATGTTTAAGAGGAATATGAAGTAGTATGTTTAAGAGGAATATGAAGTAGTATGTTTAAGAGGAATATGAAGTAGTATGTTTAAGAGGAATATGAAGTAGTATTTTTAAGAGGAATATGCAGTAGTATTTTTAAGAGGAATATTAACTAGTATATTTTAGAGGAATATGAAGTAGTATGTTTAAGAGGAATATGAAGTAGTATATTTAAGAGGAATATGAAGTAGTGTATTTAAGAGGAATATGAAGTAGTATATTTAAGAGGAATATGAAGTAATATGTTTAAGAGAAATATGAAGTTGTATGTTTAAGAGTAATATGAAGTAGTATGTTTAAAAGGAATATGAAGTAGAATATTTAAGAGGAATATGAAATAGTATGTTTAAGAGGAATATGAAGTAGTATGTTTAAGAGGAGTATGAAGTAGTATATTTAAGAGGAATATGAAGTAGTATGTTTAAGAGGAATATGAAGTAGTATTTTTAAGAGGAATATGCAGTAGTATTTTTAAGAGGAATATGAACTAGTATATTTTAGAGGAATATGAAGTGGTATGTTTAAGATGAATATGAAGTAGCATATTTAAGAGGAATATGAAGTAGTATATTTAAGAGGAATATGAAGTATTATATTTAAGAGGAATATGAAGTTGTATGTTTAAGAGGAATATGAAGTAGTATGTTTAATAAGAATATATTGTAGTAGTATGTTTAAGAGGAATATGCAGAAGTATGTTTAACAGGAATATGAAGTAGAATGTTAAACAGGAATATGAAGTACTATGTTTAAGAGGAAAATTAAGTAGTATATTAAAGAGGAATATGAAGTAGTATATTTAAAAGAAATATAAAGTAGTATATTTAAGAGGAATATGAAGCAGTATGCTTAAGAGGAATATGAAATAGTGTGTTTAAGAGAAATATGAAGTAGTATGTTTAAGAGGAATATAAAGTAGTATATTGAAAAGGAATATGAAGGAGTATATTTAAGAACAACATGAAGTAGTATGTTTAAGAGGAATATGTAGTAGTTTGATTAAGAAGATTTTGAAGTAGTATGTTTAAGAGGAATATGAATTAGTATATTTAAGAAGAATATGAAGTAGTATATTTAAGAGGAATATGAAGTTGTATGTTTAAGAGGAATATGAAGTAGTATGTTTAATAAGAATATATTGTAGTAGTATGTTTAAGAGGAATATGCAGAAGTATGTTTAACAGGAATATGAAGTGGAATGTTAAAGAGGAATATGAAGTAGTATGTTTAAGAGGAATATGAAGTAGTATATTAAAGAGGAATATGAAGTAGTATATTTAAGAGAAATATAAAGTAGTATATTTAAGAGGAATATGAAGTAGTATGTTTAAGAGGAATATGCAGTAGTATGTTTAAGAGGAATATGAAGTGGTATGTTTAAGAGGAATATGAAGTAGTATGTTTAAGAGGAATATGAAGTAGCATGTTTAAGAGGAATATGAAGCAGAATGTTTGAGAGGAATATGAATTAGTATGGTTAAGAGGAATATGAAGTAGTATATTTAAGAGGAATATGAAGTTGTGTGTTTAAGAGGAATATGAAGTAGTATGTTTAATAAGAATATATTGTAGTAGTATGTTTAGGAGGAATATGCAGGAGTATGTTTAACAGGAATATGAAGTAGAATGTTAAAGAGGAATATGAAGTAGTATATTTAAGAGGAATATGAAGTAGTATATTTAAGAGGAATATGAAGTAGTATATTTAAGAGAAATATAAAGTAGTATATTTAAGAGGAATATGAAGCAGTATGCTTAAGAGGAATATGAAATAGTGTGTTTAAGAGAAATATGAAGTAGTATATTTGAGAGGAATATGAAGTAGTATATTTAAGAGGAATATGAAGTAGTATGCTTAAGAGGAATATGATGTAGTTTGTTTAAGAGAAATATGAAGTAGTATGTTTAAGAGGAATATGCAGTAGTATGTTTAAGAGGAATATGAAGTAGTATGTTTAAGGGGAATATGAAGTAATATGTTTAAGAGGAATTATGAAGTAGTATGTTTAAGAGGAATATGAAGTAGTATGTTTAAGAGGAATATGAAGCAGTATGTTTAAGAGGAATATGAAGTAGTATGTTTAATAGGAATATGCAGTAGTATATTTAAGAGGAATATGAAGTAGTATATTTAAGAGGAATATGAAGTAGTATGTTTAAGAGGAATATGCAGTAGTATGTTTAAGAGGAATATGAAGTATATGTTTAAGAGGAATATGCAGTAGTATGTTTAAGATGAATATGAAGTAGTATAAGAGGAATATGAAGTAGTATATTTAAGTGGAATATGAAGTAGTATATTTAAGAGGTATATGAAGTGGTATGTTTAAGAGGAATATGAAGTAGTAAGTTCAAGAGGAATATGAAGTAGTATATTTAAGAGGAATATGAAGTAGTATATTTAAGTGGATATGAAGTAGTATGTTTAAGAGGAATATAAAGTAGTATGTTTAAGAGGAATATGAACTAGTATGTTTAAGAGGAATATGAAGTAGTATGTTTAAGAAGAATATGAAGTAGTATGTTAAAGAGGAATATGAAGTAGTATGTTTAAGAGGAATATGAAGTAATATGTTTAAGAGGAATATGCAGCAGTATATTTAAGAGGAATATGAAGTAGTATATTTAAGAGTTATATGTATTAGTATATTTAAGAGGAATATGAAGTAATATGTTTAAGAGGAATATGAAGTAGTATGTTTAAGAGTAATATGAAGTAGTATGTTTAAAAGGAATATGAAGTAGTATATTTAAGAGGAATATGAAATAGTATGTTTAAGAGGAATATGAAATAGTATGTTTAAAAGGAATATGAAGTAGTATGTTTAAGAGAAATATGCAGTAGTATGTTTAAGAGGAATATGAAGTAGTATATTTAAGAATAATATGAGGGATTATATGTCAGAGGAATGTGAAGTATGATATTTAAGAGTAATATGAAGTAGTATATTTAAGAGGAATATGAAGTAGTATATTTAAGAGGATTATGAAGTAGTATGTTTAAGAGGAATATGTTGTAGTTTGTTTAAGAGAAATATGAAGTAGTATGTTTAAGAGGAATATGCAGTAGTATTTTTAAGAGGAATATGAAGTAGTATGTTTAATGGGAATATGAAATAGTATGCTTAAGAGGAATATGAAGTAGTATGTTTAAGAGGAATATGAAGTAGTATGTTTAAGAGGAATATGAAGTAGTATGTTTAAGAGGAATATGAAGTAGTATTTTTAAGAGGAATATGCAGTAGTATTTTTAAGAGGAATATGAACTAGTATATTTTAGAGGAATATGAAGTAGTATGTTTAAGAGGAATATGAAGTAGTATATTTAAGAGGAATATGAAGTAGTGTATTTAAGAGGAATATGAAGTAGTATATTTAAGAGGAATATGAAGTAATATGTTTAAGAGGAATATGAAGTAGTATGTTTAAGAGTAATATGAAGTAGTATGTTTAAAAGGAATATGAAGTAGAATATTTAAGAGGCATATGAAATAGTATGTTTAAGAGGAATATGAAGTAGTATGTTTAAGAGGAGTATGAAGTAGTATATTTAAGAGGAATATGAAGTAGTATGTTTAAGAGGATAATGAAGTAGTATTTTTAAGAGGAATATGCAGTAGTATTTTTAAGAGGAATATGAAGTAGTATGTTTAATGGGAATATGAAATAGTATGCTTAAGAGGAATATGAAGTAGTATGTTTAAGAGGAATATGAAGTAGTATGTTTAAGAGGAATATGAAGTAGTATGTTTAAGAGGAATATGAAGTAGTATTTTTAAGAGGAATATGCAGTAGTATTTTTAAGAGGAATATGAACTAGTATATTTTAGAGGAATATGAAGTAGTATGTTTAAGAGGAATATGAAGTAGTATATTTAAGAGGAATATGAAGTAGTGTATTTAAGAGGAATATGAAGTAGTATATTTAAGAGGAATATGAAGTAATATGTTTAAGAGGAATATGAAGTAGTATGTTTAAGAGTAATATGAAGTAGTATGTTTAAAAGGAATATGAAGTAGAATATTTAAGAGGCATATGAAATAGTATGTTTAAGAGGAATATGAAGTAGTATGTTTAAGAGGAGTATGAAGTAGTATATTTAAGAGGAATATGAAGTAGTATGTTTAAGAGGATAATGAAGTAGTATTTTTAAGAGGAATATGCAGTAGTATTTTTAAGAGGAATATGAACTAGTATATTTTAGAGGAATATGAAGTGGTATGTTTAAGATGAATATGAAGTAGCATATTTAAGAGTAATATGAAGTAGTATATTTAAGAGGAATATGAAGTATTATATTTAAGAGGAATATGAAGTTGTATGTTTAAGAGGAATATGAAGTAGTATGTTTAATAAGAATATATTGTAGTAGTATGTTTAAGAGGAATATGCAGAAGTATGTTTTACAGGAATATGAAGTAGAATGTTAAACAGGAATATGAAGTACTATGTTTAAGAGGAAAATGAAGTAGTATATTAAAGAGGAATATGAAGTAGTATATTTAAGAGAAATATAAAGTAGTATATTTAAGAGGAATATGAAGCAGTATGCTTAAGAGGAATATGAAATAGTGTGTTTAAGAGAAATATGAAGTAGTATGTGTAAGAGGAATATGAAGTAGTATATTGAAAAGGAATATGAAGGAGTATATTTAAGAACAACATGAAGTAGTATGTTTAAGAGGAATATGTAGTAGTTTGATTAAGAAGATTTTGAAGTAGTATGTTTAAGAGGAATATGAATTAGTATATTTAAGAGGAATATGAAGTAGTATATTTAAGAGGAATATAAAGTTGTATGTTTAAGAGGAATATGAAGTAGTATGTTTAATAAGAATATATTGTAGTAGTATGTTTAAGAGGAATATGCAGAAGTATGTTTAACAGGAATATGAAGTGGAATGTTAAAGAGGAATATGAAGTAGAATGTTTAAGAGGAATATGAAGTAGTATATTAAAGAGGAATATGAAGTAGTATATTTAAGAGAAATATAAAGTAGTATATTTAAGAGGAATATGAAGTAGTATGTTTAAGAGGAATATGCAGTAGTATGTTTAAGAGGAATATGAAGTGGTATGTTTAAGAGGAATATGAAGTAGTATGTTTAAGAGGAATATGAAGTAGCATGTGTAAGAGGAATACGAAGCAGAATGTTTAAGAGGAATATGAATTAGTATGGTTAAGAGGAATATGAAGTAGTATATTTAAGAGGAATAAGAAGTTGTGTGTTTAAGAGGAATATGAAGTAGTATGTTTAATAAGAATATATTGTAGTAGTATGTTTAAGAGGAATATGCAGAAGTATGTTTAACAGGAATATGAAGTAGAATGTTAAAGAGGAATATGAAGTAGTATGTTTAAGAGGAATATAAAGTAGTATATTTAAGAGGAATATGAAGTAGTATATTTAAGAGAAATATAAAGTAGTATATTTAAGAGGAATATGAAGTAGTATGCTTAAGAGGAATATGAAATAGTGTGTTTAAGATAAATATGAAGTAGTATGTTTAAGAGGAATATGAAGTAGTATATTGAAAAGGAATATGAAGTAGTATATTTAAGAGGAATATGAAGTAGTATGTTTAAGAGGAATATGAAGTAGTATGATTAAGAAGATTATGAAGTAGTATGTTTAAAAGGAATGATGAAGAAGTATGTTTAAGAGGAATATGAATTTAAGAGGAGTATGAAGTAGTTTATTTAAGAGGAATATGATGTAGTATATTTAAGAGGAATATGAAGTAGTATGTTTAGGAGGAATATAAAGTAGTATATTTAAGAGTAATATGAAGTATTATGTTTAAGAGGAATATGAAATAGTGTGTTTAAGAGAAATATGAAGTAGTATGTTTAAGAGGAATATGAAGTAGTATATTGAAAAGGAATATGAAGTAGTATATTTAAGAGGAATATGAAGTAGTATGTTTAAGAGGAACATGAAGTAGTATGTTTAAGAAGAATGTTAAGTAGTATGTTTAAAAGGAATATGAAGGAGAATGTTTAAGAGGAATATGAATTTAAGAGGAATATGATGTAGTATATTTAAGAGGAATATAAAGTAGTATGTTTAAGAGGAATATGAAGTAGTATGTTGAAGAGGAAAATGAAGTAGTATATTTAAGAGGAATATGAAGAAGTATATTTAAGAGAAATATGAGGTAGTATATTTAAGTGGAATATGAATTAGTATATTTAAGAGGAATATGAAGCAGTATGTTTAAGAGGAATATGAAGTAGTATGTTTAAGAGGAATATGAAGTAGTATGTTTAAGAGAAACATAAAGTAGAATGTTTAAGAGGAATATGAAGTAGTATGTTTAAGAGGAATATGAAGTAGTATGTTTAAGACGAATATGAAGTAGTATATTTAAGAGGAATATGAAGTAGTATGTTTAAGAGGAATATGATGTAGTTTGTTTAAGAGAAATATGAAGTAGTATGTTTAAGAGGAATATGAAGTAGTATATTTAAGAGGAATATGAAGTAGTATATTTAAGAGGAATATGAAGAATTATATTTAAGAGGAATGTGAAGTAGCATATTTAAGAGTAATATGAAGTAGTATATTTAAGAGGAATATGAAGTAGTATATTTAAGAGGAATATGAAGTAGTATGTTTAAGAGGAATATGATGTAGTTTGTTGAAGAGAAATATGAAGTAGTATGTTTAAGAGGAATATGCAGTAGTATGTTTAAGAGGAATATGAAGTAGTATGTTTAAGGGGAATATGCAGTAATATGTTTAAGAGGAATATGAAGTAGTATGTTTAAGAGGAATATGAAGTAGTATGTTTAAGAGGAATATGAAGTAGTATTTTTAAGAGGAATATGAAGTAGTATGTTTAAGAGGAATATGAAGTAGTATGATTAAGAAGATTATGAAGTAGTATGTTTAAAAGGAATGATGAAGAAGTATGTTTAAGAGGAATATGAATTTAAGAGGAGTATGAAGTAGTATATTTAAGAGGAATATGATGTAGTATATTTAAGAGGAATATGAAGAAGTATGTTTAGGAGGAATATAAAGTAGTATATTTAAGAGGAATATGAAGTAGTATGTTTAAGAGGAATATGCAGAAGTATGTTTAACAGGAATATGAAGTAGAATGTTAAACAGGAATATGAAGTACTATGTTTAAGAGGAAAATGAAGTAGTATATTAAAGAGGAATATGAAGTAGTATATTTAAGAGAAATATAAAGTAGTATATTTAAGAGGAATATGAAGCAGTATGCTTAAGAGGAATATGAAATAGTGTGTTTAAGAGAAATATGAAGTAGTATGTTTAAGAGGAATATGAAGTAGTATATTGAAAAGGAATATGAAGGAGTATATTTAAGAACAACATGAAGTAGTATGTTTAAGAGGAATATGTAGTAGTTTGATTAAGAAGATTTTGAAGTAGTATGTTTAAGAGGAATATGAATTAGTATATTTAAGAGGAATATGAAGTAGTATATTTAAGAGGAATATGAAGTTGTATGTTTAAGAGGAATATGAAGTAGTATGTTTAATAAGAATATATTGTAGTAGTATGTTTAAGAGGAATATGCAGAAGTATGTTTAACAGGAATATGAAGTGGAATGTTAAAGAGGAATATGAAGTAGTATGTTTAAGAGGAATATGAAGTAGTATATTAAAGAGGAATATGAAGTAGTATATTTAAGAGAAATATAAAGTATTATATTTAAGAGGAATATGAAGTAGTATGTTTAAGAGGAATATGCAGTAGTATGTTTAAGAAGAATATGAAGTGGTATGTTTAAGAGGAATATGAAGTAGTATGCTTAAGAGGAATATGAAGTAGCATGTTTAAGAGGAATATGAAGCAGAATGTTTTAGAGGAATATGAATTAGTATGGTTAAGAGGAATATGAAGTAGTATATTTAAGAGGAATATGAAGTTGTGTGTTTAAGAGGAATATGAAGTAGTATGTTTAATAAGAATATATTGTAGTAGTATGTTTAAGAGGAATATGCAGAAGTATGTTTAACAGGAATATGAAGTAGAATGTTAAAGAGGAATATGAAGTAGTATGTTTAAGAGGAATATGAAGTAGTATATTTAAGAGGAATATGAAGTAGTATATTTAAGAGAAATATAAAGTAGTATATTTAAGAGGAATATGAAGCAGTATGCTTAAGAGGAATATGAAATAGTGTGTTTAAGAGAAATATGAAGTAGTATATTTGAGAGGAATATGAAGTAGTATATTTAAGAGGAATATGAAGTAGTATATTTAAGAGGAATATGAAGTAGTATGTTTAAGAGGAATATGAAGTAGTATGTTTAAGGGGAATATGAAGTAGTATGTTTAAGAGAAACATAAAGTAGAATGTTTAAGAGGAATATGAAGTAGTATGTTTAAGAGGAATATGAAGTAGTATGTTTAAGACGAATATGAAGTAGTATATTTAAGAGGAATATGAAGTAGTATGTTTAAGAGGAATATGATGTAGTTTGTTTAAGAGAAATATGAAGTAGTATGTTTAAGAGGAATATGAAGTAGTATATTTAAGAGGAATATGAAGTAGTATATTTAAGAGGAATATGAAGAATTATATTTAAGAGGAATGTGAAGTAGCATATTTAAGAGTAATATGAAGTAGTATATTTAAGAGGAATATGAAGTAGTATATTTAAGAGGAATATGAAGTAGTATGTTTAAGAGGAATATGATGTAGTTTGTTGAAGAGAAATATGAAGTAGTATGTTTAAGAGGAATATGCAGTAGTATGTTTAAGAGGAATATGAAGTAGTATGTTTAAGGGGAATATGCAGTAATATGTTTAAGAGGAATATGAAGTAGTATGTTTAAGAGGAATATGAAGTAGTATGTTTAAGAGGAATATGAAGTAGTATTTTTAAGAGGAATATGAAGTAGTATGTTTAAGAGGAATATGAAGTAGTATGATTAAGAAGATTATGAAGTAGTATGTTTAAAAGGAATGATGAAGAAGTATGTTTAAGAGGAATATGAATTTAAGAGGAGTATGAAGTAGTATATTTAAGAGGAATATGATGTAGTATATTTAAGAGGAATATGAAGAAGTATGTTTAGGAGGAATATAAAGTAGTATATTTAAGAGGAATATGAAGTAGTATGTTTAAGAGGAATATGCAGAAGTATGTTTAACAGGAATATGAAGTAGAATGTTAAACAGGAATATGAAGTACTATGTTTAAGAGGAAAATGAAGTAGTATATTAAAGAGGAATATGAAGTAGTATATTTAAGAGAAATATAAAGTAGTATATTTAAGAGGAATATGAAGCAGTATGCTTAAGAGGAATATGAAATAGTGTGTTTAAGAGAAATATGAAGTAGTATGTTTAAGAGGAATATGAAGTAGTATATTGAAAAGGAATATGAAGGAGTATATTTAAGAACAACATGAAGTAGTATGTTTAAGAGGAATATGTAGTAGTTTGATTAAGAAGATTTTGAAGTAGTATGTTTAAGAGGAATATGAATTAGTATATTTAAGAGGAATATGAAGTAGTATATTTAAGAGGAATATGAAGTTGTATGTTTAAGAGGAATATGAAGTAGTATGTTTAATAAGAATATATTGTAGTAGTATGTTTAAGAGGAATATGCAGAAGTATGTTTAACAGGAATATGAAGTGGAATGTTAAAGAGGAATATGAAGTAGTATGTTTAAGAGGAATATGAAGTAGTATATTAAAGAGGAATATGAAGTAGTATATTTAAGAGAAATATAAAGTATTATATTTAAGAGGAATATGAAGTAGTATGTTTAAGAGGAATATGCAGTAGTATGTTTAAGAAGAATATGAAGTGGTATGTTTAAGAGGAATATGAAGTAGTATGCTTAAGAGGAATATGAAGTAGCATGTTTAAGAGGAATATGAAGCAGAATGTTTTAGAGGAATATGAATTAGTATGGTTAAGAGGAATATGAAGTAGTATATTTAAGAGGAATATGAAGTTGTGTGTTTAAGAGGAATATGAAGTAGTATGTTTAATAAGAATATATTGTAGTAGTATGTTTAAGAGGAATATGCAGAAGTATGTTTAACAGGAATATGAAGTAGAATGTTAAAGAGGAATATGAAGTAGTATGTTTAAGAGGAATATGAAGTAGTATATTTAAGAGGAATATGAAGTAGTATATTTAAGAGAAATATAAAGTAGTATATTTAAGAGGAATATGAAGCAGTATGCTTAAGAGGAATATGAAATAGTGTGTTTAAGAGAAATATGAAGTAGTATATTTGAGAGGAATATGAAGTAGTATATTTAAGAGGAATATGAAGTAGTATGCTTAAGAGGAATATGATGTAGTTTGTTTAAGAGAAATATGAAGTAGTATGTTTAAGAGGAATATGCAGTAGTATGTCTAAGAGGAATATGAAGTAGTATGTTTAAGGGGAATATGAAGTAATATGTTTAAGAGGAATTATGAAGTAGTATGTTTAAGAGGAATATGAAGTAGTATGTTTAAGAGGAATATGAAGCAGTATGTTTAAGAGGAATATGAAGTAGTATGTTTAATAGGAATATGCAGTAGTATATTTAAGAGGAATATGAAGTAGTATATTTAAGAGGAATATGAAGTAGTATGTTTAAGAGGAATATGCAGTAGTATGTTTAAGAGGAATATGAAGTATATGTTTAAGAGGAATATGCAGTATTATGTTTAAGATGAATATGAAGTAGTATAAGAGGAATATGAAGTAGTATATTTAAGTGGAATATGAAGTAGTATATTTAAGAGGTATATGAAGTGGTATGTTTAAGAGGAATATGAAGTAGTAAGTGCAAGAGGAATATGAAATAGTATATTTAAGAGGAATATGAAGTAGTATATTTAAGTGGATATGAAGTAGTATGTTTAAGAGGAATATAAAGTAGTATGTTTAAGAGGAATATGAACTAGTATGTTTAAGAGGAATATGAAGTAGTATGTTCAAGAAGAATATGAAGTAGTATGTTAAAGAGGAATATGAAGTAGTATGTTTAAGAGGAATATGAAGTAATATGTTTAAGAGGAATATGCAGCAGTATATTTAAGAGGAATATGAAGTAGTATATTTAAGAGTTATATGTATTAGTATATATAAGAGGAATATGAAGTAATATGTTTAAGAGGAATATGAAGTAGTATGTTTAAGAGTAATATGAAGTAATATGTTTAAAAGGAATATGAAGTAGTATATTTAAGAGGAATATGAAATAGTATGTTTAAGAGGAATATGAAGTAGTATGTTTAAGAGGAATATGAAGTAGTATGTTTAAGAGAAATATGCAGTAGTATGTTTAAGAGGAATATGAAGTAGTATATTTAAGAGGAATATGAAGGATTATATTTCAGAGGAATGTGAAGTATGATATTTAAGAGTAATATGAAGTAGTATATTTAAGAGGAATATGAAGTAGTATATTTAAGAGGATTATGAAGTAGTATGTTTAAGAGGAATATGTTGTAGTTTGTTTAAGAGAAATATGAAGTAGTATGTTTAAGAGGAATATGCAGTAGTATGTTTAAGAGGAATATGAAGTAGTATGTTTAAGGGGAATATGAAATAGTATGTTTAAGAGAAATATGAAGTAGTATGTTTAAGAGGAATATGAAGTAGTATTTTTAAGAGGAATATGAAGTAGTATGTTTAAGAGGAATATGAAGTAGTATTTTTAAGAGGAATATGCAGTAGTATTTTTAAGAGGAATATGAACTAGTATATTTTAGAGGAATATGAAGTAGTATGTTTAAGAGGAATATGAAGTAGTATATTTAAGAGGAATATGAAGTAGTGTATTTAAGAGGAATATGAAGTAGTATATTTAAGAGGAATATGAAGTAATATGTTTAAGAGGAATATGAAGTAGTATGTTTAAGAGTAATATGAAGTAGTATGTTTAAAAGGAATATGAAGTAGAATATTTTAGAGGAATATGAAATAGTATGTTTAAGAGGAATATGAAGTAGTATGTTTAAGAGGAGTATGAAGTAGTATATTTAAGAGGAATATGAAGTAGTATGTTTAAGAGGAATATGAAGTAGTATTTTTAAGAGGAATATGCAGTAGTATTTTTAAGAGGAATATGAACTAGTATATTTTAGAGGAATATGAAGTGGTATGTTTAAGATGAATATGAAGTAGCATATTTAAGAGGAATATGAAGTAGTATATTTAAGAGGAATATGAAGTATTATATTTAAGAGGAATATGAAGTTGTATGTTTAAGAGGAATATGAAGTAGTATGTTTAATAAGAATATATTGTAGTAGTATGTTTAAGAGGAATATGCAGAAGTATGTTTGACAGGAATATGAAGTAGAATGTTAAACAGGAATATGAAGTACTATGTTTAAGAGGAAAATGAAGTAGTATATTAATGAGGAATATGAAGTAGTATATTTAAGAGAAATATAAAGTAGTATATTTAAGAGGAATATGAAGCAGTATGCTTAAGAGGAATATGAAATAGTGTGTTTAAGAGAAATATGAAGTAGTATGTTTAAGAGGAATATGAAGTAGTATATTAAAAAGGAATATGAAGGAGTATATTTAAGAACAACATGAAGTAGTATGTTTAAGAGGAATATGTAGTAGTTTGATTAAGAAGATTATGAAGTAGTATGTTTAAGAGGAATATGAATTAGTATATTTAAGAGGAATATGAAGTTGTATATTTAAGAAGAATATGAAGAATTATATTTAAGAGGAATGTGAAGTAGCATATTTAAGAGTAATATGAAGTAGTATATTTAAGAGGAATATGAAGTAGTATGTTTAAGAGGAACATGAAGTAGTATGTTTAAGAAGAATGTTACGTAGTATGTTTAAAAGGAATATGAAGGAGAATGTTTAAGAGGAATATGAATTTAAGAGGAATATGATGTAGTATATTTTAGAGGAATATAAAGTAGTATGTTTAAGAGGAATATGAAGTAGTATATTGAAGAGGAAAATGAAGTAGTATATTTAAGAGGAATATGAAGTAGTATATTTAAGAGAAATATGAAGTAGTATATTTAAGTGGAATATGAAGTAGTAAATTTAAGAGGAATATGAAGTAGTATGTTTCAGAGGAATATGAAGTAGTATGTTTAAGAGGAATATGAAGTAGTATGTTTAAAAGGAATATGAAGTAGAATATTTAAGAGGAATATGAAATAGTATGTTTAAGAGGAATATGAAGTAGTATGTTTAAGAGGAGTATGAAGTAGTATATTTAAGAGGAATATGAAGTAGTATGTTTAAGAGGAATATGAAGTAGTATTTTTAAGAGGAATATGCAGTAGTATTTTTAAGAGGAATATGAACTAGTATATTTTAGAGGAATATGAAGTAGTATGTTTAAGATGAATATGAAGTAGCATATTTAAGAGGAATATGAAGTAGTATATTTAAGAGGAATATGAAGTATTATATTTAAGAGGAATATGAAGTTGTATGTTTAAGAGGAATATTAAGTAGTATGTTTAATAAGAATATATTGTAGTAGTATGTTTAAGAGGAATATGCAGAAGTATGTTTAACAGGAATATGAAGTAGAATGTTAAACAGGAATATGAAGTACTATGTTTAAGAGGAAAATGAAATAGTATATTAAAGAGGAATATGAAGTAGTATATTTAAGAGAAATATAAAGTAGTATATTTAAGAGGAATATGAAGCAGTATGCTTAAGAGGAATATGAAATAGTGTGTTTAAGAGAAATATGAAGTAGTATGTTTAAGAGCAATATGAAGTAGTATATTGAAAAGGAATATGAAGGAGTATATTTAAGAACAACATGAAGTAGTATGTTTAAGAGGAATATGTAGTAGTTTGATTAAGAAGATTATGAAGTAGTATGTTTAAGAGGAATATGAATTAGTATATTTAAGAGGAATATGAAGTAGTATATTTAAGAGGAATATGAAGTTGTATGTTTAAGAGGAATATGAAGTAGTATGTTTAATAAGAATATATTGTAGTAGTATGTTTAAGAGGAATATGCACAAGTATGTTTAACAGGAACATGAAATGGAATGTTAAAGAGGAATATGAAGTAGTATGTTTAAGAGGAATATGAAGTAGTATATTAAAGAGGAATATGAAGTAGTATATTTAAGAGAAATATAAAGTAGTATATTTAAGAGGAATATGAAGTAGTATGTTTAAGAGGAATATGCAGTAGTATGTTTAAGAGGAATATGAAGTGGTATGTTTAAGAGGAATATGAAGTAGTATGTTTAAGAGGAATATGAAGTAGCATGTTTAAGAGGAATATGAAGCAGAATGTTTAAGAGGAATATGAATTAGTATGTTTAAGAGGAATATGAAGTAGTATATTTAAGGGGAATATGAAGTTGTGTGTTTAAGAGGAATATGAAGTAGTATGTTTAATAAGAATATATTGTAGTAGTATGTTTAAGAGGAATATGCAGAAGTATGTTTAACAGGAATATGAAGTAGAATGTTAAAGAGGAATATGAAGTAGTATGTTTAACAGGAATATGAAGTAGTATATTGTAGAGGAATATGAAGTAGTATATTTAAGAGAAATATAAAGTAGTATATTTAAGAGGAATATGAAGTAGTATGCTTAAGAGGAATATGAAATAGTGTGTTTAAGAGAAATATGAAGTAGTATGTTTAAGAGGAATATGAAGTAATATATTGAAAAGAAATATGAAGTAGTATATTTAAGAGGAATATGAAGTAGTATGTTTAAGAGGAACATGAATTAGTATGTTTAAGAAGAATGTTAAGTAGTATGTTTAAAAGGAATATGAAGGAGAATGTTTAAGTGGAATATGAATTTAAGAGGAATATGATGTAGTATATTTAAGAGGAATATAAAGTAGTATGTTTAGGAGGAATATGAAGTAGTATGTTGAAGAGGACAATGAAGTAGTATATTTAAGAGGAATATGAAGTAGTATATTTAAGAGAAATATGAGGTAGTATATTTAAGTGGAATATGAAGTAGTATATTTAAGAGGAATATGAAGTAGTATGTTTAAGAGGAATATGAAGTAGTATGTTTAAGAGGAATATGAAGTAGTATGTTTAAGAGAAACATAAAGTAGTATGTTTAAGAGGAATATGAAGTAGTATGTTTAAGAGGAATATGAAGTAGTATGTTTAAGACGAATATGAAGTAGTATATTTAAGAGGAATATGAAGTAGTATGTTTAAGAGGAATATGATGTAGTTTGTTTAAGAGAAATATGAAGTAGTATGTTTTAGAGGAATATGAAGTAGTATGTTTAAGAGGAATATGAAGTAGTATATTTAAGAGGAATATAAAGAATTATATTTAAGAGGAATGTGAAGTAGCATATTTAAGAGTAATATGAAGTAGTATATTTAAGAGGAATATGAAGAAGTATATTTAAGAGGGATATGAAGTAGTATGTTTAAGAGGAATATGATGTAGTTTGTTGAAGAGAAATATGAAGTAGTATGTTTAAGAGGAATATGCAGTAGTATGTTTAAGAGGAATATGAAGTAGTATGTTTAAGGGGAATATGCAGTAATATGTTTAAGAGGAATATGAAGTAGTATGTTTAAGAGGAATATGAAGTAGTATGTTTAAGAGGAATATGAAGTAGTATATTTAAGAGGAATATGAAGTAGTATGTTTAAGAGGAATATGAAGTAGTATGATTAAGAAGATTATGAAGTAGTATGTTTAAAAGGAATGATGAAGAAGTATGTTTAAGAGGAATATGAATTTAAGAGGAGTATGAAGTAGTATATTTAAGAGGAATATGATGTAGTATATTTAAGAGGAATATGAAGTAGTATGTTTAGGAGGAATATAAAGTAGTATATTTAAGAGTAATTTGAAGTATTATGTTTAAGAGGAATATGAAATAGTGTGTTTAAGAGAAATATGAAGTAGTATGTTTAAGAGGAATATGAAGTAGTATATTGAAAAGGAATATGAAGTAGTATATTTAAGAGGAATATGAAGTAGTATGTTTAAGAGGAACATGAAGTAGTATGTTTAAGAAGAATGTTACGTAGTATGTTTAAAAGGAATATGAAGGAGAATGTTTAAGAGAAATATGAATTTAAGAGGAATATGATGTAGTATATTTTAGAGGAATATAAAATAGTATGTTTAAGAGGAATATGAAGTAGTATGTTGAAGAGGAAAATGAAGTAGTATATTTAAGAGGAATATGAAGTAGTATATTTAAGAGAAATATGAAATAGTATATTTAAGTTGAATATGAAGTAGTATATTTAAGAGGAATATGAAGTAGTATGTTTAAGAGGAATATGAAGTAGTATGTTTAAGAGGAATATGAAGTAATATATTTAAGAGGAATATGAATTGGTATATTTAAGAGGAATATGAAGTAGTATGTTTAAGAGAAACATAAAGTAGTATGTTTAAGAGGAATATGAAGTAGTATGTTTAAGAGGAATATGAAGTAGTATGTTTAAGACGAATATGAAGTAGTATATTTCAGAGGAATATGAAGTAGTATGTTTAAGAGGAATATGATGTAGTTTGTTTAAGAGAAATATGAAGTAGTATGTTTAAGAGGAATATGAAGTAGTATGTTTAAGAGGAATATGAAGTAGTATATTTAAGAGGAATATGAAGAATTATATTTAAGAGGAATGTGAAGTAGCATATTTAAGAGTAATATGAAGTAGTATATTTAAGAGGAATATGAAGTAGTATATTTAAGAGGAATATGAAATAGTATGTTTAAGAGGATTTTATGATGTAGTTTGTTGAAGAGAAATATGAAGTAGTATGTTTAAGAGGAATATGCAGTAGTATGTTTAAGAGGAATATGAAGTAGTATGTTTAAGGGGAATATGAAGTAATATGTTTAAGAGGAATATGAAGTAGTATGTTTAAGAGGATTATGAAGTAGTATGTTTAAGAGGAATATGAAGTAGTATGTTTAAGAGGAATATGAAGTAGTATGTTTAAGAGGAATATGAAGTAGTATGTTTAAGACGAATATGAAGTAGTATATTTCAGAGGAATATGAAGTAGTATGTTTAAGAGGAATATGATGTAGTTTGTTTAAGAGAAATATGAAGTAGTATGTTTAAGAGGAATATGAAGTAGTATGTTTAAGAGGAATATGAAGTAGTATATTTAAGAGGAATATGAAGAATTATATTTAAGAGGAATGTGAAGTAGCATATTTAAGAGTAATATAAAGTAGTATATTTAAGAGGAATATGAAGTAGTATATTTAAGAGGAATATGAAATAGTATGTTTAAGAGGAATATGATGTAGTTTGTTGAAGAGAAATATGAAGTAGTATGTTTAAGAGGAATATGCAGTAGTATGTTTAAGAGGAATATGAAGTAGTATGTTTAAGGGGAATATGAAGTAATATGTTTAAGAGGAATATGAAGTAGTATGTTTAAGAGGATTATGAAGTAGTATGTTTAAGAGGAATATGAAGTAGTATATTTAAGAGGAATATGAAGTAGTATGTTTAAAAGGAATATGAAGTAGTATGTATAAGAGGAATATGAAGTAGTATATTTAAGAGGAATATGAAGTAGTATATTTAAGAGGAATATGAAGTAGTATGTATAAGAGGAATATGAAGTAGCATGTTTAAGAGGAATATGAAGTAGTATGTTTAAGAGCAATATAAAGTAGTATGTTTAAGAGCAATATAAAGTAGTATGTTTAAGAGGAATATGAAGTAGTATATTTAAGAGGAATGTGAAGTAGCATATTTAAGAGTAATATGAAGTAGTATATTTAAGAGGAATATGAAGTAGTATGTTTAAGGGGAATATGAAGTAATATGTTTAAGAGGAATATGAAGTAGTATGTTTAAGAAGAATGTTAAGTAGTATGTTCAAAAGGAATATGAAGGAGAATGTTTAAGAGGAATATGAATTTAAGAGGAATATGATGTAGTATATTTAAGAGGAATATAAAGTAGTATGTTTAAGAGGAATATGAAGTAGCATATTTAAGAGGAATATGAAGTAGTATGTTTAATAGAAATATGCAGTAGTATATTTAAGAGGAATATGAAGTTGTATATTTTAGAGGAATATGAAGTAGTATGTTTAAGAGGAATATGAAGTAGCATATTTAAGAGGAATATGAAGTAGTATGTTTAATAGAAATATGCAGTAGTATATTTAAGAGGAATATGAAGTTGTATATTTAAGAGGAATATGAAGTAGTATGTTTAAGAGGAATATGCAGTAGTATGTTTAAGAGGAATATGAAGTGGTATGTTTAAGAGGAATATGGAGTAGTATGTTTAAGAGGAATATGAAGTAGAATGTTTAAGAGGAATATGAAGCAGAATGTTTAAGAGGAATATGAATTAGTATGTTTAAGAGGAATATGAAGTAGTATGTTTAAGAGGAATATGGAGTAGTATGTTTAAGAGGAATATTAAGTAGAATGTTTAAGAGGAATATGAAGCAGAATGTTTAAGAGGAATATGAATTAGTATGTTTAATAGGAATATGAAGTAGTATGTTTAAGAGGAATATGAAGTAGTATATTGAAAAGGAAAATGTAGTAGTATATTTAAGAGGAATATAAAGTAGTATGTTTAAGAGGAATATGAAGTAGTATGATTAAGAAGATTATGAAGTAGTATGTTTAAAAGGAATATGAAGTAGTATATTTAAGAGGAATATGATGTAGTATATTTAAGATGAATATGTAGTAGTATATTTAGGAAGAATATAAAGTAGTATATTTAAGAGTAATATGAAGTAGTATGTTTAAGAGGAATATGATGTAGTTTGTTGAAGAGAAATATGAAGTAGTATGTTTAAGAGGAATATGCAGTAGTATGTTTAAGAGGAATATGAAGTAGTATGTTTAAGGGGAATATGAAGTAATATGTTTAAGAGGAATATGAAGTAGTATGTTTAAGAGGATTATGAAGTAGTATGTTTAAGAGGAATATGAAGTAGTATGTTTAAGAGGAATATGAAGTAGTATGTTTAAGAGGAATATGAAGTAGTATGTTTAAGACGAATATGAAGTAGTATATTTCAGAGGAATATGAAGTAGTATGTTTAAGAGGAATATGATGTAGTTTGTTTAAGAGAAATATGAAGTAGTATGTTTAAGAGGAATATGAAGTAGTATGTTTAAGAGGAATATGAAGTAGTATATTTAAGAGGAATATGAAGAATTATATTTAAGAGGAATGTGAAGTAGCATATTTAAGAGTAATATGAAGTAGTATATTTAAGAGGAATATGAAGTAGTATATTTAAGAGGAATATGAAATAGTATGTTTAAGAGGAATATGATGTAGTTTGTTGAAGAGAAATATGAAGTAGTATGTTTAAGAGGAATATGCAGTAGTATGTTTAAGAGGAATATGAAGTAGTATGTTTAAGGGGAATATGAAGTAATATGTTTAAGAGGAATATGAAGTAGTATGTTTAAGAGGATTATGAAGTAGTATGTTTAAGAGGAATATGAAGTAGTATATTTAAGAGGAATATGAAGTAGTATGTTTAAAAGGAATATGAAGTAGTATGTATAAGAGGAATATGAAGTAGTATATTTAAGAGGAATATGAAGTAGTATATTTAAGAGGAATATGAAGTAGTATGTATAAGAGGAATATGAAGTAGCATGTTTAAGAGGAATATGAAGTAGTATGTTTAAGAGCAATATAAAGTAGTATGTTTAAGAGCAATATAAAGTAGTATGTTTAAGAGGAATATGAAGTAGTATATTTAAGAGGAATGTGAAGTAGCATATTTAAGAGTAATATGAAGTAGTATATTTAAGAGGAATACGTGGGCTACTATATATATTTCTGGCCTAATAATGAAAATGCGAATATTTATCAACGAAAAAGGTTTTATTGTTTTTCAAAATATTCTCCATCAAGATTTATACACTTTTGCATGCGCTCAAACCAATTTTCGAAGCACTTTTTCCACTCCGATTGAGACACCTCCAAAACATGGTTTTTGAATGCTTCAACAGCATCTTCTGGCGACGAAAATTAAAAAGAAGTCATTGGGTGCCAAGTCAGGGCTGTACGGAGGATGACCCATCAATTCGACGTTTTGTCCGGTCAAAAAGGCGCTGGTTTGAGCCGATGTGTGAGAGCTCGCATTGTCATGGTGCACAATGATTCGACTTCTCTTGTTCGTTTTTCGAATTTCTCCGAAGACTTCAGGCAAACAAATGGTGGTGTACCACTCAGAATTGACCGTCCTACGTTGCACAAGCGGAACAGTCGCCACATGACCAGTTTTGCCAAAGAAACAAGCGACCATTTGCTTCGAAGTGCTTCTTCCACGAACAACTTTCGTTGGATTTGACTCGTCTTGGAAGACCCACACGGTCGATTGCTGTTTTGTTTCGGGCTCATACGCATAGATCCATGATTCGTCACCTGTGACGATCTTATAAACGTCTTTTGAAGCACCGCGATCGTATTTTTTCAGCATTTCTTTACACCAATCCACACGAGCCTTTTTTTGAGCGATTGTCAAATTGTGCGGGATCCAACGAGAACAAACCTTTTTTACGGCCAGGTGTTCATGCAATATCGAATGTATGCTGGTGGGAGAAATGCCTAGGCATGCCTCTATCTCACGGTATGTCACATGACGGTCTTGCATTATCAGTTCACGTACGGCATCGATGTTTTCTGGAACAACGGCTGTTTTTGGACGACCTTCACGGAATTCGTCTTTGAGCGAGCGTCGGCCACGATTGAATTCGTTGTACCAGTTTTTCACAGTGCTATAGGATGGTGCTTCATAGCCATACAAAGATTTAAGTTCATCGATGCACTCTTGTCGTGATAATCCACGTCGAAAGTTGTGAAAAATGATCGCACGAAAATGTTCACGAGTTAATTCCATTTTTTTGCCAAATTGATTTTTTCAAGTCACTGTAAACAACACAAATGATAGTCGTACGTCAAAACGTTCTGAGTACGTTTATGCTAAAAAATGTCAAACTTTCCAATGGAAATGTCAGATCGCACCTGGCAACACTTAGTGTTGCCTAGGCCAGAAATATATATAGTAGCCTACGTATGAAGTAGTATGTTTAAGGGGAATATGAAGTAATATGTTTAAGAGGAATATGAAGTAGTATGTTTAAGAAGAATGTTAAGTAGTATGTTCAAAAGGAATATGAAGGAGAATGTTTAAGAGGAATATGAATTTAAGAGGAATATGATGTAGTATATTTAAGAGGAATATAAAGTAGTATGTTTTAAGAGGAATATGAAGTAGCATATTTAAGAGGAATATGAAGTAGTATGTTTAATAGAAATAATGCAGTAGTATATTTAAGAGGAATATGAAGTTGTATATTTTAGAGGAATATGAAGTAGTATGTTTAAGAGGAATATGAAGTAGCATATTTAAGAGGAATATGAAGTAGTATGTTTAATAGAAATATGCAGTAGTATATTTAAGAGGAATATGAAGTTGTATATTTAAGAGGAATATGAAGTAGTATGTTTAAGAGGAATATGCAGTAGTATGTTTAAGAGGAATATGAAGTGGTATGTTTAAGAGGAATATGGAGTAGTATGTTTAAGAGGAATATGAAGTAGAATGTTTAAGAGGAATATGAAGCAGAATGTTTAAGAGGAATATGAATTAGTATGTTTAAAGAGGAATATGAAGTAGTATGTTTAAGAGGAATATGGAGTAGTATGTTTAAGAGGAATATTAAGTAGAATGTTTAAGAGGAATATGAAGCAGAATGTTTAAGAGGAATATGAATTAGTATGTTTAATAGGAATATGAAGTAGTATGTTTAAGAGGAATATGAAGTAGTATATTGAAAAGGAAAATGTAGTAGTATATTTAAGAGGAATATAAAGTAGTATGTTTAAGAGGAATATGAAGTAGTATGATTAAGAAGATTATGAAGTAGTATGTTTAAAAGGAATATGAAGTAGTATATTTAAGAGGAATATGATGTAGTATATTTAAGATGAATATGTAGTAGTATATTTAGGAAGAATATAAAGTAGTATATTTAAGAGTAATATGAAGTAGTATGTTTAAGAGGAATATGAAATAGTGTGTTTAAGAGGAATATGAAGTTGTATGTTTAAGAGGAATATGAAGTAGTATGTTTAATAAGAATATATTGTAGTAGTATGTTTAAGAGGAATATGCAGAAGTATGTTTAACAGGAATATGAAGTAGAATGTTAAAGAGGAATATGAAGTAGTATGTTTAAGAGGAATATGAAGTAGTATATTAAAGAGGAATATGAAGTAGTATATTTAAGAGAAATATAAAGTAGTATATTTAAGAGGAATATGAAGTAGTATGCTTAAGAGGAATATGAAATAGTGTGTTTAAGAGAAATATGAAGTAGTATGTTTAAGAGGAATATGAAGTAGTATATTGAAAAGGAAAGTGAAGTAGTATATTTAAGAGGAATATAAAGTAGTGTGTTTAAGAGGAATATGAAGTAGTATGATTAAGAAGATTATGAAGTAGTATGTTTAAAAGGAATATGAAGAAGCATGTTTAAGAGGAATATGAATTTAAGAGGAATATAAAGTATTATATTTAAGAGTAATATGAAGTAGTATATTTAAGAGGAATATGAAGAATTATATTTAAGAGGAATGTGAAGTAGTATATTTAAGATTAATATGAAGTACTATATTTAAGAGGAATATGAAGTAGTATATTTAAGAGGAATATGAAGTAGTATGCTTAAGAGGAATATGATGTAGTTTGTTTAAGAGAAATATGAAGTAGTATGTTTAAGAGGAATATGCAGTATTATGTTTAAGAGGAATATGAAGTAGTATGTTTAAAGGGAATATGAAGTAAAATGTTTAAGAGGAATTATGAAGTAGTATGTTTGAGATTAATATGAAGCAGTATGTTTAAGAGAAATATGAAGTAGTATTTTTAAGAGGAATATGCAGTAGTATTTTTGAGAGGAATATGAAGTAGTATGTTTAAGAGGAATATGAAGTAGTATGTTTAAGAGGAATATGAAGTAGTATGTTTAAGAGGAATATGAAGTAGTATATTTAAGAGGAATATGAAGAATTATATTTAAGAGGAATTTGAAATAGCATATTTAAGAGTAATATGAAGTAGTATATTTAAGAGGAATATGAAGTAGTATATTTAAGAGGAATATGAAGTAGTATGCTTAAGAGGAATATGATGTAGTTTGCTTAAGAGAAATATGAAGTATCTGTTTAAGAGGAATATGCAGTAGTATGTTTAAGATGAATATGAAGTAGTATGTTTAAAAGGAATATGCAGAAGTATGTTTAACCGAAATATGAAGTAGAATGTTAAAGAGGAATATGAAGTAGTATGTTTAAGAGGAATATGAAGTAGTATATTTAAGAGGAATATGAAGTAGTATATTTAAGAGAAATATAAAGTAGTATATTTAAGAGGAATATGAAGTAGAATGCTTAAGAGGAATATGAAATAGTGTGTTTAAGAGAAATATGAAGTAGTATGTTTAAGAGGAATATGAAGTAGTATATTGAAAAGGAATATGAAGTAGTATATTTAAGAGGAATATGAAGTAGTATGTTTAAGAGGAATATGAAGTAGTATGATTAAGAAGATTAAGAAGTATGTTTAAAAGGAATGATGAAGAAGTATGTTTAAGAGGAATATGAATTTAAGAGGAGTATGAAGTAGTATATTGAAGAGGAATATGATGTAGTATATTTAAGAGGAATATGAAGTAGTATGTTTAGGAGGAATATGAAGTAGTATATTTAAAAGTAATATGAAGTATTATGTTTAAGAGGAATATGAAATAGTGTGTTTAAGAGAAATATGAAGTAGTATGTTTAAGAGGAATATGAAGTAGTATATTGAAAAGGAATATGAAATAGTATATTTAAGAGGAATATGAAGTAGTATGTTTAAGAGGAACATGAAGTAGTATGTTTAAGAAGAATGTTAAGTAGTATGTTCAAAAGGAATATGAAGGAGAATGTTTAAGAGGAATATGAATTTAAGAGGAATATGATGTAGTATATTTAAGAGGAATATAAAGTAGTATGTTTAAGAGGAATATGAAGTAGTATGTTGAAGAGGAAAATGAAGTAGTATATTTAAGAGGAATATGAAGTAGTATATTTAAGAGAAATATGAAGTAGTATATTTAAGGGGAATATGAATTAGTATATTTAAGAGGAATATGAAGTAGTATGTTTAAGAGGAATATGAAGTAGTATGTTTAAGAGGAATATGAAGTGGTATGTTTAAGAGGAATATGGAGTAGTATGTTTAAGAGGAATATGAAGTAGAATGTTTAAGAGGAATATGAAGCAGAATGTTTAAGAGGAATATGAATTAGTATGTTTAAGAGGAATATGAAGTAGTATGTTTAAGAGGAATATGGAGTAGTATGTTTAAGAGGAATATGAAGTAGAATGTTTAAGAGGAATATGAAGCAGAATGTTTAAGAGGAATATGAATTAGTATGTTTAAGAGGAATATGAAGTAGTATGTTTAAGAGGAATATGAAGTAGTATATTGAAAAGGAAAATGAAGTAGTATATTTAAGAGGAATATAAAGTAGTATGTTTAAGAGGAATATGAAGTAGTATGATTAAGAAGATTATGAAGTAGTATGTTTAAAAGGAATATGAAGTAGTATATTTAAGAGGAATATGATGTAGTATATTTAAGATGAATATGTAGTAGTATATTTAGGAAGAATATAAAGTAGTATATTTAAGAGTAATATGAAGTAGTATGTTTAAGAGGAATATGAAATAGTGTGTTTAAGAGGAATATGAAGTTGTATGTTTAAGAGGAATATGAAGTAGTATGTTTAATAAGAATATATTGTAGTAGTATGTTTAAGAGGAATATGCAGAAGTATGTTTAACAGGAATATGAAGTAGAATGTTAAAGAGGAATATGAAGTAGTATGTTTAAGAGGAATATGAAGTAGTATATTAAAGAGGAATATGAAGTAGTATATTTAAGAGAAATATAAAGTAGTATATTTAAGAGGAATATGAAGTAGTATGCTTAAGAGGAATATGAAATAGTGTGTTTAAGAGAAATATGAAGTAGTATGTTTAAGAGGAATATGAAGTAGTATATTGAAAAGGAAAGTGAAGTAGTATATTTAAGAGGAATATAAAGTAGTGTGTTTAAGAGGAATATGAAGTAGTATGATTAAGAAGATTATGAAGTAGTATGTTTAAAAGGAATATGAAGAAGCATGTTTAAGAGGAATATGAATTTAAGAGGAATATAAAGTATTATATTTAAGAGTAATATGAAGTAGTATATTTAAGAGGAATATGAAGAATTATATTTAAGAGGAATGTGAAGTAGTATATTTAAGAGTAATATGAAGTACTATATTTAAGAGGAATATGAAGTAGTATATTTAAGAGGAATATGAAGTAGTATGCTTAAGAGGAATATGATGTAGTTTGTTTAAGAGAAATATGAAGTAGTATGTTTAAGAGGAATATGCAGTAGTATGTTTAAGAGGAATATGAAGCAGTATGTTTAAAGGGAATATGAAGTAATATGTTTAAGAGGAATTATGAAGTAGTATGTTTGAGATTAATATGAAGCAGTATGTTTAAGAGGAATATGAAGTAGTATTTTTAAGAGGAATATGCAGTAGTATTTTTGAGAGGAATATGAAGTAGTATGTTTAAGAGGAATATGAAGTAGTATGTTTAAGAGGAATATGAAGTAGTATGTTTAAGAGGAATATGAAGTAGTATATTTAAGAGGAATATGAAGAATTATATTTAAGAGGAATTTGAAGTAGCATATTTAAGAGTAATATGAAGTAGTATATTTAAGAGGAATATGAAGTAGTATATTTAAGAGGAATATGAAGTAGTATGCTTAAGAGGAATATGATGTAGTTTGCTTAAGAGAAATATGAAGTATCTGTTTAAGAGGAATATGCAGTAGTATGTTTAAGATGAATATGAAGTAGTATGTTTAAGAGGAATATGCAGAAGTATGTTTAACCGAAATATGAAGTAGAATGTTAAAGAGGAATATGAAGTAGTATGTTTAAGAGGAATGTGAAGTAGTATATTTAAGAGGAATATGAAGTAGTATATTTAAGAGAAATATAAAGTAGTATATTTAAGAGGAATATGAAGTAGAATGCTTAAGAGGAATATGAAATAGTGTGTTTAAGAGAAATATGAAGTAGTATGTTTAAGAGGAATATGAAGTAGTATATTGAAAAGGAATATGAAGTAGTATATTTAAGAGGAATATGAAGTAGTATGTTTAAGAGGAATATGAAGTAGTATGATTAAGAAGATTAAGAAGTAGTATGTTTAAAAGGAATGATGAAGAAGTATGTTTAAGAGGAATATGAATTTAAGAGGAGTATGAAGTAGTATATTGAAGAGGAATATGATGTAGTATATTTAAGAGGAATATGAAGTAGTATGTTTAGGAGGAATATAAAGTAGTATATTTAAGAGTAATATGAAGTATTATGTTTAAGAGGAATATGAAATAGTGTGTTTAAGAGAAATATGAAGTAGTATGTTTAAGAGGAATATGAAGTAGTATATTGAAAAGGAATATGAAATAGTATATTTAAGAGGAATATGAAGTAGTATGTTTAAGAGGAACATGAAGTAGTATGTTTAAGAAGAATGTTAAGTAGTATGTTCAAAAGGAATATGAAGGAGAATGTTTAAGAGGAATATGAATTTAAGAGGAATATGATGTAGTATATTTAAGAGGAATATAAAGTAGTATGTTTAAGAGGAATATGAAGTAGTATGTTGAAGAGGAAAATGAAGTAGTATATTTAAGAGGAATATGAAGTAGTATATTTAAGAGAAATATGAAGTAGTATATTTAAGGGGAATATGAATTAGTATATTTAAGAGGAATATGAAGTAGTATGTTTAAGAGGAATATGAAGTAGTATGTTTAAGAGGAATATGAAGTAATATATTTAAGAGGAATATGAAGTAGTATATTTAAGAGGAATATGAAGTAGTATGTTTAAGAGAAACATAAAGTAGTATGTTTAAGAGGAATATGAAGTAGTATGTTTAAGAGGAATATGAAGTAGTATGTTTAAGAGGAATATGAAGTTGTATGTTTTAGAGGAATATGAAGTAGTATATTTAAGAGGTATATGAAGAATTATATTTAAGAGGAATGTGAAGTAGCATATTTAAGAGTAATATGAAGTAGTATATTTAAGAGGAATATGAAGTAGTATATTTCAGAGGAATATGAAGTAGTATGTTTTAGAGGAATATGATGTAGTTTGTTGAAGAGAAATATGAAGTAGTATGTTTAAGAGGAATATGCAGTAGTATGTTTAAGAGGAAAGTGAAGTAGTATATTTAAGAGGAATATAAAGTAGTGTGTTTAAGAGGAATATGAAGTAGTATGATTAAGAAGATTATGAAGTAGTATGTTTAAAAGGAATATGAAGAAGCATGTTTAAGAGGAATATGAATTTAAGAGGAATATAAAGTATTATATTTAAGAGTAATATGAAGTAGTATATTTAAGAGGAATATGAAGAATTATATTTAAGAGGAATGTGAAGTAGTATATTTAAGAGTAATATGAAGTACTATATTTAAGAGGAATATGAAGTAGTATATTTAAGAGGAATATGAAGTAGTATGCTTAAGAGGAATATGATGTAGTTTGTTTAAGAGAAATATGAAGTAGTATGTTTAAGAGGAATATGCAGTAGTATGTTTAAGAGGAATATGAAGCAGTATGTTTAAAGGGAATATGAAGTAATATGTTTAAGAGGAATTATGAAGTAGTATGTTTGAGATTAATATGAAGCAGTATGTTTAAGAGGAATATGAAGTAGTATTTTTAAGAGGAATATGCAGTAGTATTTTTGAGAGGAATATGAAGTAGTATGTTTAAGAGGAATATGAAGTAGTATGTTTAAGAGGAATATGAAGTAGTATGTTTAAGAGGAATATGAAGTAGTATATTTAAGAGGAATATGAAGAATTATATTTAAGAGGAATTTGAAGTAGCATATTTAAGAGTAATATGAAGTAGTATATTTAAGAGGAATATGAAGTAGTATATTTAAGAGGAATATGAAGTAGTATGCTTAAGAGGAATATGATGTAGTTTGCTTAAGAGAAATATGAAGTATCTGTTTAAGAGGAATATGCAGTAGTATGTTTAAGATGAATATGAAGTAGTATGTTTAAGAGGAATATGCAGAAGTATGTTTAACCGAAATATGAAGTAGAATGTTAAAGAGGAATATGAAGTAGTATGTTTAAGAGGAATGTGAAGTAGTATATTTAAGAGGAATATGAAGTAGTATATTTAAGAGAAATATAAAGTAGTATATTTAAGAGGAATATGAAGTAGAATGCTTAAGAGGAATATGAAATAGTGTGTTTAAGAGAAATATAAAGTAGTATGTTTAAGAGGAATATGAAGTAGTATATTGAAAAGGAATATGAAGTAGTATATTTAAGAGGAATATGAAGTAGTATGTTTAAGAGGAATATGAAGTAGTATGATTAAGAAGATTAAGAAGTAGTATGTTTAAAAGGAATGATGAAGAAGTATGTTTAAGAGGAATATGAATTTAAGAGGAGTATGAAGTAGTATATTGAAGAGGAATATGATGTAGTATATTTAAGAGGAATATGAAGTAGTATGTTTAGGAGGAATATAAAGTAGTATATTTAAGAGTAATATGAAGTATTATGTTTAAGAGGAATATGAAATAGTGTGTTTAAGAGAAATATGAAGTAGTATGTTTAAGAGGAATATGAAGTAGTATATTGAAAAGGAATATGAAATAGTATATTTAAGAGGAATATGAAGTAGTATGTTTAAGAGGAACATGAAGTAGTATGTTTAAGAAGAATGTTAAGTAGTATGTTCAAAAGGAATATGAAGGAGAATGTTTAAGAGGAATATGAATTTAAGAGGAATATGATGTAGTATATTTAAGAGGAATATAAAGTAGTATGTTTAAGAGGAATATGAAGTAGTATGTTGAAGAGGAAAATGAAGTAGTATATTTAAGAGGAATATGAAGTAGTATATTTAAGAGAAATATGAAGTAGTATATTTAAGGGGAATATGAATTAGTATATTTAAGAGGAATATGAAGTAGTATGTTTAAGAGGAATATGAAGTAGTATGTTTAAGAGGAATATGAAGTAATATATTTAAGAGGAATATGAAGTAGTATATTTAAGAGGAATATGAAGTAGTATGTTTAAGAGAAACATAAAGTAGTATGTTTAAGAGGAATATGAAGTAGTATGTTTAAGAGGAATATGAAGTAGTATGTTTAAGAGGAATATGAAGTTGTATGTTTTAGAGGAATATGAAGTAGTATATTTAAGAGGTATATGAAGAATTATATTTAAGAGGAATGTGAAGTAGCATATTTAAGAGTAATATGAAGTAGTATATTTAAGAGGAATATGAAGTAGTATATTTCAGAGGAATATGAAGTAGTATGTTTTAGAGGAATATGATGTAGTTTGTTGAAGAGAAATATGAAGTAGTATGTTTAAGAGGAATATGCAGTAGTATGTTTAAGAGGAATATGAAGTAGTATGTTTAAGGGGAATATGAAGTAATATGTTTAAGAGGAATATGAAGTAGTATGTTTAAGAGGAATATGAAGTAGTATGTTTAAGAGGAATATGAAGTAGTATATTTAAGGGGAATATGAAGTAGTATGTTTAAAAGGAATATGAAGTAGTATGTATAAGAGGAATATGAAGTAGTATATTTAAGAGCAATATGAAGTAGTATGTTTTAGAGGAATATGAAGTAATATGTATAAGAGGAATATGAAGTAGCATGTTTAAGAGGAATATGAAGTAGTATGTTTAAGAGCAATATAAAGTAGTATGTTTAAGAGGAATATGAAGTAGTATATTTAAGAGGAATATGAAATAGTATGTTTAAGAGGAATATGAAGTAGTATGTTTAAGAGGAATATGAAGTAGTATGTTTAAGAGGAATATGAAGAGTATGTTTAAGAGGAATATGAAGTAGTATGTTTAAGACGAATATGAAGTAGTATATTTAAGACGAATATGAAGTAGTATGTTTAAGAGGAATATGATGTAGTTTGTTTAAGAGAAATATGAAGTAGTATGTTAAAGAGGAATATGAAGTAGTATGTTTAAGAGGAATATGAAGTAGTATATTTAAGAGGAATATGAAGAATTATATTTAAGAGGAATATGAAGAATTATATTTAAGAGGAATTTGAAGTAGCATATTTAAGAGTAATATGAAATAGTATATTTAAGAGGAATATGAAGTAGTATATTTAAGAGGAATATGAAGTAGTATGCTTAAGAGGAATATGATGTAGTTTGTTTAAGAGAAATATGAAGTAGTATGTTTAAGGGGAATTTGAAGTAATATGTTTAAGAGGAATTATGAAGTAGTATGTTTAAGAGAAATATGAAGTAGTATGTTTAAGAGGAATATGAAGCAGTATGTTTAAGAGGAATATGAAGTAGTATTTTTAAAAGAATATGCAGTAGTATTTTTAAGAGGAATATGAACTAGTATATTTTAGAGGAATATGAAGTAGTATGTTTAAGAGGAATATGAAGTAGCATATTTAAGAGGAATATGAAGTAGTATGTTTAATAGGAATATGCAGTAGTATATTTAAGAGGAATATGAAGTAGTATATTTAAAAGGAATATGAAGTAGTATGTTTAAGAGGAATATGCAGTAGTATGTTTAAGAGGAATATGAAGTGTCTGTTTAAGAGGAATATGCAGTAGTATGTTTAAGATGAATATGAAGTAGTATGTTTAAGAGGAATATGCAGAAGTATGTTTAACAGAAATATGAAGTAGAATGTTAAAGAGGAATATGAAGTAGTATGTTTAAGAGGAATATGAAGTAGTATATTTAAGAGGAATATGAAGTAGTATATTTAAGAGAAATATAAAGTAGTATATTTAAGAGGAATATGAAGTAGAATGCTTAAGAGGAATATGAAATAGTGTGTTTAAAAGAAATATGAAGTAGTATGTTTAAGAGGAATATGAAGTAGTATATTGAAAAGGAATATGAAGTAGTATATTTAAGAGGAATATGAAGTAGTATGTTTAAGAGGAATATGAAGTAGTATGATTAAGAAGATTAAGAAGTAGTATGTTTAAAAGGAATGATGAAGAAGTATGTTTAAGAGGAATATGAATTTAAGAGGAGTATGAAGTAGTATATTGAAGAGGAATATGATGTAGTATATTTAAGAGGAATATGAAGTAGTATGTTTAGGAGGAATATAAAGTAGTATATTGAAAAGGAATATGAAATAGTATATTTAAGAGGAATATGAAGTAGTATGTTTAAGAGGAATATGAAGTAGTATGTTTAAGAAGAATGTTAAGTAGTATGTTTAAAAGGAATATGAAGGAGAATGTTTAAGAGGAATATGAATTTAAGAGGAATATGATGTAGTATATTTAAGAGGAATATAAAGTAGTATGTTTAAGAGGAATATGAAGTAGTATGTTGAAGAGGAAAATGAAGTAGTATATTTAAGAGGAATATGAAGTAGTATGTTTAAGAGGAATATGCAGTAGTATGTTTAAGAGGAATATGAAGTATCTGTTTAAGAGGAATATGCAGTAGTATGTTTAAGATGAATATGAAGTAGTATGTTTAAGAGGAATATGCAGAAGTATGTTTAACCGAAATATGAAGTATATTTAAGGGGAATATGAATTAGTATATTTAAGAGGAATATGAAGTAGTATGTTTAAGAGGAATATGAAGTAGTATGTTTAAGAGGAATATGAAGTAATATATTTAGGAGGAATATGAAGTAGTATATTTAAGAGGAATATGAAGTAGTATGTTTAAGAGAAACATAAAGTAGTATGTTAAAGAGGAATATGAAGTAGTATGTTTAAGAGGAATATGAAGTAGTATGTTTAAGAGGAATATGAAGTTGTATGTTTTAGAGGAATATGAAGTAGTATATTTAAGAGGAATATGAAGAATTATATTTAAGAGGAATGTGAAGTAGCATATTTAAGAGTAATATGAAGTAGTATATTTAAGAGGAATATGAAGTAGTATATTTAAGAGGAATATGAAGTAGTATGTTTTAGAGGAATATGATGTAGTTTGTTGAAGAGAAATATGAAGTAGTATGTTTAAGAGGAATATGCAGTAGTATGTTTAAGAGGAATATGAAGTAGTATGTTTAAGGGGATAATGAAGTAATATGTTTAAGAGGAATATGAAGTAGTATGTTTAAGAGGAATATGAAGTAGTATGTTTAAGAGGAATATGAAGTAGTATATTTAAGGGGAATATGAAGTAGTATGTTAAAAAGGAATATGAAGTAGTATGTATAAGAGGAATATGAAGTAGTATATTTAAGAGCAATATGAAGTAGTATGTTTTAGAGGAATATGAAGTAGTATGTATAAGAGGAATATGAAGTAGCATGTTTAAGAGGAATATGAAGTAGTACGTTTAAGAGCAATATAAAGTAGTATGTTTAAGAGGAATATGAAGTAGTATATTTAAGAGGAATATGAAATAGTATGTTTAAGAGGAATATGAAGTAGTATGTTTAAGAGGAATATGAAGTAGTATGTTTAAGAGGAATATGAAGTAGTATGTTTAAGAGGAATATGAAGTAGTATGCTTAAGACGAATATGAAGTAGTATATTTAAGACGAATATGAAGTAGTATGTTTAAGAGGAATATGATGTAGTTTGTTTAAGAGAAATATGAAGTAGTATGTTAAAGAGGAATATGAAGTAGTATGTTTAAGAGGAATATGAAGTAGTATATTTAAGAGGAATATGAAGAATTATATTTAAGAGGAATATGAAGAATTATATTTAAGAGGAATTTGAAGTAGCATATTTAAGAGTAATATGAAATAGTATATTTAAGAGGAATATGAAGTAGTATATTTAAGAGGAATATGAAGTAGTATGCTTAAGAGGAATATGATGTAGTTTGTTTAAGAGAAATATGAAGTAGTATGTTTAAGGGGAATTTGAAGTAATATGTTTAAGAGGAATTATGAAGTAGTATGTTTAAGAGGAATATGAAGTAGTATGTTTAAGAGGAATATGAAGCAGTATGTTTAAGAGGAATATGAAGTAGTATTTTTAAAAGAATATGCAGTAGTATTTTTAAGAGGAATATGAACTAGATATTTAAGAGGAATATGAAGTAGTATGTTTAATAGGAATATGCAGTAGTATATTTAAGAGGAATATGAAGTAGTATATTTAAAAGGAATATGAAGTAGTATGTTTAAGAGGAATATGCAGTAGTATGTTTAAGAGGAATATGAAGTGTCTGTTTAAGAGGAATATGCAGTAGTATGTTTAAGATGAATATGAAGTAGTATGTTTAAGAGGAATATGCAGAAGTATGTTTAACAGAAATATGAAGTAGAATGTTAAAGAGGAATATGAAGTAGTATGTTTAAGAGGAATATGAAGTAGTATATTTAAGAGGAATATGAAGTAGTATATTTAAGAGAAATATAAAGTAGTATATTTAAGAGGAATATGAAGTAGAATGCTTAAGAGGAATATGAAATAGTGTGTTTAAAAGAAATATGAAGTAGTATGTTTAAGAGGAATATGAAGTAGTATATTGAAAAGGAATATGAAGTAGTATATTTAAGAGGAATATGAAGTAGTATGTTTAAGAGGAATATGAAGTAGTATTATTAAGAAGATGAAGAAGTAGTATGTTTAAAAGGAATGATGAAGAAGTATGTTTAAGAGGAATATGAATTTAAGAGGAGTATGAAGTAGTATATTGAAGAGGAATATGATGTAGTATATTTAAGAGGAATATGAAGTAGTATGTTTAGGAGGAATATAAAGTAGTATATTTAAGAGTAATATGAAGTATTATGTTTAAGAGGAATATGAAATAGTGTGTTTAAGAGAAATATGAAGTAGTATGTTTAAGAGGAATATGAAGTAGTATATTGAAAAGGAATATGAAATAGTATATTTAAGAGGAATATGAAGTAGTATGTTGAAGAGGAATATGAAGTAGTATGTTTAAGAAGAATGTTAAGTAGTATGTTTAAAAGGAATATGAAGGAGAATGTTTAAGAGGAATATGAATTTAAGAGGAATATGATGTAGTATATTTAAGAGGAATATAAAGTAGTATGTTTAAGAGGAATATGAAGTAGTATGTTGAAGAGGAAAATGAAGTAGTATATTTAAGAGGAATATGAAGTAGCATGTTTAAGAGGAATATGAAGTAGTATGCTTAAGAGCAATATAAAGTAGTATGTTTAAGAGGAATATGAAGTAGTATATTTAAGAGGAATATGAAATAGTATGTTTAAGAGGAATATGAAGTAGTATGTTTAAGAGGAATATGAAGTAGTATGTTTAAGATGAATATGAAGTAGTATGTTTAAGAGGAATATGAAGTAGTATGTTTAAGACAAATATGAAGTAGTATATTTAAGAGGAATATGAAGTAGTATGTTTAAGAGGAATATGATGTAGTTTGTTTAAGAGATATATGAAGTAGTATGCTTAAGAGAAATATGAAGTAGTATGTTTAAGAGGAATATGAAGTAGTATATTTAAGAGGAATATGAAGAATTATATTTAAGAGGAATGTGAAGTAGCATATTTAAGAGTAATATGAAGTAGTATATTTAAGAGGAATATGAAGTAGTATATTTAAGAGGAATATGAAGTAGTATGTTTAAGAGGAATATGATGTAGTTTGTTTAAGAGATATATGAAGTAGTATGCTTAAGAGAAATATGAAGTAGTATGTTTAAGAGGAATATGAAGTAGTATATTTAAGAGGAATATGAAGAATTATATTTAAGAGGAATGTGAAGTAGCATATTTAAGAGTAATATGAAGTAGTATATTTAAGAGGAATATGAAGTAGTATATTTAAGAGGAATATGAAGTAGTATGTTTAAGAGGAATATGAAGTAGTATGTTTAAGAGGAATATGAAGTAGTATGTTTAAGAGGAATATGAAGTAGTATATTTAAGAGGAATATGAATTAGTATGTTTAAAAGGAATATGAAGTAGTATGTTTAAGGGGAATATGAAGTAATATGTTTAAGAGGAATATGAAGTAGTATGTTTAAGAGGAATATGAAGTAGTATGTTTAAGAGGAATATGAAGTAGTATATTTAAGAGGAATATGAATTAGTATGTTTAAAAGGAATATGAAGTAGTATGTAAAAGAGGAATATGAAGTAGTATATTTAAGAGGAATATGAAGTAGTATGTTTAAGAGGAATATGAAGTAGTATGTATAAGAGGAATATGAAGTAGCATGTTTAAGAGGAATATGAAGTAGTATGTTTAAGAGCAATATAAAGTAGTATGTTTAAGAGGAATATGAAGTAGTATATTTAAGAGGAATATGAAATAGTATGTTTAAGAGGAATATGAAGTAGTATGTTTAGGAGGAATATGAAGTAGTATGTTTAAGAGGAATATGAAGTAGTATATTTAAGAGGAATATGTAGTAGTATGTTTAAGAGGAATATGAAGTAGTATGTATAAGAGGAATATGAAGTAGCATGTTTAAGAGGAATATGAAGTAGTATGTTTAAGAGCAATATAAAGTAGTATGTTTAAGAGGAATATGAAGTAGTATATTTAAGAGGAATGTGAAGTAGCATATTTAAGAGTAATATGAAGTAGTATATTTTAGAGGAATATGAAGTAGTATATTTAAGAGGAATATGAAGTAGTATGTTTAAGAGGAATATGATGTAGTTTGTTTAAGAGAAATATTAAGTAGTATGTTTAAGAGGAATATGCAGTAGTATGTTTAAGAGGAATATGAAGTAGTATGTTTAAGGGGAATATGAAGTAATATGTTTAAGAGGAATATGAAGTAGTATGTTTAAGAGGAATATGAAGTAGTATGTTTAAGAGGAATATGAAGCAGTATGTTTAAGAGGAATATGAAGTAGTATTTTTAAGAGGAATATGCAGTAGTATTTTTAAGAGGAATATGAACTAGTATATTTTAGAGGAATATGAAGTAGTATGTTTAAGAGGAATATGAAGTAGCATATTTAAGAGGAATATGAAGTAGTATGTTTAATAGAAATATGCAGTAGTATATTTAAGAGGAATATGAAGTTGTATATTTAAGAGGAATATGAAGTAGTATGTTTAAGAGGAATATGCAGTAGTATGTTTAAGAGGAATATGAAGTGGTATGCTTAAGAGGAATATGGAGTAGTATGTTTAAGAGGAATATGAATTAGAATGTTTAAGAAAAAATATGAAGCAGAATGTTTAAGAGGAATATGAATTAGTATGTTTAAGAGGAATATGAAGTAGTATATTTAAGAGGAATATGAAGTAGTATATTTAAGAGGAATATGAAGTTGTATGTTTAACAGGAATATGAAGTAGTATGTTTAATAAGAATATATCGTCGTAGTATGTTTAAGAGGAATATGCAGAAGTATCTTTAACAGGAATATGAAGTAGATTGTTAAAGAGGAATATGAAGTAGTATGTTTAAGAGGAATATGAAGTAGTATATTAAAGAGGAATATGAAGTAGTATATTTAAGAGAAATATAAAGTAGTATATTTAAGAGGAATATGAAGTAGTATGCTTAAGTGGAATATGAAATAGTGTGTTTAAGAGAAATATGAAGTAATATGTTTAAGAGGAATATGAAGTAGTATATTGAAAAGGAAAGTGAAGTAATATATTTAAGAGGAATATAAAGTAGTATGTTTAAGAGGAATATGAAGTAGTATGATTAAGAAGATTATGAAGTAGTATGTTTAAAAGGAATATGAAGAAGTATGTTTAAGAGGAATATGAATTTAAGAGGAATATAAAGTAGTATATTTAAGAGTAATATGAAGTAGTATATTTAAGAGGAATATGAAGAATTATATTTAAGAGGAATGTGAAGTAGTATATTTAAGAGGAATATGAAGTAGTATATTTAAGAGGAATATGAAGTAGTATGCTTAAGAGGAATATGATGTAGTTTGTTTAAGAGAAATATGAAGTAGTATGTTTAAGAGGAATATGCAGTAGTATGTTTAAGAGGAATATGAAGTAGTATGTTTAAGAGGAATATGAAGTAGTATATTTAAGAGGAATATGTAGTAGTATGTTTAAGAGGAATATGAAGTAGTATGTATAAGAGGAATATGAAGTAGCATGTTTAAGAGGAATATGAAGTAGTATGTTTAAGAGCAATATAAAGTAGTATGTTTAAGAGGAATATGAAGTAGTATATTTAAGAGGAATGTGAAGTAGCATATTTAAGAGTAATATGAAGTAGTATATTTTAGAGGAATATGAAGTAGTATATTTAAGAGGAATATGAAGTAGTATGTTTAAGAGGAATATGATGTAGTTTGTTTAAGAGAAATATTAAGTAGTATGTTTAAGAGGAATATGCAGTAGTATGTTTAAGAGGAATATGAAGTAGTATGTTTAAGGGGAATATGAAGTAATATGTTTAAGAGGAATATGAAGTAGTATGTTTAAGAGGAATATGAAGTAGTATGTTTAAGAGGAATATGAAGCAGTATGTTTAAGAGGAATATGAAGTAGTATTTTTAAGAGGAATATGCAGTAGAATTTTTAAGAGGAATATGAACTAGTATATTTTAGAGGAATATGAAGTAGTATGTTTAAGAGGAATATGAAGTAGTATATTGAAAAGGAAAGTGAAGTAATATATTTAAGAGGAATATAAAGTAGTATGTTTAAGAGGAATATGAAGTAGTATGATTAAGAAGATTATGAAGTAGTATGTTTAAAAGGAATATGAAGAAGTATGTTTAAGAGGAATATGAATTTAAGAGGAATATAAAGTAGTATATTTAAGAGTAATATGAAGTAGTATATTTAAGAGGAATATGAAGAATTATATTTAAGAGGAATGTGAAGTAGTATATTTAAGAGTAATATGAAGTAGTATATTTAAGAGGAATATGAAGTAGTATATTTAAGAGGAATATGAAGTAGTATGCTTAAGAGGAATATGATGTAGTTTGTTTAAGAGAAATATGAAGTAGTATGTTTAAGAGGAATATGCAGTAGTATGTTTAAGAGGAATATGAAGTAGTATGTTTAAGAGGAATATGAAGTAGTATATTTAAGAGGAATATGTAGTAGTATGTTTAAGAGGAATATGAAGTAGTATGTATAAGAGGAATATGAAGTAGCATGTTTAAGAGGAATATGAAGTAGTATGTTTAAGAGCAATATAAAGTAGTATGTTTAAGAGGAATATGAAGTAGTATATTTAAGAGGAATGTGAAGTAGCATATTTAAGAGTAATATGAAGTAGTATATTTTAGAGGAATATGAAGTAGTATATTTAAGAGGAATATGAAGTAGTATGTTTAAGAGGAATATGATGTAGTTTGTTTAAGAGAAATATTAAGTAGTATGTTTAAGAGGAATATGCAGTAGTATGTTTAAGAGGAATATGAAGTAGTATGTTTAAGGGGAATATGAAGTAATATGTTTAAGAGGAATATGAAGTAGTATGTTTAAGAGGAATATGAAGTAGTATGTTTAAGAGGAATATGAAGCAGTATGTTTAAGAGGAATATGAAGTAGTATTTTTAAGAGGAATATGCAGTAGTATTTTTAAGAGGAATATGAACTAGTATATTTTAGAGGAATATGAAGTAGTATGTTTAAGAGGAATATGAAGTAGCATATTTAAGAGGAATATGAAGTAGTATGTTTAATAGAAATATGCAGTAGTATATTTAAGAGGAATATGAAGTTGTATATTTAAGAGGAATATGAAGTAGTATGTTTAAGAGGAATATGCAGTAGTATGTTTAAGAGGAATATGAAGTGGTATGCTTAAGAGGAATATGGAGTAGTATGTTTAAGAGGAATATGAATTAGAATGTTTAAGAAAAAATATGAAGCAGAATGTTTAAGAGGAATATGAATTAGTATGTTTAAGAGGAATATGAAGTAGTATATTTAAGAGGAATATGAAGTAGTATATTTAAGAGGAATATGAAGTTGTATGTTTAACAGAAATATGAAGTAGTATGTTTAATAAGAATATATCGTCGTAGTATGTTTAAGAGGAATATGCAGAAGTATGTTTAACAGGAATATGAAGTAGATTGTTAAAGAGGAATATGAAGTAGTATGTTTAAGAGGAATATGAAGTAGTATATTAAAGAGGAATATGAAGTAGTATATTTAAGAGAAATATAAAGTAGTATATTTAAGAGGAATATGAAGTAGTATGCTTAAGAGGAATATGAAATAGTGTGTTTAACAGAAATATGAAGTAGTATGTTTAAGAGGAATATGAAGTAGTATATTGAAAAGGAAAGTGAAGTAATATATTTAAGAGGAATATAAAGTAGTATGTTTAAGAGGAATATGAAGTAGTATGATTAAGAAGATTATGAAGTAGTATGTTTAAAAGGAATATGAAGAAGTATGTTTAAGAGGAATATGAATTTAAGAGGAATATAAAGTAGTATATTTAAGAGTAATATGAAGTAGTATATTTAAGAGGAATATGAAGAATTATATTTAAGAGGAATGTGAAGTAGTATGTTTAAGAGTAATATGAAGTAGTATGTTTAAGAGGAATATGAAGTAGTATATTTAAGAGGAATATGAAGAATTATATTTAAGAGGAATTTGAAGTAGCATATTTAAGAGTAATATGAAGTAGTATATTTAAGAGGAATATGAAGTAGTATATTTAAGAGGAATATGAAGTAGTATGCTTAAGAGGAATATGATGTAGTTTGTTTAAGAGAAATATGAAGTAGTATGTTTAAGAGGAATATGCAGTAGTATGTTTAAGAGGAATATGAAGTAGTATGTTTAAGGGGAATTTGAAGTAATATGTTTAAGAGGAATTATGAAGTAGTATGTTTAAGAGGAATATGAAGTAGTATGTTTAAGAGGAATATGAAGCAGTATGTTTAAGAGGAATATGAAGTAGTATTTTTAAGAGGAATATGCAGTAGTATTTTTAAGAGGAATATGAACTAGTATATTTTAGAGGAATATGAAGTAGTATGTTTAAGAGGAATATGAAGTAGCATATTTAAGAGGAATATGAAGTAGTATGTTGAATAGGAATATGCAGTAGTATATTTAAGAGGAATATGAAGTAGTATATTTAAGAGGAATATGAAGTAGTATGTTTAAGAGGAATATGCAGTAGTATGTTTAAGCGGAATATGAAGTGTATATTTAAGAGGAATATGCAGTAGTATGTTTAAGATGAATATGAAGTAGTATATTTAAGAGGAATATGAAGTAGTATATTTAAGTGGAATATGAAGTAGTATATTTAAGAGGTATATGATGTGGTATGTTTAAGAGGAATATGAAGTAGTATGTTTAAGAGGAATATGAAGTAGTATATTTAAGAGGAATATGAAGTAGTATATTTAAGTGGATATGAAGTAGTATGTTTAAGAGGAATATAAAGTAGTATGTTTAAGAGGAATATGAAGTAGTATGTTTAAGAGGAATATGAAGTAGTATGTTTAAGAGGAATATGAAATAGTAGATTTAAGAGGAATATGAAGTAGTATGTTTAAGAGGAATATGAACTAGTATGTTTAAGAGGAATATGAAGTAGTATGTTTAAGAGGAATATGAAGTAATATGTTTAAGAGGAATATGAAGTAGTATGTTAAAGAGGAATATGAAGTAGTATGTTTAAGAGGAATATGAAGTAGTATGTTTATGAGGAATATGAAGTAGTATGTTTAAGAGGAATATGCAGCAGTATATTTAAGAGGAATATGAAGTAGTATATTTAAGAGTTATATGTATTAGTATATTTAAGAGGAATATGAAGTAATATGTTTAAGAGGAATATGAAGTAGTATGTTTAAGAGTAATATGAAGTAGTATGTTTAAAAGGAATATGAAGTAGTATATTTAAGAGGAATATGAAATAGTATGTTTAAGAGGAATATGAAGTAGTATGTTTAAGAGGAATATGAAGTAGTATGTTTAAGAGGAATATGAAGTAGTATGTTTAAGAGTAATATGAAGTAGTATATTTAAGAGGAATATGAAGAATTATATTTAAGAGGAATGTGAAGTAGCATATTTAAGAGTAATATGAAGTAGTATATTTAAGAGGAATATGAAGTAGTATATTTAAGAGGAATATGAAGTAGTATGTTTAAGAGGAATATGATGTAGTTTGTTTAAGAGAAATATGAAGAAGTATGTTTAAGAGGAATATGCAGTAGTATGTTTAAGAGGAATATGAACTAGTATATTTTAGAGGAATATGAAGTAGTATGTTTGAGAGGAATAAGAAGTAGCATATTTAAGAGGAATATGAAGTAGTATATTTAAGAGGAATATGAAGTAGTATATTTAAGAGGAATATGAAGTTGTATGTTTAAGAGGAATATGAAGTAGTATGTTTAATAAGAATATATTGTAGTAGTATGTTTAAGAAGAATATGCAGAAGTATGTTTAACAGGAATATGAAGTAGAATGTTTAAGAGGAAAATGAAGTAGTATATTAAAGAGGAATATGAGATAGTATATTTAAGAGAAATATAAAGTAGTATATTTAAGAGGAATATGAAGCAGTACGCTTAAGAGGAATATGAAATAGTGTGTTTAAGAGAAATATGAAGTAGTATGTTTAAGAGGAATATGAAGTAGTATATTGAAAAGGAATATGAAGTAGTATATTTAAGAGGAGTATGAAGTAGTATGTTTAAGAGGAATATGTAGTAGTATGATTAAGAAGATTATGAAGTAGTATGTTTAAGAGGAATATGAAGTAGTATATTTAAGAGGAATATGAAGTAGTATATTTAAGAGGAATATGAAGCTGTATGTTTAAGAGGAATATGAAATAGTATGTTTAACAAGAATATATTGTAGTAGTTTGTTTAAGAGGAATATGCAGAAGTATGTTTAACAGGAATATGAAGTAGAATGTTAAAGAGGAATATGAAGTAGTATGTTTAAGAGGAATATGAAGTAGTGTATTAAAGAGGAATATGAAGTAGTATATTTAAGAGAAATATAAATTAGTATATTTAAGAGGAATATGAAGTAGTATGTTTAAGAGGAATATGCAGTAGTATGTTTAAGAGGAATATGAAGTGGTATGTTTAAGAGGAATATGAAGTAGTATGTTTCAGAGGAATATGAAGTAGCATGTTTAAGAGGAATATGAAGTAGAATGTTTAAGAGAAATATGAATTAGTATGTTTAAGAGGAATATGAAGTAGTATATTTAAGAGGAATATGAAGTAGTATATTTAAGAGGAATATGAAGTTGTATGTTTAAGAGGAATATGAAGTAGTATGTTTAATAAGAATATATTGTAGTAGTATGTTTAAGAGGAATATGCAGAAGTATGTTTAACAGGAATATGAGGTAGAATGTTAAAAAGGAATATGAAGTAGTATGTTTAAGAGAATTATGAAGTAGTATATTAAAGAGGAATATGAAGTAGTATATTTAAGAGAAATATAAAGTAGTATATTTAAGAGGAATATGAAGTAGTATGCTTAAGAGGAATATGAAATAATGTGTTTAAGAGAAATATGAAGTAGTATGTTTAAGAGGAATATGTAGTAGTATATTGAAAAGGAATATGAAGTAGTATATTTAAGAGGAATATGAAGTAGTATGTTTAAGAGGAATATGAAGTAGTATGATTAAGAAGATTATGAAGTAGTATGTTTAAAAGGAATATGAAGAAGTATGTTTAAGAGGAATATGAATTTAAGAGGAGTATGAAGTAGTTTATTTAAGAGGAATATGATGTAGTATATTTTAGAGGAATATGAAGTAGTATGTTTAGGAGGAATATAAAGTAGTATATTTAAGAGTAATATGAAGTATTATGTTTAAGAGGAATATGAAATAGTGTGTTTGAGAGAAAAATGAAGTAGTATGTTTAAGAGGAATATGAAGTAGTATGTTTAAGAGGAACATGAAGTAGTATGTTTAAGAAGAATGTTAAGTAGTATGTTTAAAAGGAATATGAAGTAGTATGTTTAAGAGGAATATGAAGTAGTATGTTTAAGAGGAATATGAAGTAGTATGTTTAAGAGGAATATGAAGTAATATGTTTTAAGAGGAATATGCAGTAGTATGTTTAAAAGGAATATGCAGTAGTATGTTTAAGGGGAATATGAAGTAGTATGTTTAAGAGGAATATGAAGTAGTACGTTTCAGAGGAATATGAAGTAGTATGTTTAAGAGGAATATGAAGCAATATGTTTAAGAGGAATATGAAGTAGTATTTTTAAGAAGAATATGCAGTAGTATGTTGAAGAGCAATATTATTATATTTATTTGACAGGTTTTCATTTTCTACATTTGTACAATTTTTAACACATATATGCATTTTTTTAACACATATATGACTATGGAGCACATAGCGGCACTAGAAGACTCCGTAAACTCTCTTCCGTCTGCTTCTGCCTTGGGTTGTTGCCTGAGGTACGGTCTTGAGGTACGGTCCGGATGCTTCCGTGAACTCTCTTCCATCTGCTTCTGCCTTTTTGGGTTTTTTTTTTGACTGAGGTACGGTCTTGGGGTTTTGCCTGAGGTACGGTTTTTGCACTGAGTACGATAAAAGCCAAAGGAGTTCTTGCCCGAGGTGTGGTCCGGATGCTTATTCTAGTGCTGGTTCTTTGATAGGGTGTGTTTTTTATAGCTTGCGGCTTATCACACCAGCGAAGCAGCCTCCAGTAACGTTGGGAGACCCTACGGACTACATATATAAGGCTTGTAGTCAGGCCTTTCACCCCGGCACCAATGCCGAGGTGGCGGCAGCAGGAATCGAACCCGCCACCTACCGAGTGTGAGTCGGTCACCTTGAAAATTGCACCACACACTCGGCTAGCATATTTAAGAGGAATATGAAGTAATATGTTTAAGAGGAATATGAAGTAGTATATTTAAGAGAAATATGAAGTAGTATATTTAAGAGGAATATGAAGTAGTATGTTTAAGAGGAATATGAAGTAGTATGTATAAGAGGAATATGAAGTAGCATGTTTAAGAGGAATATGAAGTAGTATGTTTAAGAGCAATATAAAGTAGTATGTTTAAGAGGAATATGAAGTAGTATATTTAAGAGGAATATGAAGTAGTATATTTAAAAGGAATATGAAGTAGTATGTTTAAGAGGAATATGAAGTAGTATGTTTAAGAGGAATATGAAGTAGTATGTTTAAGATGAATATGCAGTAGTATGTTTAAGAGGAATATGAAGTGGTATGTTTAAGAGGAATATGAAGTAGTATGTTTAAGAGGAATATGAAGTAGTATATCTAAGAGGAATATGAAGTAGTATATTTAAGAGGAATATAAAGTAGTAAATTTAAGAGGAATATGAAGTAGTATATTTAAGAGGAATATGAAGTAGTATGTTAAAGGGGAATATGAAGTAGTATGTTTAAGAGGAATATGAAGTAGTATATTTAACAGGAATATGAAGTAGTATGTTTAATAGGAATATGCAGTAGTATGTTGAAGAGGAATATGAAGTAGTATGTTAAAGAGGAATATGAAGTTTTATATTTAAGAGGAATGTGAAGTAGCATATTTAAGAGGAATATGAATTAGTATGTTTAAGAGGAATATGCAGTAGTATGTTTAAGAGGATTATGAAGTAGTATGTTTAAGAGGAATATGAAGTAGTATGTTTAAGAGGAATATGAAGTAGTATATTTAAGAGGAATACGAAGTAGTATATTTAAGAGGAATATGAAGTAGTATATTTAAGAGGAATATGAAGTTGTATGTTTAAAAGGAATATGAAGTAATATGTTTAAGAGGAATGTGAAGTAGCATATTTAAAAGGAATATGAAGTAGTATGTTTAAGAGGAAAATGAAGTTGTGTGTTTAAGAGGAATATGAAGTACTTTGTTTAAGAGGAATATGAAGTAGTATGTATAAGAGGAATATGAAGTAGCATGTTTAAGAGGAATATGAAGTAGTATGTTTAAGAGGAATATGAAGTAGTATGTTTAAGAGAAATATGAAGTAGTATATTTAAGAGGAATATGAAGTAGTATATTTAAGAGGAATATAAAGTAGTATGTTTAAGAGGAATATGAAGTAGTATGTTTAAGAGGAATATGAAGTAGTATGTTTAAGAGGAATATGCAGTAGTGTGTTTAAGAGGAATATGAAGTAGTATGTTTAAGAGGAATATGAAGTAGTATGTTTAAGAGGAATATGAAGTAGTATATTTAAGAGGAATATGAAGTAGTATATATAAGAGGAATATAAAGTAGTATATTTGAGAGGAATATGAAGTAGTATGTTTAAGAGGAATATGAAATAGTATGTTTAAGAGAAATATGAAGTAGTATGTTTAAGAGGAATATGAAGTAGTATATTGAAAAGGAATATGAAGTAGTATATTTAAGAGGAATATGAAGGAGTATATTTAAGAGGAATATGAAGTAGTATATTTAAGAGAAATATGAAGTAGTATGTTTAAGAGGAATATGAAGTAGTATGTTTAAGAGGAATATGAAGTAGTATGTTTAAGAGGAATATGAATTTAAGAGGAATATGAAGTTTTATATTGAAGAGGAATATGAAGTATCATGTTTAAGAGGAATATAAAGTAGTATGTTTAAGAGGAATATGAAGTAGTATGTTCAAGAGGAATATGAAGTAGTATGTTTAAGGGGAATATGAACTAGTATGTTTAAGAGGAATATGAAGTTGTACGTTTAAGAGGAATATGAAGTAGTATGTTTAAGAGGAATATGAAGTGTTATGCTTAAGAGGAATATGAAGTAGTATGTTTCAGAGAAATATGAAGTAGTATGTTTAGGAGGAATATGAAGTAGTATATTTAAGAGGAATATGAAGTAGTATATTTAGGAGGAATATGAAGTACTATGTTTAAGAGGAATATGCAGTATTATGTTTAAGAGGAATATGAAGTAGTCTGTTTAAGAGGAATATGAAGTAGTATGTTTAAGAGGAATATGAAGTAGTATGTTTAAGAGGAATATGAAGTAGTATGTTTAAGAGGAATATGAAGTAGTATGTTTAAGGGGAATATGAAGTAGTATGTTTAAGAGAAATATGAAGTAGTACGTTTAAGAGGAATATGAAGTAGTATGTTTAAGAGGAATATGAAGCAGTATGTTTAAGAGGAATATGAAGCAGTATGTTTAAAAGGAATATGAAGTAGTATGTTTAAGGGGAATATAAAGTAGTATGTTTAAGAGGAATATGAAGTAGTACGTTTAAGAGGAATATGAAGTAGTATGTTTAAGAGGAATATGAAGCAATATGTTTAAGAGGAATATGAAGTAGTATTTTTAAGAGGAATATGCAGTAGTATGTTTAAGAGCAATATTATTATATTTATTTGACAGGTTTTCATTTTCTAGATTTGTACAATTTTTAACACATATATGAATTTTTTTTTATACACATATAGTCATGACAACACAGTCGCTGCTATGGAGCACATAGTGGCACTAGAAAACTCCGTTAACTCTCTTCCGTCTGCTTCTGCCTTGGGTTGTTGCCTGAGGTACGGTCTTGAGGTACGGTCCGGATGCTTCCGTGAACTCTCTTCCATCTGCTTCTGCCTTTTTGGTTTTTTTTTTGCCTGAGGTACGGTCTTGGGTTTTTGCCTGAGGTACGGTTTTTGCCTTGAGTACGATAAAAGCCAAATGAGTTCTTGCCTGAGGTGCGGTCCGGATGCTTCTTCTAGTGCTGTTTCTTTGATAGGGTGTGTTTTTTTATAGCTTGCGGCTTATCAGACCAGCGAAGCAGCCTCCAGTGACGTTGGGGGACCCTACGGACTACATATATAAGGCTTGTAGTCAGGCCTTTCACCCCGGCACCAATGCCGAGATGGCGGCAGCGGGAATCGAAACCGCCATCTACCGAGTGTGAGTCGGTCACCCATATATAAGAGGAATATGAAGTAGTATGTTTAAGAGGAATATGAAGTAGTATATTTAAGAGGAATATGAAGTAGTATATTTAAAAGGAATATGAAGTAGTATATTTCAGAGGAATATAAAGTAGTAAATTTAAGAGGAATATGAAGTAGTATGTTTAAGAGGAATATGAAGTAGTATGTTTAAGAGGAATATGAAGTAGTATGTTTAAGAGGAATATGAAGTAGTATATTTGAGAGGAATATGAAGTAGTATATTTCAGAGGAATATAAAGAAGTAAATTTAAGAGGAATATGAAGCAGTATATTTAAGAGGAATATGAAGTAGTATGTTAAAGGGGAATATGAAGTAGTATGTTTAAGAGGAATATGAAGTAGTATATTTAAGAGGAATACGAAGTAGTATGTTTAATAGGAATACGCAGTAGTATGTTTAAGAGGAATATGAAGTAGTATGTTAAAGAGGAATATGAAGTTTTATATTTAAGAGGAATGTGAAGTAGCATATTTAAGAAGAATATGAAGTAGTATGTTTAAGAGGAATATGCAGGAGTATGTTTAAGAGGAATATGGAGTAGTATGTTTAAGAGGAATATGAAGTAGTCTGTTTAAGAGGAATATGAAGTAGTATATTTAAGAGGAATATGAAGTAGTATATTTAAGAGGAATATGAAGTAGTATGTTTAAGAGGAATATGAAGTAATATGTTTAAGAGGAATGTGAAGTAGCATATTTAAGAGGAATATGAAGTAGTATGTTTAAGAGGAAAATTAAGTAGTGTGTTTAAGAGGAATATGAAGTACCATGTTTAAGAGGAATATGAAGTAGTATATTTAAGAGGAATATGAAGTAGTATGTTTAAGACGAATATGAAATAGTATGTATAAGAGGAATATGAAGTAGTATGTTTAAGACGAATATGAAGTAGTATGTATAAAAGGAATATGAAGTAGTATGTTTAAGAGGAATATGAAGTAGTATATTTAAGAGGAATATGAAGTAGTATATTTAAGAGGAATATGAAGTAGTATGTTTAAGGGGAATATGAAGTAGTATTTTTAAGAGGAATATGAAGTAGTATGTTTAAGAGGAATATGCAGTAGTATGTTTAAGAGGAATATGAAGTAGTATTTTTAAGAGGAATATGAAGTAGTTTGTTTAAGAGGAATATGCAGTAGTATGTTTAAGAGGAATATGAAGTAGTATGTTTAAGAGGAATATGAAGTAGTATGTTTAAGAGGAATATGAAGTAGTATAATTAAGAGGAATATGAAGCAATAGTATATTTAAGAGGAATATAAAGTAGTATATTTAAGAGGAATATGAAGTAGTATGTTTAAGACGAATATGAAATATTATGTTTAAAAGAAATATGAAGTAGTATGTTTAAGAGGAATATGAAGTAGTATATTAAAAAGGAATATGAAGTAGTATATTTAAGAGGAATATGAAGTAGTATATATAAGAGGAATATGAAGTAGTATGTTTAATAGGAATATGAAGTAGTATATTTAAGAGGAATATGAAGTAGTATGTTTAAGAGGAATATGAAGTAGTATGTTTAAGAGGAATATGAATTTAAGAGGAATATGAAGTAGTATATTGAAGAGGAATATGAAGTAGTATGTTTAAGAGGAATATAAAGTAGTCTGTTTAAGAGGAATATGAAGTAGTATGTTTAAGAGGAATATGAAGTAGTATGTTTAAGGAGAATATGAACTAGTATGTTTAAGTGGAATATGAGGTAGTATGTTTGAGAGGAATATGAAGTAGTATGTTTAAGAGGAATATGAAGTGTAATGTTTAAGAGGAATATGAAGTAGTATGTTTAAGAGGAATATGAAGTAGTATGTTTAGGAGGAATATGAAGTAGTATGTTTAAGAGGTATGTTTAAGTGGAATATGCAGTAGTATATAAGAGGAATATGAAGTAGTATATTTAAGAGGAATATGAAGTAATATGTTTAAGATGAATATGAAGTAGTATGTTTAAGATGAATATGAAGTAGTTTGTTTAAGAGGAATATGCAGTAGTATGTTTAAGAGGAATATGAAGTAGTATGTTTAAGAGGAATATGAAGTAGTATGTTTAAGAGGAATATGAAGTAGTATATTTAAGAGGAATATGAAGTAGTATATTTAAGAGGAATATGAAGTAGTATGTTTAAGAGGAATATGAAGTAGTATGTTTAAGAGGAATATGATGTAGCATATATAAGAGGAATATGAAGCAGTATGTTTAAGAGGAACATGAAGTAGTATGTTTAAGAGCAATATGAAGTATTTTTATTTAAGAGGAATATGAAGTAGTATATTTAAGAGGAATATGAAGTAGTATGTTTAAGAGGAATATGAAGTAGTATGTTTAAGAGGAATATGAAGTAGTATGTTTAAGGGGAATATGAACTAGTATATTTTAGAGGAATATGAAGTAGTATGTTTAAGAGGAATATGAAGTTGTATATTTAAGAGGAATATGAAGTAGTATATTTAAGAGTAATATGAAGTAGTATGTTTAAGAGGAATATGAAGTAGTATGTTTAAAAGGAATATGATGTAGCATATTTAAGAGGAATATGAACCAGTATGTTTAAGAGGAATATGAAGTAGTATGTTTAAGATGAATATGAAGTAGTTTTATTTAAGAGGAATATGAAGTAGTATATTTAAGAGGAATATGAAGTAGTATGTTTAAGAGGAATATGAAGTAGTATGTTTAAGAGGAATATGAAGTAGTATGTTTAAGAGGAATATAAAGTAGTATGTTTAAGTAGAATATGAATTTAAGAGGAATATGAAGTAGTACATTGAAGAAAAATATGAAGTAGTAAATTTAAGAGGAATATGAAGTAGTATATTTAAGAGGAATATGAAGTAGTATGTTAAAGGGGAATATGAAGTAGTATGTTTAAGAGGAATATGAAGTAGTATATTTAAGAGGAATATGAAGTAGTATGTTTAATAGGAATACGCAGTAGTATGTTTAAGAGGAATATGAAGTAGTATGTTAAAGAGGAATATGAAGTTTTATATTTAAGAGGAATGTGAAGTAGCATATTTAAGAGGAATATGAAGTAGTATGCTTAGGAGGAATATGAAGTAGTATGTTTAAGAGGAATATGAAGTAATATGTTTAAGAGGAATGTGAAGTAGCATATTTAAGAGGAATATGAAGTAGTATGTTTAAGAGAAAAATTAAGTAGTGTGTTTAAGAGGAATATGAAATACTATGTTTAAGAGGAATATGAAGTAGTATATTTAAGAGGAATATGAAGTAGTATGTTTAAGAGGAATATGAAGTAGTATGTTTAAGAGGAATGTGAAGTAGTATGTTTAGAGGAATATGAAGTAGTATGAATAAGAGGAATATGAAGTAGTATGTTTAAGAGGAATATGAAGTAGTATGTTTAAGGGGAATATGAACTAGTATGTTTAAGAGGAATATGAAGTAGTATATTAAAGAGGAATATGAAGTAGTATGTTTAAGAGGAATATGAAGTGTTATGTTTAAGAGGAATATGAAGTAGTATGTTTCAGAGGAATATGAAGTATTATGTTTAGGAGGAATATGAAGTAGTATTTTTAAGAGGAATATGAAAAAGTATATTTAAGAGGAATATGAAGTACTATGTTTAAGAGGAATATGACGTAGTATGTTTAAGAGAAATATGAAGTAGTACGTTTAAGAGGAATATGAAGTAGTGTGTTTAAGAGGAATATGAAGCAGTATGTTTAAGAGCAATATGAAGTAGTATGTTTAAGAGGAATATGATGTAGTTTGTTTAAAAGGAATATGAAGTAGTATGTTTAAGGGGAATATGAAGTAGTATGTTTAAGAGGAATATGAAGTAGTACGTTTAAGAGGAATATGAAGTAGTATGTTTAAGAGGAATATGAAGCAATATGTTTAAGAGGAATATGAAGTAGTATTTTTAAGAGGAATATGCAGTAGTATGTTTAAGAGCAATATTATTATATTTATTTGACAGGTTTTCATTTTCTACATTTGTACAATTTTTAACACATATATGCATTTTTTTTATAAACACATAGTCATGAAAACACAGTCGCTGCTATGGAGCACATAGTGGCACTAGAAAACTCCGTTAACTCTCTTCCGTCTGCTTCTTCCTTGGGTTGTTGCCTGAGGTACGGTCTTCAGGTACGGTCCGGATGCTTCCGTGAACTCTCTTCCATCTGCTTCTGCCTTTTTGGTTTTTTTTTTGCCTGAGGTACGGTCTTGGGTTTTTGCCTGAGGTACGATTTTTGCCCTGAGTACGATAAAAGCCAAATGAGTTCTTGCCTGAGGTGCGGTCCGGATGCTTCTCCTAGTTCTGTTTCTTTGATAGGGTGTGTTTTTTTATAGCTTGCGGCTTATCAGACCAGCGAAGCAGCCTCCAGTGACGTTGGGAGACCCTACGGACTACATATATAAGGCTTGTAGTCAAGCCTTTCACCCCGGCACCAATGCCGAGATGGCGGCAGCGGGAATCGAACCCGCCATCTACCGAGTGTGAGTCGGTCACCTTGACCATTGCACCACACACTCGGCTAGCATATATAAGAGGAATATGAAGTAGTATGTTTAAGAGGAATATGAAGTAGTATATTTAAGAGGAATATGAAGTGGTATGTTTAAGAGGAATATGAAGTAGTATGTTTAAGAGGAATATGAAGTAGTATGTATAAGAGGAATATGAAGTAGCATGTTTAAGAGGAATATGAAGTATTATGTTTAAGAGCAATATGAAGTAGTATGTTTAAGAGGAATATGAAGTAGTATATTTAAGAGGAATATGAAGTAGTATATTTCAGAGGAATATAAAGTAGTAAATTTAAGAGGAATATGAAGCAGTATATTTAAGAGGAATATGAAGTAGTATGTTAAAGGGGAATATGAAGTAGTATGTTTAAGAGGAATATGAAGTAGTATATTTAAGAGGAATATGAAGTAGTATGTTTAATAGGAATACGCAGTAGTATGTTTAAGAGGAATATGAAGTAGTATGTTAAAGAGGAATATGAAGTTTTATATTTAAGAGGAATGTGAAGTAGCATATTTAAGAGGAATATGAAGTAGTATGTTTAGGAGGAATATGCAGGAGTATGTTTAAGAGGAATATGGAGTAGTATGTTTAAGAGGAATATGAAGTAGTCTGTTTAAGAGGAATATGAAGTAGTATATTAAAGAGGAATATGAAGTAGTATATTGAAGAGAAATATAAAGTAGTAAATTTAAGAGGAATATAAAGTAGTATATTTAAGAGGAATATGAAGTAGTATATTTAAGAGGAATATGAAGTAGTATGTTTAAGAGGAATATGAAGTAATATGTTTAAGAGGAATGTGAAGTAGCATATTTAAGAGGAATATGAAGTAGTATGTTTAAGAGGATAATTAAGTAGTGTGTTTAAGAGGAATATGAAGTACTATGTTTAAGAGGAATATGAAGTAGTATGTTTAAGAGGAATGTGAAGAAGTATGTTTAAGAGGAATATGAAGTAGTATGTATAAGAGGAATATGAAGTAGCATGTTTAAGAGAAATATGAAGTAGTATGTTTAAGAGGAATATGAAGTAGTATGCTTATGAGGAATATGAAGTAGTATATTTAAGAGGAATATGAAGTAGTATATTTAAGAGGAATATGAAGTAGTATGTTTAAGAGGAATATGAAGTAGTATTTTTAAGAGGAATATGAAGTAGTATGTTTAAGAGGAATATGCAGAAGTACGTTTAAGAGGAATATGAAGTAGTATTTTTAAGAGGAACATGAAGTAGTATGTTTAAGAGGAATATGCAGTAGTATGTTTCAGAGGAATATGAAGTAGTATGTTTAAGAGGAATATGAAGTAGTATGTTTAAGAGGAATATGAAGTAGTATAATTAAGAGGAATATGAAGCAATAGTATATTTAAGAGGAATATGAAATAGTATGTTTAAGACGAATATGAAATAGTATGTTTAAGAGAAATATGAAGTAGTATGTTTAAGAGGAATATGAAGTAGTATATTAAAAAGGAATATGAAGTAGTATATTTAAGAGGAATATGAAGTAGTATGTTTAAGAGGAATATAAAGTAGTATGTTTAAGAGGAATATGAAGTAGTATGTTTAAGAGGAATATGAAGTAGTATGTTTAAGGAGAATATGAACTAGAATGTTTAAGAGGAATATGAAGTAGTATGTTTGAGAGGAATATGAAGTAGTATGTTTAAGAGGAATATGAAGTGTTATGTTTAAGAGGAATATGAAGTAGTATGTTTAAGAGGAATATGAAGTAGTATGTTTATGAGAAATATGAAGTAGTATGTTTAAGAGGAATATGAAGTAGTATGTTTAAGTGGAATATGCAGTAGTATATTTAAGAGGAATATGAAGTAGTATATTTAAGAGGAATATCAAGTAATATGTTTAAGATGAATATGAAGTAGTATGTTTAAGATGAATATGAAGTAGTTTGTTTAAGAGAAATATGCAGTAGTATGTTTAAGAGGAATATGAAGTTGTATGTTTAAAAGGAATATGAAGTAGTATGTTTAAGAGGAATAAGAAGTAGTATGTTTAAGAGGAATATGAAGTAGTATGTTTAAGAGGAATATGAAGTAGTGTATTTAAGAAAAATATGAAGAAGTTTGTTTAAGAGGAATATGAAGTAGTATATTTAAGAGGAATATGAAGTAGTATATTTAAGAGGAATATGAAGTAGTATGTTTAAGAGGAATATGAATTTAAGAGGAATATGAAGTAGTATATTGAAGAGGAATATGAAGTAGTATGTTTAATAAGAATATAAAGTAGTATGTTTAAGAGGAATATGAAGTAGTATGTTTAAGAGGAATATGAAGTAGTATGTTTAAGGGAAATATGAACTAGTATATTTTAGAGGAATATGAAGTAGTATGTTTAAGAGGAATATGAAGTAGTATATTTAAGAGGAATATGAAGTAGTATATTTAAGATTAATATGAAGTAGTATGTTTAAGAGGAATATGAAGTAGTATGTTTAAGAGGAATATGATGTAGCATATTTAAGAGGAATATGAAGCATTATGTTTAAGAGCAATATGAAGTAGTATGTTTAAGAGGAATACGAAGTAGTATGTTTAAGAGGAATATGAAGTAGTATGTTTAAGAGGAATATAAAGTAGTATGTTTAAGAAGAATATGAATTTAAGAGGAATATGAAGTAGTATATTGAAGAGAAATATGAAGTAGTAAATTTAAGAGGAATATGAAATAGTATATTTAAGAGGAATATGAAGTAGTATGTTAAAGGGGAATATGAAGAAGTATGTTTAAGAGGAATATGAAGTAGTGTATATTTAAGAGGAATATGAAGTAGTATGGTTAATAGGAATACGCAGTAGTATGTTTAAGAGGAATATGAAGTAGTATGTTAAAGAGGAATATGAAGTTTTATATTTAAGAGGAATGTGAAGTAGCATATTTAAGATGAATATGAAGTAGTATGTTTAAGAGAAATATGCAGGAGTATGTTTAAGAGGAATATGGAGTAGTATGTTTAAGAGGAATATGAAGTAGTCTTTTTAAGAGGAATATGAAGTAGTATATTAAAGAGGAATATGAAGTATGTAGTATATTTAAGAGACATATAAAGTAAAAAATTTAAGAGGAATACGAAGTAGTATATTAAAGAGGAATATGATGTAGTATATTTAAGAGGAATATGAAGTAGTATGTTTAAGAGGAATATGAAGTAATATGTTTAAGAGGAATGTGAAGTAGCATATTTAAGAGGAATATGAAGTAGTATGTTTAAGAGGAAAATTAAGTAGTGTGTTTAAGAGGAAAATGAAGTACTATGTTTAAGAGGAATATGAAGTAGTATATTTAAGAGGAATATGAAGTAGTATGTTTAAGAGGAATATGAAGTAGTATTTTTAAGAGGAATATGAAGTAGTATGTTTAAGAGGAATATGCAGTAGTATGTTTAAGAGGAATATGAAGTAGTATGTTTAAGAGGAATATGAAGTAGTATGTTTAAGAGGAATATGAAGTAGTATAATTAAGAGGAATATGAAGTAGTATATTTAAAAGGAATATAAAGTAGTATATTTAAGAGGAATATGAAGTAGTATGTTTAAGACGAATATGAAATAATATGTTTAAGAGAAATATGAAGTAATATGTTTAAGAGGAATGTGAAGTAGCATATTTAAGAGGAATATGAAGTAGTATGTTTAAGAGGAAAATTAAGTAGTGTGTTTAAGAGGAATATGAAGTACTATGTTTAAGAGGAATATGAAGTAGTATGTTTAAGAGGAATGTGTAGTAGTATGTTTAAGAGGAATATGAAGTAGTATGTATAAGAGGAATATGAAGTATCATGTTTAAGAGGAATATGAAGTAGTATGTTTAAGAGGAATATGAAGTAGTATGTTTATGAGGAATATGAAGTAGTATATTTAAGAGGAATATGAAGTAGTATATTTAAGAGGAATATGAAGTAGTATGTTTAAGAGGAATATGAAGTAGTATTTTTAAGAGGAATATGAAGTAGTATGTTTAAGAGGAATATGCAGTAGTATGTTTAAGAGGAATATGAAGTAGTATTTTTAAGAGGAATATGAAGTAGTATGTTTAAGAGGAATATGCAGTAGTATGTTTAAGAGGAATATGAAATAGTATGTTTAAGAGGAATATGAAGTAGTATGTTTAAGAGGAATATGAAGTAGTATAATTAAGAGGAATATGAAGCAATAGTATATTTAAGAGGAATATAAAGTAGTATATTTAAGAGGAATATGAAGTAGTATGTTTAAGACGAATATGAAATAGTATGTTTAAGAGAAATATGAAGTAGTATGTTTAAGAGGAATATGAAGTAGTATATTAAAAAGGAATATGAAGTAGTATATTTAAGAGGAATATGAAGTAGTATATTTAAGAGGAATATGAAGTAGTATGTTTAAGAGGAATATGAAGTAGTATATTTAAGAGGAATATCAAGTAGTATGTTTAGGAGGAATATGAAGCAGTATGTTTAAGAGGAATATGAATTTAAGAGGAATATGAAGTAGTATATTGAAGAGGAATATGAAGTAGTATGTTTAAGAGGAATATGAAGTAGTATGTTTAAGGAGAATATGAACTAGTATGTTTAAGAGGAAAATGAAGTAGTATGTTTGAGAGGAATATGAAGTAGTATGTTTAAGAGGAATATGAAGTGTTATGTTTAAGAGGAATATGAAGTAGTATGTTTAAGAGGAATATGAAGTAGTATGTTTAAGTGGAATATGCAGTAGTATATTTAAGAGGAATATGAAGTAGTATATTTAAGAGGAATATGAAGTAATATGTTTAAGATGAATATGAAATTGTATGTTTAAGATGAATATGAAGTAGTTTGTTTAAGAGGAATATGCTGTAGTATGTTTAAGAGTAATATGAAGTAGTATGCTTAAGAGGAATATGAAGTAGTATGTTTAAGAGGAATATGAAGTAGTTTGTTTAAGAGGAATATGAAGTAGTATGTTTAAGAGGAATATGAAGTAGTATATTTAAGAAAAATATGAAGAAGTGTGTTTAAGAGGAATATGAAGTAGTATATTTAAGAGGAATATGAAGTTGTATATTTAAGAGGAATATTAAGTAGTATGTTTAAGAGGAATATGAAGTAGTATGTTTAAGAGGAATATGATGTAGCATATATAAGACGAATATGAAGTAGTATGTTTAAGAGGAATATGAATTTAAGAGGAATATGAAGTAGTATATTGAAGAGGAATATGAAGTAGTATGTTTAAGAGGAATATAAAGTAGTATGTTTAAGAGGAATATGAAGTAGTATGTTTAAGAGGAATATGAAGTAGTATGTTTAAGGGGAATATGAACTAGTATATTTTAGAGGAATATGAAGTAGTATGTTTAAGGAGAATATGAAGTAGTATATTTAAGAGGAATATGAAGTAGTATATTTAAGAGTAATATGAAGTAGTATGTTTAAGAGGAATATGAAGTAGTATGTTTAAGAGGAATATGATGTAGCATATTTAAGAGGAATATGAGGCAGTATGTTTAAGAGGAATATGAAGTAGTATGTTTAAGAGGAATATGAAGTAGTATGTTTAAGACGAATATGAAATAGTATGTTTAAGAGAAATATGAAGTAGTATGTTTAAGAGGAATATGAAGTAGTATATTAAAAAGGAATATGAAGTAGTATATTTAAGAGGAATATGAAGTAGTATGTTTAAGAGGAATATAAAGTAGTATGTTTAAGAGGAATATGAAGTAGTATGTTTAAGAGGAATATGAAGTAGTATGTTTAAGGAGAATATGAACTAGAATGTTTAAGAGGAATATGAAGTAGTATGTTTGAGAGGAATATGAAGTAGTATGTTTAAGAGGAATATGAAGTGTTATGTTTAAGAGGAATATGAAGTAGTATGTTTAAGAGGAATATGAAGTAGTATGTTTAAGAGAAATATGAAGTAGTATGTTTAAGAGGAATATGAAGTAGTATGTTTAAGTGGAATATGCAGTAGTATATTTAAGAGGAATATGAAGTAGTATATTTAAGAGGAATATGAAGTAATATGTTTAAGATGAATATGAAGTAGTATGTTTAAGATGAATATGAAGTAGTTTGTTTAAGAGGAATATGCAGTAGTATGTTTAAGAGGAATATGAAGTAGTATGTTTAAGAGGAATATGAAGTAGTATGTTTAAGAGGAATATGAAGTAGTATGTTTAAGAGGAATATGAAGTAGTATGTTTAAGAGGAATATGAAGTAGTATATTTAAGAAAAATATGAAGAAATGTGTTTAAGAGGAATAAGAAGTAGTATATTTAAGAGGAATATGAAGTAGTTTATTTAAGAGGAATATGAAGTAGTATGTTTAAGAGGAATATGAAGTAGTATGTTTAAGAGGAATATGATGTAGCATATATAAGAGGAATATGAAGCAGTATGTTTAAGAGGAATATGAAGTAGTATGTTTAAGAGGAATATGAAGTAATTTTATTTAAGAGGAATATGAAGTAGTATATTTAAGAGGAATATGAAGTAGTATGTTTAAGAGGAATATGAAGTAGTATGTTTAAGAGGAATATGAAGTAGTATGTTTAAGAGGAATATGAAGTAGTATGTTTAAGAGGAATATGAAGTAGTATATTGAAGAGGAATATGAAGTAGTATGTTTAATAAGAATATAAAGTAGTATGTTTAAGAGGAATATGAAGTAGTATGTTTAAGAGGAATATGAAGTAGTATGTTTAAGGGGAATATGAACTAGTATATTTTAGAGGAATATGAAGTATTATGTTTAAGAGGAATATGAAGTAGTATATTTAAGAGGAATATGAAGTAGTATATTTAAGAGTAATATTAAGTAGTATGTTTAAGAGGAATATGAAGTAGTATGTTTAAGAGGAATATGATGTAGCATATTTAAGAGGAATATTAAGCAGTATGTTTAAGAGCAATATGAGAGAGTATGTTTAAGAGGAATATGAAGTAGTATGTTTAAGAGGAATATGATATAGTATGTTTAAGAGGAATATAAAGTAGTATGTTTAAGAAGAATATGAATTTAAGAGGAATATGAAGTAGTATATTGAAGAGAAATATGAAGTAGTAAATTTAAGAGGAATATGAAATAGTATATTTAAGAGGAATATGAAGTAGTATGTTAAAGGGGAATATGAAGAAGTATGTTTAAGAGGAATATGAAGTAGTATATTTAAGAGGAATATGAAGTAGTATGTTTAATAGGAATACGCAGTAGTATGTTTAAGAGGAATATGAAGTAGTATGTTAAAGAGGAATATGAAGTTTTATATTTAAGGGGAATGTGAAGTAGCATATTTAAGAGGAATATGAAGTAGTATGTTTAAGAGGAATATGCAGGAGTATGTTTAAGAGGAATATGGAGTAGTATGTTTAAGAGGAATATGAAGTAGTCTGTATAAGAGGAATATGAAGTAGTATATTAAAGAGGAATATGAAGTAGTATATTTAAGAGAAATATAAAGTAAAAAATTTAAGAGGAATACGAAGTAGTATATTAAAGAGGAATATGATGTAGTATATTTAAGAGGAATATGAAGTTGTATGTTTAAGAGGAATATGAAGTAATATGTTTAAGAGGAATGTGAAGTAGCATATTTAAGAGGAATATGAAGTAGTATGTTTAAGAGGAAAATTAAGTAGTGTGTTTAAGAGGAAAATGAAGTACTATGTTTAAGAGGAATATGAAGTAGTATATTTAAGAGGAATATGAAGTAGTATGCTTATGAGGAATATGAAGTAGTATATTTAAGAGGAATCTGAAGTAGTATATTTAAGAGGAATATGAAGTAGTATGTTAAAGAGGAATATGAAGTAGTATTTTTAAGAGGAATATGAAGTAGTATGTTTAAGAGGAATATGCAGTAGTATGTTTAAGAGGAATATGAAGTAGTATGTTTAAGAGGAATATGAAGTAGTATGTTTAAGAGGAATATGAAGTAGTATAATTAAGAGGAATATGAAGTAGTATATTTAAGAGGAATATAAAGTAGTATATTTAAGAGGAATATGAAGTAGTATGTTTAAGACGAATATGAAATAATATGTTTAAGAGAAATATGAAGTAATATGTTTAAGAGGAATGTGAAGTAGCATATTTAAGAGGATTATGAAGTAGTATGTTTAAGAGGAAAATTAAGTAGTGTGTTTAAGAGGAATATGAAGTACTATGTTTAAGAGGAATATGAAGTAGTATGTTTAAGAGGAATGTGTAGTAGTATGTTTAAGAGGAATATGAAGTAGTATGTTTAAGAGGAATATGAAGTAGTATGTTTAATAGGAATATGAAGTAGTATATAAAAGAGGAATATGAAGTAGTATGTTTAATAAGAATATAAAGTAGTATGTTTAAGAGGAATATGAAGTAGTATGTTTAAGAGGAATATGAAGTAGTATGTTTAAGAGGAATATGAAGTAGTATGTTTAAGAGGAATATGAAGTAGTATGTTTAAGAGGAATATGCAGTAGTATGTTTAAGAGGAATATGAAGTAGTATGTTTAAGAGGAATATGAAGTAGTATATTAAAGAGGAATATGAAGTAGTATGTTTAATAAGAATATAAAGTAGTATGTTTAAGAGGAATATGAAGTAGTATGTTTAAGAGGAATATGAAGTAGTATGTTTAAGGGGAATATGAACTAGTATATTTTAGAGGAATATGAAGTATTATGTTTAAGAGGAATATGAAGTAGTATATTTAAGAGGAATATGAAGTAGTATATTTAAGAGTAATATGAAGTAGTATGTTTAAGAGGAATATGAAGTAGTATGTTTAAGAGGAATATGATGTAGCATATATAAGAGGAATATGAAGCAGTATGTTTAAGAGGAATATGAAGTAGTATGTTTAAGAGGAATATGAAGTAGTTTTATTTAAGAGGAATATGAAGTAGTATATTTAAGAGGAATATGAAGTAGTATGTTTAAGAGGAATATGAAGTAGTATGTTTAAGAGGAATATGAAGTAGTATGTTTAAGAGGAATATGAAGTAGTATGTTTAAGAGGAATATGAAGTAGTATATTGAAGAGGAATATGAAGTAGTATGTTTAATAAGAATATAAAGTAGTATGTTTAAGAGGAATATGAAGTAGTATGTTTAAGAGGAATATGAAGTTGTATGTTTAAGGGGAATATGAACTAGTATATTTTAGAGGAATATGAAGTATTATGTTTAAGAGGAATATGAAGTAGTATATTTAAGAGGAATATGAAGTAGTATATTTAAGAGTAATATGAAGTAGTATGTTTAAGAGGAATATGAAGTAGTATGTTTAAGAGGAATATGATGTAGCATATTTAAGAGGAATATTAAGCAGTATGTTTAAGAGCAATATGAGATAGTATGTTTAAGAGGAATATGAAGTAGTATGTTTAATAGGAATACGCAGTAGTATGTTTAAGAGGAATATGAAGTAGTATGTTAAAGAGGAATATGAAGTTTTATATTTAAGGGGAATGTGAAGTAGCATATTTAAGAGGAATATGAAGTAGTATGTTTAAGAGGAATATGCAGGAGTATGTTTAAGAGGAATATGGAGTAGTATGTTTAAGAGGAATATGAAGTAGTCTGTTTAAGAGGAATATGAAGTAGTATATTAAAGAGGAATATGAAGTAGTATATTTAAGAGAAATATAAAGTAAAAAATTTAAGAGGAATACGAAGTAGTATATTAAAGAGGAATATGATGTAGTATATTTAAGAGGAATATGAAGTTGTATGTTTAAGAGGAATATGAAGTAATATGTTTAAGAGGAATGTGAAGTAGCATATTTAAGAGGAATATGAAGTAGTATGTTTAAGAGGAAAATTAAGTAGTGTGTTTAAGAGGAAAATGAAGTACTATGTTTAAGAGGAATATGAAGTAGTATATTTAAGAGGAATATGAAGTAGTATGCTTATGAGGAATATGAAGTAGTATATTTAAGAGGAATCTGAAGTAGTATATTTAAAAGGAATATGAAGTAGTATGTTAAAGAGGAATATGAAGTAGTATTTTTAAGAGGAATATGAAGTAGTATGTTTAAGAGGAATATGCAGTAGTATGTTTAAGAGGAATATGAAGTAGTATGTTTAAGAGGAATATGAAGTAGTATGTTTAAGAGGAATATGAAGTAGTATAATTAAGAGGAAGATGAAGTAGTATATTTAAGAGGAATATAAAGTAGTATATTTAAGAGGAATATGAAGTAGTATGTTTAAGACGAATATGAAATAATATGTTTAAGAGAAATATGAAGTAATATGTTTAAGAGGAATGTGAAGTAGCATATTTAAGAGGATTATGAAGTAGTATGTTTAAGAGGAATATGAAGTAGTATGTTTAAGAGGAATATGAAGTAGTTTTATTTAAGAGGAATATGAAGTAGTATATTTAAGAGGAATATGAAGTAGTATGTTTAAGAGGAATATGAAGTAGTATGTTTAAGAGGAATATGAAGTAGTATGTTTAAGAGGAATATGAAGTAGTATGTTTAAGAGGAATATGAAGTAGTATATTGAAGAGGAATATGAAGTAGTATGTTTAATAAGAATATAAAGTAGTATGTTTAAGAGGAATATGAAGTAGTATGTTTAAGAGGAATATGAAGTTGTATGTTTAAGGGGAATATGAACTAGTATATTTTAGAGGAATATGAAGTATTATGTTTAAGAGGAATATGAAGTAGTATATTTAAGAGGAATATGAAGTAGTATATTTAAGAGTAATATGAAGTAGTATGTTTAAGAGGAATATGAAGTAGTATGTTTAAGAGGAATATGATGTAGCATATTTAAGAGGAATATTAAGCAGTATGTTTAAGAGCAATATGAGATAGTATGTTTAAGAGGAATATGAAGTAGTATGTTTAATAGGAATACGCAGTAGTATGTTTAAGAGGAATATGAAGTAGTATGTTAAAGAGGAATATGAAGTTTTATATTTAAGGGGAATGTGAAGTAGCATATTTAAGAGGAATATGAAGTAGTATGTTTAAGAGGAATATGCAGGAGTATGTTTAAGAGGAATATGGAGTAGTATGTTTAAGAGGAATATGAAGTAGTCTGTTTAAGAGGAATATGAAGTAGTATATTAAAGAGGAATATGAAGTAGTATATTTAAGAGAAATATAAAGTAAAAAATTTAAGAGGAATACGAAGTAGTATATTAAAGAGGAATATGATGTAGTATATTTAAGAGGAATATGAAGTTGTATGTTTAAGAGGAATATGAAGTAATATGTTTAAGAGGAATGTGAAGTAGCATATTTAAGAGGAATATGAAGTAGTATGTTTAAGAGGAAAATTAAGTAGTGTGTTTAAGAGGAAAATGAAGTACTATGTTTAAGAAGAATATGAAGTAGTATATTTAAGAGGAATATGAAGTAGTATGCTTATGAGGAATATGAAGTAGTATATTTAAGAGGAATCTGAAGTAGTATATTTAAAAGGAATATGAAGTAGTATGTTAAAGAGGAATATGAAGTAGTATTTTTAAGAGGAATATGAAGTAGTATGTTTAAGAGGAATATGCAGTAGTATGTTTAAGAGGAATATGAAGTAGTATGTTTAAGAGGAATATGAAGTAGTATGTTTAAGAGGAATATGAAGTAGTATAATTAAGAGGAAGATGAAGTAGTATATTTAAGAGGAATATAAAGTAGTATATTTAAGAGGAATATGAAGTAGTATGTTTAAGACGAATATGAAATAATATGTTTAAGAGAAATATGAAGTAATATGTTTAAGAGGAATGTGAAGTAGCATATTTAAGAGGATTATGAAGTAGTATGTTTAAGAGGAAAATTAAGTAGTGTGTTTAAGAGGAATATGAAGTACTATGTTTAAGAGGAATATGAAGTAGTATGTTTAAGAGGAATGTGTAGTAGTATGTTTAAGAGGAATATGAAGTAGTATGTTTAAGAGGAATATGAAGTAGTATGTTTAAGAGGAATATGAAGTAGTATATTAAAGAGGAATATGAAGTAGTATGTTTAATAAGAATATAAAGTAGTATGTTTAAGAGGAATATGAAGTAGTATGTTTAAGAGGAATATGAAGTAGTATGTTTAAGGGGAATATGAACTAGTATATTTTAGAGGAATATGAAGTATTATGTTTAAGAGGAATATGAAGTAGTATATTTAAGAGGAATATGAAGTAGTATATTTAAGAGTAATATGAAGTAGTATGTTTAAGAGGAATATGAAGTAGTATGTTTAAGAGGAATATGATGTAGCATATATAAGAGGAATATGAAGCAGTATGTTTAAGAGGAATATGAAGTAGTATGTTTAAGAGGAATATGAAGTAGTTTTATTTAAGAGGAATATGAAGTAGTATATTTAAGAGGAATATGAAGTAGTATGTTTAAGAGGAATATGAAGTAGTATGTTTAAGAGGAATATGAAGTAGTATGTTTAAGAGGAATATGAAGTAGTATGTTTAAGAGGAATATGAAGTAGTATATTGAAGAGGAATATGAAGTAGTATGTTTAATAAGAATATAAAGTAGTATGTTTAAGAGGAATATGAAGTAGTATGTTTAAGAGGAATATGAAGTTGTATGTTTAAGGGGAATATGAACTAGTATATTTTAGAGGAATATGAAGTATTATGTTTAAGAGGAATATGAAGTAGTATATTTAAGAGGAATATGAAGTAGTATATTTAAGAGTAATATGAAGTAGTATGTTTAAGAGGAATATGAAGTAGTATGTTTAAGAGGAATATGATGTAGCATATTTAAGAGGAATATTAAGCAGTATGTTTAAGAGCAATATGAGATAGTATGTTTAAGAGGAATATGAAGTAGTATGTTTAAGAGGAATATGAAGTAGTATGTTTAAGAGGAATATAAAGTAGTATGTTTAAGAAGAATATGAATTTAAGAGGAATATGAAGTAGTATATTGAAGAAAAATATGAAGTAGTAAATTTAAGAGGAATATGAAATAGTATATTTAAGAGGAATATGAAGTAGTATGTTAAAGGGGAATATGAAGAAGTATGTTTAAGAGGAATATGAAGTAGTATATTTAAGAGGAATATGAAGTAGTATGTTTAATAGGAATACGCAGTAGTATGTTTAAGAGGAATATGAAGTAGTATGTTAAAGAGGAATATGAAGTTTTATATTTAAGGGGAATGTGAAGTAGCATATTTAAGAGGAATATGAAGTAGTATGTTTAAGAGGAATATGCAGGAGTATGTTTAAGAGGAATATGGAGTAGTATGTTTAAGAGGAATATGAAGTAGTCTGTTTAAGAGGAATATGAAGTAGTATATTAAAGAGGAATATGAAGTAGTATATTTAAGAGAAATATAAAGTAAAAAATTTAAGAGGAATACGAAGTAGTATATTAAAGAGGAATATGATGTAGTATATTTAAGAGGAATATGAAGTTGTATGTTTAAGAGGAATATGAAGTAATATGTTTAAGAGGAATGTGAAGTAGCATATTTAAGAGGAATATGAAGTAGTATGTTTAAGAGGAAAATTAAGTAGTGTGTTTAAGAGGAAAATGAAGTACTATGTGTAAGAGGAATATGAAGTAGTATATTTAAGAGGAATATGAAGTAGTATGCTTATGAGGAATATGAAGTAGTATATTTAAGAGGAATCTGAAGTAGTATATTTAAGAGGAATATGAAGTAGTATGTTAAAGAGGAATATGAAGTAGTATTTTTAAGAGGAATATGAAGTAGTATGTTTAAGAGGAATATGCAGTAGTATGTTTAAGAGGAATATGAAGTAGTATGTTTAAGAGGAATATGAAGTAGTATGTTTAAGAGGAATATGAAGTAGTATAATTAAGAGGAATATGAAGTAGTATATTTAAGAGGAATATAAAGTAGTATATTTAAGAGGAATATGAAGTAGTATGTTTAAGACGAATATGAAATAATATGTTTAAGAGAAATATGAAGTAATATGTTTAAGAGGAATGTGAAGTAGCATATTTAAGAGGATTATGAAGTAGTATGTTTAAGAGGAAAATTAAGTAGTGTGTTTAAGAGGAATATGAAGTACTATGTTTAAGAGGAATATGAAGTAGTATGTTTAAGAGGAATGTGTAGTAGTATGTTTAAGAGGAATATGAAGTAGTATGTATAAGAGGAACATGAAGTAGCATGTTTAAGAGGAATATGAAGTAGTATGTTTAAGGGGAATATGAAGTAGTATGTTTATGAGGAATATGAAGTAGTATATTTAAGAGGAATATGAAGTAGTATATTTAAGAGGAATATGAAGTAGTATGTTTAAGAGGAATATGAAGTAGTATTTTTAAGAGGAATATGAAGTAGTATGTTTAAGAGGAATATGCAGTAGTATGTTTAAGAGGAATATGAAGTAGTATTTTTAAGAGGAATATGAAGTAGTATGTTTAAGAGGAATATGCAATAGTATGTTTAAGAGGAATATGAAATAGTATGTTTAAGAGGAATATGAAGTAGTATGTTTAAGAGGAATATGAAGTAGTATAATTAAGAGGAATATGAAGCAATAGTATATTTAAGAGGAATATAAAGTAGTATATTAAAGAGGAATATGAAGTAGTATGTTTAAGAGGAATATGAAGTAGTATGTTTAAGGAGAATATGAACTAGTATGTTTAAGAGGAATATGAAGTAGTATGTTTGAGAGGAATATGAAGTAGTATGTTTAAGAGGAATATGAAGTGTTATGTTTAAGAGGAATATAAAGTAGTATGTTTAAGAGGAATATGAAGTAGTATGTTTAGGGAATATGAAGTAGTATGTTTAAGAGGAATATGAAGTAGTATGTTTAAGTGGAATATGCAGTAGTATATTTAAGAGGAATATTAAGTAGTATATTTAAGAGGAATATGAAGTAATATGTTTAAGATGAATAAGAAGTTGTATGTTTAAGATGAATATGAAGTAGTTTGTTTAAGAGGAATATGCTGTAGTATGTTTAAGAGTAATATGAAGTAGTATGCTTAAGAGGAATATGAAGTAGTATGTTTAAGAGGAATATGAAGTAGTATGTTTAAGAGGAATATGAAGTAGTATGTTTAAGAGGAATATGAAGTAGTATATTTAAGAAAAATATGAAGAAGTGTGTTTAAGAGGAATATGAAGTAGTATATTTAAGAGGAATATGAAGTAGTATATTTAAGAGGAATATGAAGTAGTATGTTTAAGAGGAATATGAAGTAGTATGTTTAAGAGGAATATGATGTAGCATATATAAGAGGAATATAAAGTAGTATGTTTAAGAGGAATATGAATTTAGGAGGAATATGAAGTAGTATATTGAAGAGGAATATGAAGTAGTATGTTTAAAAGGAATATAAAGTAGTATGTTTAAGAGGAATATGAAGTAGTATGTTTAAGAGGAATATGAAGTAGTATGTTTAAGGGGAATATGAACTAGTATATTTTAGAGGAATATGAAGTAGTATGTTTAAGGAGAATATGAAGTAGTATATTTAAGAGGAATATGAAGTAGTATATTTAAGAGTAATATGAAGTAGTATGTTTAAGAGGAATATGAAGTAGTATGTTTAAGAGGAATATGATGTAGCATATTTAAGAGGAATATGAAGCAGTATGTTTAAGAGGAATATGAAGTAGAATGTTTAAGATGAATATGAAGTAGTTTTATTTAAGAGGAATATGAAGTAGTATATTTAAGAATAATATGAAGTAGTATGTTTAAGAGGAATATGAAGTAGTATGTTTAAGAGGAATATGAAGTAGTATGTTTAAGAGGAATATAAAGTAGTATGTTTAAGAAGAATATGAATTTAAAAGGAACATGAAGTAGTATATTGAAGAGAAATATGAAGTAGTAAATTTAAGAGGAATATGAAGTAGTATATTTAAGAGGAATATGAAGTAGTATGTTAAAGGGGAATATGAAGTAGTATGTTTAAGAGGAATATGAAGTAGTATATTTAAGAGGAATATGAAGTAGTATGTTTAATAGGAATACGCAGTAGTATGTTTAAGAGGAATATGAAGTAGTATGTTAAAGAGGAATATGAAGTTTTATATTTAAAAGGAATGTGAAGTAGCATATTTAAGAGGAATATGAAGTAGTATGCTTAAGAGGAATATGCAGGAGTATGTTTAAGAGGAATATGGAGTAGTATGTTTAAGAGGAATATGAAGTAGTCTGTTTAAGAGGAATATGAAGTAGTATATTAAAGAGGAATATGAAGTAGTATATTTAAGAGAAATATAAAGTAGTAAATTTAAGAGGAATATGAAGTAGTATATTTAAGAGGAATATGATGTAGTATATTTAAGAGGAATATGAAGTAGTATATTTAAGAAAAATATGAAGAAGTGTGTTTAAGAGGAATGTGAAGTAGCATATTTAAGAGGAATATGAAGTAGAATGCTTAAGAGGAAAATTAAGTAGTGTGTTTAAGAGGAATATGAAGTAGTATGTTTAAGAGGAATATGATGTAGCATATATAAGAGGAATATGAAGCAGTATGTTTAAGAGGAATATGAAGTAGTATGTTTAAGAGGAATATGAAGTAGTTTTATTTAAGAGGAATATGAAGTAGTATATTTAAGAGGAATATGAAGTAGTATGTTTAAGAGGAATATGAAGTAGTATGTTTAAGAAGAATATGAATTTAAGAGGAATATGAAGTAGTATATTGAAGAGGAATATGAAGTAGTATGTTTAAGAGGAATATAAAGTAGTATGTTTAAGAGGAATATGAAGTAGTATGTTTAAGAGGAATATGAAGTAGTATGTTTAAGGGGAATATGAACTAGTATATTTTAGAGGAATATGAAGTAGTATGTTTAAGGAGAATATGAAGTAGTATATTTAAGAGGAATATGAAGTAGTATATTTAAGAGTTATATGAAGTAGTATGTTTAAGAGGAATATGAAGTAGTATGTTTAAGAGGAATATGATGTAGGATATTTAAGAGGAATATGAAGCAGTATGTTTAAGAGGAATATGAAGTAGTATGTTTAAGATGAATATGAAGTAGTTTTATTTAAGAGGAATATGAAGTTGTATATTTAAGAATAATATGAAGTAGTATGTTTAAGAGGAATATGAAGTAGTATGTTTAAGAGGAATATGAAGTAGTATGTTTAAGAGGAATATAAAGTAGTATGTTTAAGAAGAATATGAATTTAAAAGGAATATGAAGTAGTATATTGAAGAGAAATATGAAGTAGTAAATTTAAGAGGAATATGAAGTAGTATATTTAAGAGGAATATGAAGTAGTATGTTAAAGGGGAATATGAAGTAGTATGTTTAAGAGGAATATGAAGTAGTATATTTAAGAGGAATATGAAGTAGTATGTTTAATAGGAATACGCAGTAGTATGTTTAAGAGGAATATGAAGTAGTATGTTAAAGAGGAATATGAAGTTTTATATTTAAAAGGAATGTGAAGTAGCATATTTAAGAGGAATATGAAGTAGTATGCTTAAGAGGAATATGCAGGAGTATGTTTAAGAGGAATATGGAGTAGTATGTTTAAGAGGAATATGAAGTAGTCTGTTTAAGAGGAATATGAAGTAGTATATTAAAGAGGAATATGAAGTAGTATATTTAAGAGAAATATTAAGTAGTAAATTTAAGAGGAATATGAAGTAGTATATTTAAGAGGAATATGATATAGTATATTTAAGAGGAATATGAAGTAGTATATTTAAGAAAAATATGAAGAAGTGTGTTTAAGAGGAATGTGAAGTAGCATATTTAAGAGGAATATGAAGTAGTATGTTTAAGAGGAAAATTAAGTACTGTGTTTAAGAGGAATATGAACTAGTATGTTTAAGAGGAATATGATGTAGCATATATAAGAGGAATATGAAGCAGTATGTTTAAGAGGAATATGAAGTAGTATGTTTAAGAGGAATATGAAGTAGTTTTATTTAAGAGGAATATGAAGTAGTATATTTAAGAGGAATATGAAGTAGTATGTTTAAGAGGAATATGAAGTAGTATGTTTAAGAGGAATATGAATTTAAGAGGAATATGAAGTAGTATATTGAAGAGGAATATGAAGTAGTATGTTTAAGAGGAATATAAAGTAGTATGTTTAAGAGGAATATGAAGTAGTGTGTTTAAGAGGAATATGAAGTAGTATGTTTAAGGGGAATATGAACTAGTATATTTTAGAGGAATATGAAGTTGTATGTTTAAGAGGAATATGAAGTAGTATATTTAAGAGGAATATGAAGTAGTATGTTTAATAGGAATACGCAGTAGTATGTTTAAGAGGAATATGAAGTAGTATGTTAAAGAGGAATATGAAGTTTTATATTTAAGAGGAATGTGAAGTAGCATATTTAAGAGGAATATGAAGTAGTATGTTTAAGAGGAATATGAAGTAGTATGTTTAAGAGGAATATAAAGTAGTATGTTTAAGAAGAATATGAATTTAAAAGGAATATGAAGTAGTATATTGAAGAGAAATATGAAGTAGTAAATTTAAGAGGAATATGAAGTAGTATATTTAAGAGGAATATGAAGTAGTATGTTAAAGGGGAATATGAAGTAGTATGTTTAAGAGGAATATGAAGTAGTATATTTAAGAGGAATATGAAGTAGTATGTTTAATAGGAATACGCAGTAGTATGTTTAAGAGGAATATGAAGTAGTATGTTAAAGAGGAATATGAAGTTTTATATTTAAAAGGAATGTGAAGTAGCATATTTAAGAGGAATATGAAGTAGTATGCTTAAGAGGAATATGCAGGAGTATGTTTAAGAGGAATATGGAGTAGTATGTTTAAGAGGAATATGAAGTAGTCTGTTTAAGAGGAATATGAAGTAGTATATTAAAGAGGAATATGAAGTAGTATATTTAAGAGAAATATTAAGTAGTAAATTTAAGAGGAATATGAAGTAGTATATTTAAGAGGAATATGATATAGTATATTTAAGAGGAATATGAAGTAGTATATTTAAGAAAAATATGAAGAAGTGTGTTTAAGAGGAATGTGAAGTAGCATATTTAAGAGGAATATGAAGTAGTATGTTTAAGAGGAAAATTAAGTAGTGTGTTTAAGAGGAATATGAACTAGTATGTTTAAGAGGAATATGATGTAGCATATATAAGAGGAATATGAAGCAGTATGTTTAAGAGGAATATGAAGTAGTATGTTTAAGAGGAATATGAAGTAGTTTTATTTAAGAGGAATATGAAGTAGTATATTTAAGAGGAATATGAAGTAGTATGTTTAAGAGGAATATGAAGTAGTATGTTTAAGAGGAATATGAATTTAAGAGGAATATGAAGTAGTATATTGAAGAGGAATATGAAGTAGTATGTTTAAGAGGAATATAAAGTAGTATGTTTAAGAGGAATATGAAGTAGTGTGTTTAAGAGGAATATGAAGTAGTATGTTTAAGGGGAATATGAACTAGTATATTTTAGAGGAATATGAAGTTGTATGTTTAAGAGGAATATGAAGTAGTATATTTAAGAGGAATATGAAGTAGTATGTTTAATAGGAATACGCAGTAGTATGTTTAAGAGGAATATGAAGTAGTATGTTAAAGAGGAATATGAAGTTTTATATTTAAGAGGAATGTGAAGTAGCATATTTAAGAGGAATATGAAGTAGTATGTTTAAGAGGAATATGCAGGAGTATGTTTAAGAGGAATATGGAGTATTATGTTTAAGAGGAATATGAAGTAGTCTGTTTAAGAGGAATATGAAGTAGTATATTAAAGAGGAATATGAAGTAGTATATTTAAGAGAAATATAAAGTAGTATATTTAAGAGGAATATGAAGTAGTATATTTAAGAGGAATATGATGTAATATCTTTAAGAGGAATATGAAGTAGTATGTTTAAGAGGAATATGAAGTAATATGTTTAAGAGGAATGTGAAGTAGCATATTTAAGAGGAATATGAAGTAGTATGTTTAAGAGGAAAATTAAGTAGTGTGTTTAAGAGGAATATGAAGTACTATGTTTAAGAGGAATATGAAGTAGTATATTTAAAAGGAATATGAAGTAGTATGTTTAAGAGGAATATGAAGTAGTATGTTAAAGAGGAATGTGAAGTAGTATGTTTACGAGGAATATGAAGTAATATGTATAAGAGGAATATGAAGTAGCATGTTTAAGAGGAATATGAAGTAGTATGTTTAAGAGGAATAAGAAGTAGTATGCTTATGAGGAATATGAAGTAGTATATTTAAGAGGAATATGAAGTACTATATTTAAGAGGAATATGAAGTATTATGTTTAAGAGGAATATGAAGTAGTATTTTTAAGAGGAATATGAAGTAGTATGTTTAAGAGGAATATGCAGTAGTATGTTTAAGAGGAATATGAAGTAGTATGTTTAAGAGGAATATGAAGTAGTATGTTTAAGAGGTATATGAGGTAGTATGTTTAAGTGGAATATGCAGTAGTATATTTAAGAGGAATATGAAGTAGTATATTTAAGAGGAATATGAGGTAATATGTTTAAGATGAATATGAAGTAGTATGTTTAAGATGAATATGAAGTAGTTTGTTTAAGAGGAATATGCAGTAGTATGTTTAAGAGGAATATGAAGTAGTATGTTTAAGAGGATTATGAAGTAGAATGTTTAAGAGGAATATGAAGTAGTATGTTTAAGAGGAATATGAAGTAGTATGTTTAAGAGGAATATGAAGTAGTATATTTAAGAAGAATATGAAGAAGCATGTTTAAGAGGAATATGAAGTAGTATGTTTAAGAGGAATATGAAGTAGTTTTATTTAAGAGGAATATGAAGTAGTATATTTAAGAGGAATATGAAGTAGTATGTTTAAGACGAATATGAAATAGTATGTTTAAGAGAAATATGAAGTAGTATGTTTAAGAGGAATATGAAGTAGTATATAAAAAGGAATATGAAGTAGTATATTTAAGAGGAATATGAAGTAGTATATTTAAGAGGAATATGAAGTGGTATGTTTAAGAGGAATATGAAGTAGTATATTTAAGAGGAATATGAAGTAGTATGTTTAAGAGGAATATGAAGTAGTATGTTTAAGAGGAATATGAATTTAAGAGGAATATAAAGTAGTATATTGAAGAGGAATATGAAGTAGTATGTTTAAGAGGAATATAAAGTAGTATTAATAAGAGGAATATGAAGTAGTATGTTTAAGAGGGATATGAAGTAGTATGTTTAAGGAGATTATGAACTAGTATGTTTAAGAGGAATATGAAGTAGTATGTTTGAGAGGAATATGAAGTAGTATGTTTAAGAGGAATAGGAAGTGTTATGTTTAAGAGGAATATGGAGTAGTATGTTTAAGAGGAATATGAAGTAGTATGTTTAGGAGGCATATGAAGTAGTATGTTTAAGAGGAATATGAAGTAGTATATTTAAGAGGAATATGAAGTAATATGTTTAAGATGAATATGAAGTAGTATCTTTAAGAGGAATATGAAGTAGTATGTTTAAGGGGAATATGAACTAGTATATTTTAGAGGAATATGAAGTAGTATGTTTAAGGAGAATATGAAGTAGTATATTTAAGAGGAATATGAAGTAGTATATTTAAGAGTAATATGAAGTAGTATGTTTAAGAGGAATATGAAGTAGTATGTTTAAGAGGAATATGATGTAGGATATTTAAAAGGAATATGAAGCAGTATGTTTAAGAGGAATATGAAGTAGTATGTTTAAGATGAATATGAAGTAGTTTTATTTAAGAGGAATATGAAGTAGTATATTTAAGAATAATATGAAGTAGTATGTTTAAGAGGAATATGAAGTAGTATGTTTAAGAGGAATATGAAGTAGTATGTTTAAGAGGAATATAAAGTAGTATGTTTAAGAAGAATATGAATTTAAAAGGAATATGAAGTAGTATATTGAAGAGAAATATGAAGTAGTAAATTTAAGAGGAATATGAAGTAGTATATTTAAGAGGAATATGAAGTAGTATGTTAAAGGGGAATATGAAGTAGTATGTTTAAGAGGAATATGAAGTAGTATATTTAAGAGGAATATGAAGTAGTATGTTTAATAGGAATACGCAGTAGTATGTTTAAGAGGAATATGAAGTAGTATGTTAAAGAGGAATATGAAGTTTTATATTTAAAAGGAATGTGAAGTAGCATATTTAAGAGGAATATGAAGTAGTATGCTTAAGAGGAATATGCAGGAGTATGTTTAAGAGGAATATGGAGTAGTATGTTTAAGAGGAATATGAAGTAGTCTGTTTAAGAGGAATATGAAGTAGTATATTAAAGAGGAATATGAAGTAGTATATTTAAGAGAAATATAAAGTAGTAAATTTAAGAGGAATATGAAGTAGTATATTTAAGAGGAATATGATGTAGTATATTTAAGAGGAATATGAAGTAGTATATTTAAGAAAAATATGAAGAAGTGTGTTTAAGAGGAATGTGAAGTAGCATATTTAAGAGGAATATGAAGTAGTATGTTTAAGAGGAAAATTAAGTAGTGTGTTTAAGAGGAATATGAAGTAGTATGTTTAAGAGGAATATGAAGTAGAATGTTTAAGAGGAATATGAAGTAGTATGTTTAAGAGGAATATGAAGTAGTATGTTTAAGAGGAATATGAAGTAGTATATTTAAGAAGAATATGAAGAAGCATGTTTAAGAGTAATATGAAGTAGTATGTTTATGAGGAATATGAAGTAGTTTTATTTAAGAGGAATATGAAGTAGTATATTTAAGAGGAATATGTAATAGTATGTTTAAAAAGAATATGAAGAAGTATGTTTAAGAGGAATATGAAGTAGTATATTTAAGAGGAATATGAAGTAGTATATTTAAGAGGAATATGAAGTAGTATGTTTAAGACGAATATGAAATAGTATGTTTAAGAGAAATATGAAGTAGTATGTTTAAGAGGAATATGAAGTAGTATATTAAAAAGGAATATGAAGTAGTATATTTAAGAGGAATATGAAGTAGTATATTTAAGAGGAATATGAAGTGGTATGTTTAAGAGGAATATGAAGTAGTATATTTAAGAGGAATATGAAGTAGTATGTTTAAGAGGAATATGAAGTAGTATGTTTAAGAGGAATATGAATTTAAGAGGAATATAAAGTAGTATATTGAAGAGGAATATGAAGTAGTATGTTTAAGAGGAATATAAAGTAGTATTAATAAGAGGAATATGAAGTAGTATGTTTAAGAGGGATATGAAGTAGTATGTTTAAGGAGATTATGAACTAGTATGTTTAAGAGGAATATGAAGTAGTATGTTTGAGAGGAATATGAAGTAGTATGTTTAAGAGGAATAGGAAGTGTTATGTTTAAGAGGAATATGGAGTAGTATGTTTAAGAGGAATATGAAGTAGTATGTTTAGGAGGAATATGAAGTAGTATGTTTAAGAGGAATATGAAGTAGTATATTTAAGAGGAATATGAAGTAATATGTTTAAGATGAATATGAAGTAGTATGTTTAAGATGAATATGAAGTAGTTTGTTTAAGACGAATATGCAGTAGTATGTTTAAGAGGAATATGAAGTAGTATGTTTAAGAGGAATATGAAGTAGTATGTTTAAGAGGAATATGAAGTAGTATGTTTAAGAGGAATATGAAGTAGTATGTTTAAGAGGAATATGAAGTAGTATATTTAAGAAAAATATGAAGAAGTATGTTTAAGAGGAATATGAAGTAGTATATTTAAGATGAATATGAAGTAGTATATTTAAGAGGAATATGAAGTAGTATGTTTAAGAGGAATATGAAGTAGTATGTTTAAGAGGAATATGATGTAGCATATATAAGAGGAATATGAAGCAGTATGTCTAAGAGGAATATGAAGTAGTATGTTTAAGAGGAATATGAAGTAGTTTTATTTAAGAGAAATATGAAGTAGTATATTTAAGAGGAATATGAAGTAGTATGATTAAGAAGAATATGAAGAAGTATGTTTAAGAGGAATATGAAGTAGTATATTTAAGAGGAATATGAAGTAGTATATTTAAGAGGAATATGAAGTAGTATGTTTAAGACGAATATGAAATAGTATGTTTAAGAGAAATATGAAGTAGTATGTTTAAGAGGAATATGAAGTAGTATATTAAAAAGGAATATGAAGTAGTATATTTAAGAGAAATATGAAGTAGTATATTTAAGAGGAATATGAAGTAGTATATTTAAGAGGAATATGAAGTAATATGTTTAAGATGAATATGAAGTAGTATGTTTAAGATGAATATGAAGTAGTTTGTTTAAGAGGAATATGCAGTAGTATGTTTAAGAGGAATATGAAGTAGTATGTTTAAGAGGAATATGAAGTAGTATGTTTAAGAGGAATATGAAGTAGTATGTTTAAGAGGAATATGAAGTAGTATGTTTAAGAGGAATATGAAGTAGTATATTTAAGAAAAATATGAAGAAGTATGTTTAAGAGGAATATGAAGTAGTATATTGAAGATGAATATGAAGTAGTATATTTAGGAGGAATTTGAAGTAGTATGTTTAAGAGGAATATGAAGTAGTATGTTTAAGAGGAATATGATGTAGCATATATAAGAGGAATATGAAGCAGTATGTTTAAGAGGAATATGAAGTAGTATGTTTAAGAGGAATATGAAGTAGTTTTATTTAAGAGGAATATGAAGTAGTATATTTAAGAGGAATATGAAGTAGTATGTTTAAGAGGAATATGAAGTAGTATGTTTAAGAGGAATATGAAGTAGTATGCTTAAGAGGAATATGAAGTAGTATGTTTAGGAGGAATATGCACTAGTATATTTAAAAGGAATATGAAGTAGTATATTTAAGAGGAATATGAAGTAATATGTTTAAGATGAATATGAAGTAGTATGTTTAAGATGAATATGAAGTAGTTTGTTTAAGAGGAATATGCAGTAGTATGTTTAAGAGGAATATGAAGTAGTATGTTTAAGAGGAATATGAAGTAGTATGTTTAAGAGGAATATGAAGTAGTATGTTTAAGAGGAATATGAAGTAGTATGTTTAAGAGGAATATGAAGTAGTATATTTAAGAAAAATATGAAGAAGTATGTTTAAGAGGAATATGAAGTAGTATATTTAAGATGAATATGAAGTAGTATATTTAAGAGGAATATGAAGTAGTATGTTTAAGAGGAATATGAAGTAGTATGTTTAAGAGGAATATGATGTAGCATATATAAGAGGAATATGAAGCAGTATGTTTAAGAGGAATATGAAGTAGTTTGTTTAAGAGGAATATGAAGTAGTTTTATTTAAGAGGAATATGAAGTAGTATATTTAAGAGGAATATGAAGTAGTATGTTTAAGAGGAATATGAAGTAGTATGTTTAAGAGGAATATGAAGTAGTATGTTTAAGAGGAATATGAAGTGGTATGTTTAAGAGGAATATGAATTTAAGAGGAATATGAAGTAGTATATTGAAGAGGAATATGAAGTAGTATGTTTAAGAGGAATATAAAATAGTATGTTTAAGAGGAATATGAAGTAGTATGTTTAAGAGGAATATGAAGTAGTATGTTTAAGGGGAATATGAACTAGTATATTTTAGAGGAATATGAAGTAGTATGTTTAAGAGGAATATGAAGTAGTATGTTTAAGAGGAATATGAAGTAGTATGTTTAAGAGGAATATGATGTAGCATATTTAAGAGGAATATGAAGCAGTATGTTTAAGAGGAATATGAAGTAGTATGTTTAAGAAGAATATGAATTTAAGAGGAATATGAAGTAGTATATTGAAGAGAAATATAAAGTAGTAAATTTAAGAGGAATATGAAGTAGTATATTTAAGAGGAATATGAAGTAGTATGTTTAAGAGGAATATAAAGTAGTATGTTTAAGAGGAATATGAAGTAGTATGTTTAAGAGGAATATGAAGTAGTATGTTTAAGAGGAATATAAAGTAGTATGTTTAAGAAGAATATGAATTTAAGAGGAATATGAAGTAGTATATTGAAGAGAAATATAAAGTAGTAAATTTAAGAGGAATATGAAGTAGTATATTTAAGAGGAATATGAAGTAGTATGTTAAAGGGGAATATGAAGTAGTATGTTTAAGAGGAATATGGAGTAGTATGTTTAAGAGGAATATAAAGTAGTCTGTTTAAGAGGAATATGAAGTAGTATATTAAAGAGGAACAAGTAGTATATTTAAGAGAAATATAAAGTAGAAATTTAAGAGGAATATGAAGTAGTATGTTTAAGAGGAATATGAAGTAATATGTTTAAGAGGAATGTGAAGTAGCATATTTAAGAGGAATATGAAGAAGTATGTTTAAGAGGAAAATTAAGTAGTGTGTTTAAGAGGAATATGAAGTACTATGTTTAAGAGGAATATGAAGTAGTATGTTTAAGAGGAATATGAAGTAGTATGTTTAAGAGGAATATGAATTTAAGAGGAATATGAAGTAGTATATTGAAGAGGAATATGAAGTAGTATGTTTAAGAGGAATATAAAGTTGTATGTTTAAGAGGAATATGAAGTAGTATGTTTAAGAGGAATATGAAGTAGTATGTTTAAGGGGAATATGAAGTAGTATGTTTAAGAGGAAAATGAAGTAGTATGTTTAAGAGGAATATGAAGTAGTATGTTTAAGAGGAATATGAAGTAGTATGTTTAAGAGGAATATGAATTTAAGAGGAATATGAAGTAGTATATTGAAGAGGAATATGAAGTAGTATGTTTAAGAGGAATATAAAGTTGTATGTTTAAGAGGAATATGAAGTAGTATGTTTAAGAGGAATATGAAGTAGTATGTTTAAGGGGAATATGAACTACTATATTTTAGAGGAATATGGAGTAGTATGTTTAAGAGGAATATGAAGTAGTCTGTTTAAGAGGAATATGAAGTAGTATATTAAAGAGGAACAAGTAGTATATTTAAGAGAAATATAAAGTAGTAAATTTAAGAGGAATATGAAGTAGTATATTTAAGAGGAATATGAAGTAGTATGTTTAAGAGGAATATAAAGTACTATGTTTAAGAGGAATATGAAGTAGTATATTTAAGAGAAATATGAAGTAGTATGTTTAAGAGGAATATGAAGTAGTATGTTTAAGAGGAATGTGAAGTAGTATGTTTAAGAGGAATATGAAGTAGTATGTATAAGAGGTATATGAAGTAGCATGTTTAAGAGGAATATGAAGTAGTATGTTTAAGAGGAATATGAAGTAGTATGTTTAAGAGGAATATGAAGTAGTATTTTTAAGAGGAATATGAAGTAGTATGTTTAAGAGGAATATGCAGTAGTATGTTTAAGAGGAATATGAAGTAGTATGTTTAAGAGGAATATGAAGTAGTATGTTTAAGAGGAATATGAAGTAGTATAATTAAGAGGAATATGAATTAGTATATTTAAGAGGAATGTAAAGTAGTATATTTAAGAGGAATATGAAGTAGTATGTTTCAGACGAATATGAAATAGTATGTTTAAGAGAAATATGAAGTAGTATGTTTAAGAGGAATATGAAGTAGTATATTAAAAAGGAATATGAAATAGTATATTTAAGAGGAATATGAAGTAGTATATTTAAGAGGAATATGAAGTAGTATGTTTAAGAGGAATATGAAGTAGTATATTTAAGAGGAATATGAAGTAGTATGTTTAAGAGGAATATGAAGTAGTATGTTTAAGAGGAATATGAAGTAGTATGTTTAAGAGGAATATGAAGTAGTATGTTTAAGGAGAATATGAACTAGTATGTTTAAGAGGAATATGAAGTAGTATGTTTAAGAGGAATATGAAGTAGTATGTTTAAGAGGAATAGGAAGTGTTATGTTTAAGAGGAATATGAAGTAGTATGTTTAAGAGGAATATGAAATAGTATGTTTAGGAGGAATATGAAATAGTATGTTTAAGAGGAATATGAAGTAGTATGTTTAAGTGGAATATGCAGTAGTATATTTAAGAGGAATATGAAGTAATATGTTTAAGATGAATATGAAGTAGTATGTTTAAGATGAATATGAAGGAGTTTGTTTAAGAGGAATATGCAGTAGTATGTTTAAGAGGAATATGAAGTAGTATGTTTAAGAGGAATATGAAGTAGTATGTTTAAGAGGAATATGAAGTAGCATGTTTAAGAGGAATATGAAGTAGTATATTTAAGAAGAATATGAAGAAGTATGTTTAAGAGGAATATGAAGTAATATATTTAAGAGGAATATGAAGTAGTATATTTAAGAGGAATGTGAAGTAGTATGTTTAAGAGGAATATGAAGTAGTATGTTTAAGAGGAATAGGAAGTGTTATGTTTAAGAGGAATATGAAGTAGTATGTTTAAGAGGAATATGAAGTAGTATGTTTAGGAGGAATATGAAATAGTATGTTTAAGAGGAATATGAAGTAGTATGTTTAAGTGGAATATGCAGTAGTATATTTAAGAGGAATATGAAGTAGTATATTTCAGAGGAATATGAAGTAATATGTTTAAGAGTAATATGAAGTAGTATGTTTAAGAGGAATATGAAGTAGTATATTTAAGAGGAATGTGAAGTAGTATGTTTAAGAGGAATATGAAGTAGTATGTTTAAGAGGAATATGATGTAGCATATATAAGAGGAATATGAAGCAGTATGTTTAAGAGGAATATGAAGTAGTATGTTTAAGAGGAATATGAAGTAGTTTTATTTAACAGGAATATGAAGTAGTATGTTTAAGAGGAATATGAAGTAGTATGTTTAAGAGGAATATGAAGTAGTATGTTTAAGAGGAATATGAAGTAGTATGTTTAAGAGGAATATGAAGTAGTATATTTAAGAAGAATATGAAAAAGTATGTTTAAGAGGAATATGAAGTAGTATATTTAAGAGGAATATGAAGTAGTATATTTAAGAGGAATATGAAATAGTATGTTTAAGAGGAATATGAAGTAGTATGTTTAAGAGGAATATGATGTAGCATATTTAAGAGGAATATGAAGTAGTATGTTTAAGAGGAATATGAATTTAAGAGGAATATGAAGTAGTATATTGAAGAGGAATATGAAGTCGTATGTTTAAGAGGAATATAAAGTAGTATGTTTAAGAGGAATATGAAGTAGTATGTTTAAGAGGAATATGAAGTAGTATGTTTAAGGGGAATATGAACTAGTATATTTTAGAGGAATATGAAGTAGTATGTTTAAGAGGAATATGAAGTAGTATATTTAAGAGGAATATGAAGTAGTATATTTAAGAGTAATATGAAGTATTATGTTTAAGAAGAATATGAAGTAGTATGTTTAAGAGGAATATGATGTAGCATATTTAAGAGGAATATGAAGCAGTATGTTTAAGAGGAATATGAAGTAGTATGTTTAAGAAAAATATGAAGTAGTTTTATTTAAGAGGAATATGAAGTAGTATATTTAAGAGGAATATGAAGTAGTATGTTTAAGAGGAATATGAAGTAGTATGTTTAAGAGGAATATGAAGTAGTATGTTTAAGAGGAATATAAAGTAGTATGTTTAAGAGGAATATGAATTTAAGAGGAATATGAAGTAGTATATTGAAGAGAAATATGAAGTAGTATGTTTAAGAGGAATATAAAGTAGTATGTTTAAGAGGAATATGAAGTAGTATGTTTAAGAGAAATATGAAGTAGTATGTTTAAGAGGAATATGAAGTGTTATGTTTAAGAGGAATATGAAGTAGTATGTTTAAGAGGAATATGAAGTATTATGTTTAAGAGGAATATGAAGTAGTATGTTTAAGAGGAATATGAAGTAGTATGTTTAAGAGGAATATGAAGTAGTATGTTTAAGAGGAATATGAAGTAGTATGTTTAAGAGGAATATGAAGTAGTATATTTAAGAGGAATATGAAGTAGTATGTTTAAGAGGAATATGAAGTAGTATATTTAAGATGAATATGAAGTAGTATGTTTAAGAGGAATATGAAGTAGTATATTAAAAAGGAATATGAAATAGTATATTTAAGAGGAATATGAAGTAGTATATTTAAGAGGAATATGAAGTAGTATGTTTAAGAGGAATATGAAGTAGTATATTTAAGATGAATATGAAGTAGTATGTTTAAGAGGAATGTGAAGTAGTATGTTTAAGAGGAATATGAAGTAGTATGTATAAGAGGTATATGAAGTAGCATGTTTAAGAGGAATATGAAGTAGTATGTTTAAGAGGAATATGAAGTAGTATGTTTAAGAGGAATATGAAGTAGTATATTTAAGAGGAATATGAAGTAGTATGTTTAAGAGGAATATGAAGTAGTATATTTAAGATGAATATGAAGTAGTATGTTTAAGAGGAATGTGAAGTAGTATGTTTAAGAGGAATATGAAGTAGTATGTATAAGAGGTATATGAAGTAGCATGTTTAAGAGGAATATGAAGTAGTATGTTTAAGAGGAATATGAAGTAGTATGTTCATGAGGAATATGAAGTAGTATATTTAAGAGGAATATGAAGTAATATATTTAAGATGAATATGAAGTAGTATGTTTAAGAGGAATATGAAGTAGTATTTTTAAGAGGAATATGAAGTAGTATGTTTAAGAGGAATATGCAGTAGTATGTTTAAGAGGAATATGAAGTAGTATGTTTAAGAGGAATATGAAGTAGTATGTTTAAGAGGAATATGAAGTAGTATAATTAAGAGGAATATGAATTAGTATATTTAAGAGGAATGTAAAGTAGTATATTTAAGAGGAATATGAAGTAGTATGTTTCAGACGAATATGAAATAGTATGTTTAAGAGAAATATGAAGTAGTATGTTTAAGAGGAATATGAAGTAGTATATTAAAAAGGAATATGAAATAGTATATTTAAGAGGAATATGAAGTAGTATATTTAAGAGGAATATGAAGTAGTATGTTTAAGAGGAATATGAAGTAGTATATTTAAGAGGAATATGAAGTAGTATGTTTAAGAGGAATATGAAGTAGTATGTTTAAGAGGAATATGAAGTAGTATGTTTAAGAGGAATATGAAGTAGTATGTTTAAGGAGAATATGAACTAGTATGTTTAAGAGGAATATGAAGTAGTATGTTTAAGAGGAATATGAAGTAGTATGTTTAAGAGGAATAGGAAGTGTTATGTTTAAGAGGAATATGAAGTAGTATGTTTAAGAGGAATATGAAATAGTATGTTTAGGAGGAATATGAAATAGTATGTTTAAGAGGAATATGAAGTAGTATGTTTAAGTGGAATATGCAGTAGTATATTTAAGAGGAATATGAAGTAATATGTTTAAGATGAATATGAAGTAGTATGTTTAAGATGAATATGAAGGAGTTTGTTTAAGAGGAATATGCAGAAGTATGTTTAAGAGGAATATGAAGTAGTATGTTTAAGAGGAATATGAAGTAGTATGTTTAAGAGGAATATGAAGTAGTATGTTTAAGAGGAATATGAAGTAGTATATTTAAGAAGAATATGAAGAAGTATGTTTAAGAGGAATATGAAGTAATATATTTAAGAGGAATAAGAAGTAGTATATTTAAGAGGAATGTGAAGTAGTATGTTTAAGAGGAATATGAAGTAGTATGTTTAAGAGGAATAGGAAGTGTTATGTTTAAGAGGAATATGAAGTAGTATGTTTAAGAGGAATATGAAGTAGTATGTTTAGGAGGAATATGAAATAGTATGTTTAAGAGGAATATGAAGTAGTATGTTTAAGTGGAATATGCAGTAGTATATTTAAGAGGAATATGAAGTAGTATATTTAAGAGGAATATGAAGTAATATGTTTAAGATGAATATGAAGTAGTATGTTTAAGATGAATATGAAGTAGTTTGTTTAAGAGGAATATGCAGTAGTATGTTCAAGAGGAATATGAAGTAGTATGTTTAAGAGGAATATGAAGTAGTATGTTTAAGAGTAATATGAAGTAGTATGTTTAAGAGGAATATGAAGTAGTATATTTAAGAAGAATATGAAGAAGTATGTTTAAGAGGAATATGAAGTAGTATATTTAAGAGGAATATGAAGTTGTATATTTAAGAGGAATGTGAAGTAGTATGTTTAAGAGGAATATGAAGTAGTATGTTTAAGAGGAATATGATGTAGCATATATAAGAGGAATATGAAGCAGTATGTTTAAGAGGAATATGAAGTAGTATGTTTAAGAGGAATATGAAGTAGTTTTATTTAAGAGGAATATGAAGTAGTATATTTAAGAGGAATATGAAGTAGTATGTTTAAGATGAATATGAAGTAGTTTGTTTAAGAGGAATATGCAGAAGTATGTTTAAGAGGAATATGAAGTAGTATGTTTAAGAGGAATATGAAGTAGTATGTTTAAGAGGAATATGAAGTAGTATGTTTAAGAGGAATATGAAGTAGTATGTTTAAGAGGAATATGAAGTAGTATATTTAAGAAGAATATGAAAAAGTATGTTTAAGAGGAATATGAAGTAGTATATTTAAGAGGAATATGAAGTAGTATATTTAAGAGGAATATGAAGTAGTATGTTTAAGAGGAATATGAAGTAGTATGTTTAAGAGGAATATGATGTAGCATATTTAAGAGGAATATGAAGTAGTATGTTTAAGAGGAATATGAATTTAAGAGGAATATGAAGTAGTATATTGAAGAGGAATATGAAGTCGTATGTTTAAGAGGAATATAAAGTAGTATGTTTAAGAGGAATATGAAGTAGTATGTTTAAGAGGAATATGAAGTAGTATGTTTAAAGGGAATATGAACTAGTATATTTTAGAGGAATATGAAGTAGTATGTTTAAGAGGAATATGAAGTAGTATATTTAAGAGGAATATGAAGTAGTATATTTAAGAGTAATATGAAGTAGTATGTTTAAGAAGAATATGAAGTAGTATGTTTAAGAGGAATATGATGTAGCATATTTAAGAGGAATATGAAGCAGTATGTTTAAGAGGAATATGAAGTAGTATGTTTAAGATGAATATGAAGTAGTTTTATTTAAGAGGAATATGAAGTAGTATATTTAAGAGGAATATGAAGTAGTATGTTTAAGAGGAATATGAAGTAGTATGTTTAAGAGGAATATGAAGTAGTATGTTTAAGAGGATTATAAAGTAGTATGTTTAAGAGGAATATGAATTTAAGAGGAATATGAAGTAGTATATTGAAGAGAAATATGAAGTAGTATGTTTAAGAGGAATATAAAGTAGTATGTTTAAGAGGAATATGAAGTAGTATGTATAAGAGGAATATGAAGTAGTATGTTTAAGAGGAATATGAAGTGTTATGTTTAAGAGGAATATGAAGTAGAATGTTTAAGAGGAATATGAAGTATTATGTTTAAGAGGAATATGAAGTAGTATGTTTAAGAGGAATATGAAGTAGTATGTTTAAGAGGAATATGAAGTAGTATGTTTAAGAGGAATATGAAGTAGTATGTTTAAGAGGAATATGAAGTAGTATATTTAAGAGGAATATGAAGTAGTATGTTTAAGAGGAATATGAAGTAGTATATTTAAGAGGAATATGAAGTAGTATGTTTAAGAGGAATATGCGGTAGTATGTTTAAGATGAATATGAAGTACTATGTTTAAGAGGAATATGAAATAGTATGTTTAAGAGGAAAATGAAGTATTATGTTTAAGAGAAATATGAATTAGTATGTTTAAGAGGAATATGAAATAGTATGTTTAAGAGGAATATGAAGTTGTATGTTTAAGAGGAATATGAAGTAGTATATTTAAGAGGAATATGAAGTAGTATATTTAAGAGGAATATGAAGTATTATGTTTTAGAGAAATATGAATTAGTATGTTTAAGAGGAATATGAAGTAGTATGTTTAAGAGGAATATGAAGTAGTATATTTAAGAGGAATATGATGTAGTATGTTTAAGAGGAATATGAAGTGGTATGTTTAAGAGGAATATGAAGTAGTATATATTAGGGGAATATGACGTAGTATGTTTAAGAGGAATATGAAGTAGTATGTTTAAGAGGATTATGAAGTAGTATGTTTAAGTGGAATATGCAGTAGTATATTTAAGAGGAATATGAAGTAGTATATTTAAGAGGAATATGAAATAATATGTTTAAGATGAATATGATGTAGTATGTTTAAGATGAATATGAAGTAGTATGTTTAAGAGGAATATGCAGTGGTATGTTTGGGAGGAATATGAAGTAGTATGTTTAAGAGGAATATGAAGTAGTATGTTTAAGAGTTATATGAAGTAGTATGTTTAAGAGGAATATGAAGTAGTATATTTAAGAGGAATATGAAGTAGTATATTTAAGAGGAATATGAAGTAGTATGTTTAAGAGAAATATGAAGTAGTATCTTTAAGAGGAATATGAAGTATTATATTTAAGAGGAATATGAAGTAGTATGTTTAAGAGGAATATGAAGTAGTATGTTTAAGAGGAATATGAAGTAGTATATTTAAGAGGAATATGAAGTAGTATATTTAAAAGGAATATGAAGTAGTTTTTTTAAGAGGAATATGAAGTAGTATATTTAAGAGGAATATGAAATAGTATATTTAAGAGGAATATGAAGTAGTATGTTTAAGAGGAATATGAAGTAGTATGTTTAAGAGGAATATGAAGCAGTATGTTTAAGAGGAATATGAAGTAGTATGTTTAAGAGGAATATGAAGTAGTATGTTTAAGAGGAATGTGAAGTAGTATGTTTAAGAGGAATATGAAGTAGTATGTTTAAGGTGAATATGAAGTAGTATGTTTAAGATGAATATGAAGTAATATGTTTAAGAGGAATATGAAGTAGTATATTTAAGAGGAATATGAAGTAGTATATTTAAGAGGAATATGAAATAGTGTGTTTAAGAGGAATATAAAGTAGTAAATTTAAGAGGAATATGAAGTAGTATGTTTAAAAGGAATATGCAGTAGCATATTTAAGAGGAATATGAAGTAGTGTATTTAAGAGGAATATGAAGTAGTATATTTAAGGGGAATATGAAGTAGTATGTTTAAGAGGAATATGAAATAGTATGTTTAAGAAGAATATGAAGTAGTATGTTTAAGAGGAATATGAAGTAGTATATTTCAGGATAATATGAATTAGTATATATTTAAGAGGAATATGAAGTAGTATGGTTAATATGAATATGAAGCAGTATATTTAAGAGGAATATGAAATAGTATGTTTAAGAGGAATATGAAGTAGTATGCTTAAGTTTAATATGAAGTAGTATATTTAAGAGGAATACGAAGTAGTGTGTTTAAGAGGAATATGAAGTAGTATGTTTAAGAGAATATGAAGTAGTATGTTTAAGAGGAATATGAAGTAGTATATTTAAGTGGAATATGAAGTAGTATTTTTAAGAGGAATATGAAGTAGTGTGTTTAAGTGGACTATGAAGTATAAAAGTATGTAAAAAGGAATAGAAAGTAGTATGTTTAAGAGGAATATGAAGTAGTATAAATATAAGTAAGAGGAATATTTATATAAAATCCTCTTAAATAAGAGAAATATGAAGTAGTATGTTTAAAAGTAATATGAAGTAGTATGTTTAAGAGTAATATGAAGTTGTATATTTAAGAGGAATATGAAGTAGTATGTTTAAGAGGAATATGAAGAAGTATGTTTAAGAGGAATATGAGGTAGTATATTTAAGAGGAATATTAAGTAGTATGTTAAAGATGAATATGAAGTAGTATGTTTTAGAGGAATATGAAGTAGTATATTTAAGAGGAATATGAAGTAATATGTTTAAGAGGAATATAAGGTAGTAAATCTAAAAGGAATATGAAGTAGTATGTTTAAGAGAAATATGAAGTAGTATATTTAAAAGTAATATGAAGTAGTATGTTTAAGCGGAATATGAACTAGTATGTTTAAGAGGTATATGAAGTAGTATGTTTAAGAGGAATATACAGTAGTATATTTAAGAGGAATATGAAGTAGTATATTTAAGAGGAATATGAAGAAGTATGTTTTAGAGGAATATACAGTAGTATATTTAAGAGGATTATGAAGTAGTATGTTTAAGAGGAATATGAAGAAGTATGTTTAAGAGGAATATGAAGTAGTATGTTTAAGAGGAATATGAAGTAGTATGTTTAAGAAAATATGAAGTAGTATGTTTAAGAGGAATATGAAGAAGTATATTTAAGAGGGATATGCAGTAGTATGTTTAAGAGGAATATGAAGTAGTATGTTTAAGAGGAATATGAAGTAGAATGCTTAAGAGGAATATGCAGTAGTATATTTAAGAGGAATATGAAGTAGTATATTTAAGACGAATATGAAGTAATATATTTAAGAGAAATATGAAATAGTATGTTGAAGAGGAATATGAAGTAGTATGTTTAAGAGAAATATGAAGTAGTATGTTTAAGAGGAATATGAAGTAGTATATTTAAGAGGAATATTAAATAGTATGTTTAAGAGGAATATGAAGTAGAATGTTTAAGAGGAATATGCAGTAGTATATTTAAGAGGATTATAAAGTAGTATGTTTAAGAGGAATATGAAGTAGTATGTTTAAGTGGAATATAAAGTAGTATGTTTAAGAGGAATATGAAGGAGTATGTTTAAGAGAATATGAAGTAGTATGTTTAAGAGGAATATGAAGTAGTATATTTAAGAGGAATATAAAGTAGTATGTTTAAGAGGAATGTGAAGTAGTATGTTTAACAGAAATATGAAGTAGTATGTTGAACAGGAATATGGAGTAGTATATTTAACAGGAATATGAAGTAGTATATTTAAGAGGAATATGAAGTAATATATTTAGGAGAAATATGAAATAGTATGTTTAAGACGAATATGAAGTAGTATGTTTAAGAGGAATATGAAGTAGTATGTTTAAGAGGAATATGAAGTAGTATATTTAAGAGGAATATGAAGTAGTATGTTTAAGAGGAATATGAAGTAGTATGTTTAAGCGGAATATGAAGTAGTATATTTAAGAGGAATATGAAGTAGTATGTTTAAGAGGAATATGAAGTAGTATATTTAAGAGGAATATGAAGTAGTATGTTTAAGAGGAATATGAGGTAGTATGTTTAAGAGGAAAATGAAGTAGTATGTTAAAGAGGAATATGAAGTAGTATTTTTAAGATTAATATGAAGTAGTATATTTAAGAGGAATATGAAGTTGTATGTTTAAGAGGAATATGAATTAGTGTATTTAAGAGGAATATGAAGTAGTATGTTTAAAAGGAATATGTAGTAGTATGTTTAAGAGGAATATGAAGTAGTATATTTAAGAGGAATATGAAGTAGTATATTTAAGAGGAATATGAAATAGTATGTTTAAGAGGAATATGAAGTAGTATGTTTAAGCGGAATATGAAGTAGTATATTTAAGAGAAATATGAAGTAGTATGTTTAAGAGGAATATGAAGTAGTATATTTAAGAGGAATAGGAAGTAGTATGTTTAAGAGGAATATGAGGTAGTATGTTTAAGAGGAAAATGAAGTAGTATGTTAAAGAGGAATATGAAGTAGTATATTTAAGATTAATATGAAGTAGTATATTTAAGAGGAACATTAAGTAGTATGTTTAAGAAGAATATGAAGTAATATGTTTAAGAGGAATATAAGGTAGTAAATCTAAAAGGAATATGAAGTAGATGTTTAAGAGAAATATGAAGTAGTATATTTAAAAGGAATATGAAGTAGTATGTTTAAGCGGAATATGAACTAGTATGTCTAAGAGGTATATGAAGTAGTATGTTTAAGAGGAATATACAGTAGTATATTTAAGAGGAATATGAAGTAGTATATTTAAGAGGAATATGAAGAAGTATGTTTAAGAGGAATATGAAGTAGTATGTTTAAGAGGAATATGAAGTAGTATGTTTAAGAGAATATAAAGTAGTATGTTTAAGAGGAATATGAAGAAGTATATTTAAGAGGGATATGCAGTAGTATGTTTAAGAGGAATATGAAGTAGTATGTTTAAGAGGAATATGAAGTAGAATGTTTAAGAGGAATATGCAGTAGTATATTTAAGAGGAATATGAAGTAGTATATTTAAGAGGAATATGAAGTAATATATTTAAGAGAAATATGAAATAGTATGTTTAAGACGAATATGAAGTAGTACGTTTAAGAGAAATATGAAGTAGTATGTTTAAGAGGAATATGAAGTAGTATATTTAAGAGGAATATTAAATAGTATGTTTAAGAGGAATATGAAGTAGAATGTTTAAGAGGAATATGCAGTAGTATATTTAAGAGGATTATAAAGTAGTATGTTTAAGAGGAATATGAAGTAGTATGTTTAAGTGGAATATAAAGTAGTATGTTTAAGAGGAATATGAAGGAGTATGTTTAAGAGAATATGAAGTAGTATGTTTAAGAGGAATATGAAGTAGAATGTTTAAGAGGAATATGCAGTAGTATATTTAAGAGGATTATAAAGTAGTATGTTTAAGAGGAATATGAAGTAGTATGTTTAAGTGGAATATGAAGTAGTATATTTAAGAGGAATACGAAGTAGTGTGTTTAAGAGGAATATGAAGTAGTATGTTTAAGAGAATATGAAGTAGTATGTTTAAGAGGAATATGAAGTAGTATATTTAAGTGGAATATGAAGTAGTATTTTTAAGAGGAATATGAAGTAGTGTGTTTAAGTGGACTATGAAGTATAAAAGTATGTAAAAAGGAATAGAAAGTAGTATGTTTAAGAGGAATATGAAGTAGTATAAATATAAGTAAGAGGAATATTTATATAAAATCCTCTTAAATAAGAGAAATATGAAGTAGTATGTTTAAAAGTAATATGAAGTAGTATGTTTAAGAGTAATATGAAGTTGTATATTTAAGAGGAATATGAAGTAGTATGTTTAAGAGGAATATGAAGAAGTATGTTTAAGAGGAATATGAGGTAGTATATTTAAGAGGAATATTAAGTAGTATGTTAAAGATGAATATGAAGTAGTATGTTTTAGAGGAATATGAAGTAGTATATTTAAGAGGAATATGAAGTAATATGTTTAAGAGGAATATAAGGTAGTAAATCTAAAAGGAATATGAAGTAGTATGTTTAAGAGAAATATGAAGTAGTATATTTAAAAGTAATATGAAGTAGTATGTTTAAGCGGAATATGAACTAGTATGTTTAAGAGGTATATGAAGTAGTATGTTTAAGAGGAATATACAGTAGTATATTTAAGAGGAATATGAAGTAGTATATTTAAGAGGAATATGAAGAAGTATGTTTTAGAGGAATATACAGTAGTATATTTAAGAGGATTATGAAGTAGTATGTTTAAGAGGAATATGAAGAAGTATGTTTAAGAGGAATATGAAGTAGTATGTTTAAGAGGAATATGAAGTAGTATGTTTAAGAAAATATGAAGTAGTATGTTTAAGAGGAATATGAAGAAGTATATTTAAGAGGGATATGCAGTAGTATGTTTAAGAGGAATATGAAGTAGTATGTTTAAGAGGAATATGAAGTAGAATGCTTAAGAGGAATATGCAGTAGTATATTTAAGAGGAATATGAAGTAGTATATTTAAGACGAATATGAAGTAATATATTTAAGAGAAATATGAAATAGTATGTTGAAGAGGAATATGAAGTAGTATGTTTAAGAGAAATATGAAGTAGTATGTTTAAGAGGAATATGAAGTAGTATATTTAAGAGGAATATTAAATAGTATGTTTAAGAGGAATATGAAGTAGAATGTTTAAGAGGAATATGCAGTAGTATATTTAAGAGGATTATAAAGTAGTATGTTTAAGAGGAATATGAAGTAGTATGTTTAAGTGGAATATAAAGTAGTATGTTTAAGAGGAATATGAAGGAGTATGTTTAAGAGAATATGAAGTAGTATGTTTAAGAGGAATATGAAGTAGTATATTTAAGAGGAATATAAAGTAGTATGTTTAAGAGGAATGTGAAGTAGTATGTTTAATAGAAATATGAAGTAGTATGTTGAACAGGAATATGGAGTAGTATATTTAACAGGAATATGAAGTAGTATATTTAAGAGGAATATGAAGTAATATATTTAGGAGAAATATGAAATAGTATGTTTAAGACGAATATGAAGTAGTATGTTTAAGAGGAATATGAAGTAGTATGTTTAAGAGGAATATGAAGTAGTATATTTAAGAGGAATATGAAGTAGTATGTTTAAGAGGAATATGAAGTAGTATGTTTAAGCGGAATATGAAGTAGTATATTTAAGAGGAATATGAAGTAGTATGTTTAAGAGGAATATGAAGTAGTATATTTAAGAGGAATATGAAGTAGTATGTTTAAGAGGAATATGAGGTAGTATGTTTAAGAGGAAAATGAAGTAGTATGTTAAAGAGGAATATGAAGTAGTATTTTTAAGATTAATATGAAGTAGTATATTTAAGAGGAATATGAAGTTGTATGTTTAAGAGGAATATGAATTAGTGTATTTAAGAGGAATATGAAGTAGTATGTTTAAAAGGAATATGTAGTAGTATGTTTAAGAGGAATATGAAGTAGTATATTTAAGAGGAATATGAAGTAGTATATTTAAGAGGAATATGAAATAGTATGTTTAAGAGGAATATGAAGTAGTATGTTTAAGCGGAATATGAAGTAGTATATTTAAGAGAAATATGAAGTAGTATGTTTAAGAGGAATATGAAGTAGTATATTTAAGAGGAATAGGAAGTAGTATGTTTAAGAGGAATATGAGGTAGTATGTTTAAGAGGAAAATGAAGTAGTATGTTAAAGAGGAATATGAAGTAGTATATTTAAGATTAATATGAAGTAGTATATTTAAGAGGAACATTAAGTAGTATGTTTAAGAAGAATATGAAGTAATATGTTTAAGAGGAATATAAGGTAGTAAATCTAAAAGGAATATGAAGTAGATGTTTAAGAGAAATATGAAGTAGTATATTTAAAAGGAATATGAAGTAGTATGTTTAAGCGGAATATGAACTAGTATGTCTAAGAGGTATATGAAGTAGTATGTTTAAGAGGAATATACAGTAGTATATTTAAGAGGAATATGAAGTAGTATATTTAAGAGGAATATGAAGAAGTATGTTTAAGAGGAATATGAAGTAGTATGTTTAAGAGGAATATGAAGTAGTATGTTTAAGAGAATATAAAGTAGTATGTTTAAGAGGAATATGAAGAAGTATATTTAAGAGGGATATGCAGTAGTATGTTTAAGAGGAATATGAAGTAGTATGTTTAAGAGGAATATGAAGTAGAATGTTTAAGAGGAATATGCAGTAGTATATTTAAGAGGAATATGAAGTAGTATATTTAAGAGGAATATGAAGTAATATATTTAAGAGAAATATGAAATAGTATGTTTAAGACGAATATGAAGTAGTACGTTTAAGAGAAATATGAAGTAGTATGTTTAAGAGGAATATGAAGTAGTATATTTAAGAGGAATATTAAATAGTATGTTTAAGAGGAATATGAAGTAGAATGTTTAAGAGGAATATGCAGTAGTATATTTAAGAGGATTATAAAGTAGTATGTTTAAGAGGAATATGAAGTAGTATGTTTAAGTGGAATATAAAGTAGTATGTTTAAGAGGAATATGAAGGAGTATGTTTAAGAGAATATGAAGTAGTATGTTTAAGAGGAATATGAAGTAGTATATTTAAGAGGAATATGCAGTAGTATGTTTAAGAGGAATGTGAAGTAGTATGTTTAACAGAAATATGAAGTTGTATGTTGAACAGGAATATGGAGTAGTATATTTAACAGGAATATGAAGTAGTATATTTAAGAGGAATATGAAGAAGTATATTGAAGAGGAATATTAAATAGTATGTTTAAGAGGAATATGAAGTAGAATGTTTAAGAGGAATATGCAGTAGTATATTTAAGAGGATTATAAAGTAGTATGTTTAAGAGGAATATGAAGTAGGATGTTTAAGTGGAATATAAAGTAGTATGTTTAAGAGGAATATGAAGGAGTATGTTTAAGAGAATATGAAGTAGTATGTTTAAGAGGAATATGAACTAGTATATTTAAGAGGATTATAAAGTAGTATGTTTAAGAGGAATATGAAGTAGGATGTTTAAGTGGAATATAAAGTAGTATGTTTAAGAGGAATATAAAGTAGTATGTTTAAGAGGAATGTGAAGTAGTATGTTTAACAGAAATATGAAGTAGTATGTTGAACAGGAATATGGAGTAGTATATTTAACAGGAATACGAAGTAGTATATTTAAGAGGAATATGAAGTAATATATTTAAGAGAAATATGAAATAGTATGTTTAGGACGAATATGAAGTAGTATGTTTAAGAGGAATATGAAGTAGTATGTTTAAAAGGAGTATGAAGTAGTATATTTAAGAGAAATATGAAGTAGTATGTTTAAGAGGAATATGAAGTAGTATGTTTAAGCGGAATATGAAGTAGTATATTTAAGAGGAATATGAAGTAGTATGTTTAAGAGGAATATGAAGTAGTATATTTAAGAGGAATATGAAGTAGTATGTTTAAGAGGAATATGAGGTAGTATGTTTAAGAGGAAAATGAAGTAGTATGTTTAAAAGGAATATGTAGTAGTATGTTTAAGAGGAATATGAAGTAGTATGTTTAAGAGGAATATGAAGTAGTATATTTAAGAGGAATATGAAGTAGTATGTTTAAGAGGAACATGAAGTAGTATATTTAAGAGGAATATGAAGTAGTATGTTTAAGAGGAATATGAGGTAGTATGTTTAAAAGGAAAATGAAGTAGTATGTTAAAGAGGAATATGAAGTAGTATATTTAAGATTAATATGAAGTAGTATATTTAAGAGGAACATTAAGTAGTATGTTTAAGAGGAATATGAAGTAATATGTTTAAGAGGAATATAAGGTAGTAAATCTAAAAGGAATATGAAGTAGATGTTTAAGAGAAATATGAAGTAGTATATTTAAAAGGAATATGAAGTAGTATGTTTAAGCGGAACATGAACTAGTATGTTTAAGAGGTATATGAAGTAGTATGTTTAAGAGGAATATACAGTAGTATATTTAAGAGGAATATGAAGTAGTATATTTAAGAGGAATATGAAGAAGTATGTTTAAGAGGAATATGAAGTAGTATGTTTAAGAAGAATATGAAGTAGTATGTTTAAGAGAATATAAAGTAGTATGTTAGAGAGGAATATGAAGAAGTATATTTAAGAGGGATATGCAGTAGTATGTTTAAGAGGAATATGAAGTAGTATGTTTAAGAGGAATATGAAGTAGAACGTTTAAGAGGAATATGCAGTAGTATATTTAAGAGGAATATGAAGTAGTATATTTAAGAGGAATATGAAGTAATATATTTAAGAGAAATATGAAATAGTATGTTTAAGAGGAATATGAAGTAGTATGTTTAAGAGAAATATGAAGTAGTATGTTTAAGAGGAATATGAAGTAGTATATTTAAGAGGAATATTAAATAGTATGTTTAAGAGGAATATGAAGAAGAATGTTTAAGAGGAATATGCAGTAGTATATTTAAGAGGATTATAAAGTAGTATGTTTAAGAGGAATATGAAGTAGTATGTTTAAGTGGAATATAAAGTAGTATGTTTAAGAGGAATATGAAGGAGTATGTTTAAGAGAATATGAAGTAGTATGTTTAAGAGGAATATGAAGTAGTATATTTAAGAGGAATATGCAGTAGTATGTTTAAGAGGAATGTGAAGTAGTATGTTTAACAGAAATATGAAGTAGTATGTTGAACAGGAATATGGAGTAGTATATTTAACAGGAATATGAAGTAGTATATTTAAGAGGAATTTGAAGTAATATATTTAAGAGAAATATGAAATAGTATGTTTAAGACGAATATGAAGTAGTATGTTTAAGAGGAATATGAAGTAGTATGTTTAAGAGGAAAATGAAGTAGTATATTTAAGAGGAATATGAAGTAGTATGTTTAAGAGGAATATGAAGTAGTATGTTTAAGCGGAATATGAAGTAGTATATTTAAGAGGAATATGAAGTAGTATGTTTAAGAGGAATATGAAGTAGTATATTTAAGAGGAATATGAAGCAGTATGTTTAAGAGGAATATGAAGTAGTATGTTTAAGAGGAAAATGAAGTACTATATTTAAGAGGAATATGAAGTAGTATGTTTAAGAGGAATATGAAGTAGTATGTTTAAGCGGAATATGAAGTAGTATATTTAAGAGGAATATGAAGTAGTATGTTTAAGAGGAATATGAAGTAGTATATTTAAGAGGAATATGAATTAGTATGTTTAAGAGGAATATGAGGTAGTATGTTTAAGAGGAAAATGAAGTAGTATGTTAAAGAGGAATATGAAGTAGTATATTTAAGATTAATATGAAGTAGTATATTTAAGAGGAATATGAAGTAGTATGTTTAAGAGGAATATGAATTAGTGTATTTAAGAGGAATATGAAGTAGTATGTTTAAAAGGAATATGTAGTAGTATGTGTAAGAGGAATATGAAGTAGTATGTTTAAGAGGAATATGAAGTAGTATGTTTAAGAGGAATATGAAGTATTATGTTTAAGAGGAATATGAAGTAGTATATTTAAGAGAAATACGAAGCAGTATGTTTAAGAGGAATATGAAGTAGTATATTTAAGAGGAATATGCAGTAGTATGTTTAAGAGGAATGTGAAGTAGTATGTTTAACAGAAATATGAAGTAGTATGTTGAACAGGAATATGGAGTAGTATATTTAACAGGAATATGAAGTAGTATATTTAAGAGGAATATGAAGTAATATATTTAAGAGAAATATGAAATAGTATGTTTAAGACGAATATGAAGTAGTATGTTTAAGAGGAATATGAAGTAGTATGTTTAAGAGGAAAATGAAGTAGTATATTTAAGAGGAATATGAAGTAGTATGTTTAAGAGGAATATGAAGTAGTATGTTTAAGCGGAATATGAAGTAGTATATTTAAGAGGAATATGAAGTAGTATGTTTAAGAGGAATATGAAGTAGTATATTTAAGAGGAATATGAAGTAGTATGTTTAAGAGGAATATGAGGTAGTATGTTTAAGAGGAAAATGAAGTAGTATGTTAAAGAGGAATATGAAGTAGTATATTTAAGATTAATATGAAGTAGTATATTTAAGAGGAATATGAAGTAGTATGTTTAAGAGGAATATGAATTAGTGTATTTAAGAGGAATATGAAGTAGTATGTTTAAAAGGAATATGTAGTAGTATGTTTAAGAGGAATATGAAGTAGTATGTTTAAGAGGAATATGAAGTAGTATGTTTAAGAGGAATATGAAGTATTATGTTTAAGAGGAATATGAAGTAGTATGTTTAAGAGGAATATGAAGTAGTATATTTAAGAAGAATATGAAGTAGTATATTTAAGAGAAATACGAAGCAGTATGTTTAAGATGAATATGAAGTAGTATATTTAAGAGGAATATGAAGTATTATTCTTAAGAGGAATATGAAGTAGTATGTTTAATAGGAATATGAAGTAGTATGTTTAAGAGGAATATGCATTAGTATATTTAAGAGGAATATGAAGTAGTATGTTTAAGAGGAATATGAAGAAGTATGTTTAATAGGAATATGAAGTAGTATATTTAAGGGGAATATGAAGTAGTATGTTTGAGGGAAATATGAAGTAGTATATTTAAGAGGAATATGAAGTAGTATATTTAAGCCGAATATGAAGTAGTATGTTTATAAGGAATATGAAGTAGTATGTTTTAGAAGAATATGAAGTAGTATGTTTAATAGGAATATGAAGTAGTATGTTTAAGAGGAATATAAGGTAGTATGTTTAAGAGGAATATGCAGTAGTATATTTAAGAGGAATATGAAGTAGTATATTTAAGAGGAATATGAAGTAGTATGTTTAAGAGGAATATGAAGTAGTATGTTTAAGAGGAATATGAAGTAGTATATTTAAGAGGAATATGAAGTAGTATATTTAAGAGGAATATGAAGTAGTTTGTTTAAGAGGAATATGAAGTAGTATATTTAAGAGGAATATGAAATAGTATATTTAAGAGGAATATGAAGTACGTGGGCTACTATATATATTTCTGGCCTAATAATGAAAATGCGAATATTTATCAACGAAAAAGGTTTTATTGTTTTTCAAAATATTCTCCATCAAGATTTATACACTTTTGCATGCGCTCAAACCAATTTTCGAAGCACTTTTTCCACTCCGATTGAGACACCTCCAAAACATGGTTTTTGAATGCTTCAACAGCATCTTCTGGCGACGAAAATCGTTGAAAGTCATTGGGTGCCAAGTCAGGGCTGTACGGAGGATGACCCATCAATTCGACGTTTTGTCCGGTCAAAAAGGCGCTGGTTTGAGCCGATGTGTGAGAGCTCGCATTGTCATGGTGCACAATGATTCGACTTCTCTTGTTCGTTTTTCGAATTTCTCCGAAGACTTCAGGCAAACAAATGGTGGTGTACCACTCAGAATTGACCGTCCTACGTTGCACAAGCGGAACAGTCGCCACATGACCAGTTTTGCCAAAGAAACAAGCGACCATTTGCTTCGAAGTGCTTCTTCCACGAACAACTTTCGTTGGATTTGACTCGTCTTGGAAGACCCACACGGTCGATTGCTGTTTTGTTTCGGGCTCATACGCATAGATCCATGATTCGTCACCTGTGACGATCTTATAAACGTCTTTTGAAGCACCGCGATCGTATTTTTTCAGCATTTCTTTACACCAATCCACACGAGCCTTTTTTTGAGCGATTGTCAAATTGTGCGGGATCCAACGAGAACAAACCTTTTTTACGGCCAGGTGTTCATGCAATATCGAATGTATGCTGGTGGGAGAAATGCCTAGGCATGCCTCTATCTCACGGTATGTCACATGACGGTCTTGCATTATCAGTTCACGTACGGCATCGATGTTTTCTGGAACAACGGCTGTTTTTGGACGACCTTCACGGAATTCGTCTTTGAGCGAGCGTCGGCCACGATTGAATTCGTTGTACCAGTTTTTCACAGTGCTATAGGATGGTGCTTCATAGCCATACAAAGATTTAAGTTCATCGATGCACTCTTGTCGTGATAATCCACGTCGAAAGTTGTGAAAAATGATCGCACGAAAATGTTCACGAGTTAATTCCATTTTTTTGCCAAATTGATTTTTTCAAGTCACTGTAAACAACACAAATGATAGTCGTACGTCAAAACGTTCTGAGTACGTTTATGCTAAAAAATGTCAAACTTTCCAATGGAAATGTCAGATCGCACCTGGCAACACTTAGTGTTGCCTAGGCCAGAAATATATATAGTAGCCTACGTAGTATGTTTAAGAGGAATATGAAGTAGTATGTTTAAGAGGAATATGAAGCAGTATGTTTAAGAGGAATATGAAGTAGTATATTTAAGAGGAATATGAAGTAGTTTGTTTAAGAGGAATGTGAAGTAGTATGTTTAAGAGGAATATAAAGTAGTATGTTTAAGGTGAATATGAAGTAGTATGTTAAAGATGAATATGAAGTAATATGTTTAAGAGGAATATGACGTAGTATATTTAAGAGGAATATGAAGTAGTATATTTAAGAGGAATATGAAATAGTGTGTTTAAGAGGAATATAAAGTAGTATATTTAAGAGGAATATGAAGTAGTATATTTAAAAGGAATATGCAGTAGTATATTTAAGAGGAATATGAAGTAGTATAATTAAGAGGAATATGAAGTAGTATATTTAAGGGGAATATGAAGTAGTATGTTTAAGAGGAATATGAAGTAGAATGTTTAAGAGGAATATGCAGTAGTATATTTAAGAGGAATATGAAGTAATATATTTAAGAGAAATATGAAATAGTATGTTTAAGAGGATTATGAAGTAGTATGTTTAAGAGAAATATGAAGTAGTATGTTTAAGAGGAATATGAAGTAGTATATTTAAGAGGAATATTAAATAGTATGTTTAAGAGGAATATGAAGTAGAATGTTTAAAAGGAATATGCAGTAGTATATTTAAGAGGATTATAAAGTAGTATGTTTAAGAGGAATATGAAGTAGTATGTTTAAGTGGAATATAAAGTAGTATGTTTAAGAGGAATATGAAGGAGTATGTTTAAGAGAATATGAAGTAGTATGTTTAAGAGGAATATGAAGTAGTATATTTAAGAGGAATATGCAGTAGTATGTTTAAGAGGAATGTGAAGTAGTATGTTTAACAGAAATATGAAGTAGTATGTTGAACAGGAATATGGAGTAGTATATTTAACAGGAATATGAAGTAGTATATTTAAGAGGAATATGAAGTAATATATTTAAGGGAAATATGAAATAGTATGTTTAAGACGAATATGAAGTAGTATGTTTAAGAGGAATATGAAGTAGTATGTTTAAGAGGAAAATGAAGTAGTATATTTAAGAGGAATACGAAGTAGTATGTTTAAGAGGAATATGAAGTAGTATGTTTAAGCGGAATATGAAGTAGTATATTTAAGAGGAATATGAAGTAGTATGTTTAAGAGGAATATGAAGTAGTATATTTAAGAGGAATATGAAGTAGTATGTTTAAGAGGAATATGAGGTAGTATGTTTAAGAGGAAAATGAAGTAGTATGTTAAAGAGGAATATGAAGTAGTATATTTAAGATTAATATGAAGTAGTATATTTAAGAGGAATATGAAGTAGTATGTTTAAGAGGAATATGAATTAGTGTATTTAAGAGGAATATGAAGTAGTATGTTTAAAAGGAATATGTAGTAGTATGTTTAAGAGGAATATGAAGTAGTATATTTAAGAGGAATATGAAGTAGTATGTTTAAGAGGAATATGAAGTATTATGTTTAAGAGGAATATGAAGTAGTATGTTTAAGAGGAATATGAAGTAGTATATTTAAGAAGAATATGAAGTAGTATATTTAAGAGAAATACGAAGCAGTATGTTTAAGAGGAATATGAAGTAGTATATTTAAGAGGAATATGAAGTATTATTCTTAAGAGGAATATGAAGTAGTATGTTTAATAGGAATATGAAGTAGTATGTTTAAGAGGAATATGCATTAGTATATTTAAGAGGAATATGAAGTAGTATGTTTAAGAGGAATATGAAGAAGTATGTTTAATAGGAATATGAAGTAGTATATTTAAGGGGAATATGAAGTAGTATGTTTGAGGGAAATATGAAGTAGTACATTTAAGAGGAATATGAAGTAGTATATTTAAGCCGAATATGAAGTAGTATGTTTATAAGGAATATGAAGTAGTATGTTTTAGAGGAATATGAAGTAGTATGTTTAATAGGAATATGAAGTTGTATATTTAAGAGGAATATGAAGTAGTATGCTTAAGAGGAATATGAAGTAGTATGTTTAAGAGGAATATAAGGTAGTATGTTTAAGGGGAATATGCAGTAGTATATTTAAGAGGAATATGAAGTAGTATATTTAAGAGGAATATGAAGTAGTATGTTTAAGAGGAATATGAAGTAGTATGTTTAAGAGGAATATGAAGTAGTATATTTAAGAGGAATATGAAGTAGTATATTTAAGAGGAATATGAAGTAGTTTGTTTAAGAGGAATATGAAGTAGTATATTTAAGAGGAATATGAAATAGTATATTTAAGAGGAATATGAAGTAGTATGTTTAAGAGGAATATGAAGTAGTATGTTTAAGAGGAATATGAAGCAGTATGTTTAAGAGGAATATGAAGTAGTATATTTAAGAGGAATATGAAGTAGTTTGTTTAAGAGGAACGTGAAGTAGTATGTTTAAGAGGAATATAAAGTAGTATGTTTAAGGTGAATATGAAGTAGTATGTTAAAGATGAATATGAAGAAATATGTTTAAGAGGAATATGACGTAGTATATTTAAGAGGAATATGAAGTAGTATATTTAAGAGGAATATGAAATAGTGTGTTTAAGAGGAATATAAAGTAGTATATTTAAGAGGAATATGAAGTAGTATGTTTAAAAGGAATATGCAGTAGTATATTTAAGAGGAATATGAAGTAGTATAATTAAGAGGAATATGAAGTAGTATATTTAAGGGGAATATGAAGTAGTATGTTTAAGAGGAATATGAAATAGTATGTTTAAGAAGAATATGAAGTAGTATGTTTAAGAGGAATATGAAGTAGTATATTTCAGGATAATATGAATTAGTATATATTTAAGAAGAATATGAAGTAGTATGGTTAAGAGGAATATGAAGCAGTATATTTAAGAGGAATATGAAATAGTATATTTAAGAGAAATATGAAGTAGTAAGTTTATGAATAAGTATGTTTTAGAGGAATATGAAGTATTGTGTTTAAGAGGAATATGAAATAGTATGTTTAAGAGGAATATGAAGTAGTATGTTTAAGTTTAATATGAAGTAGTATATTTAAGAGGAATACGAATTAGTGTGTTTAAGAGGAATATGAAGTAGTATGTTTAAGAGAATATGAAGTAGTAAGTTTAAGAGGAATATGAAGTAGTATATTTAAGTGGAATATGAAGTTGTATTTTTAAGAGGAATATGAAGTAGTATGTTTAAGTGGACTATGAAGTATAAAAGTATGTATAAAGGAATATAAAGTAGTATGTTTAAGAGGAATATGAAGTAGTATAAATATAAGTAAGAGGAATATTTATAATAAATCCTCTTAAATAAGAGAAATATGAAGTAGTATGTTTAAAAGTAATATGAAGTAGTATGTTTAAGAGTAATATGAAGTTGTATATTTAAGAGGAATATGAAGTAGTATGTTTAAGAAGAATATGAAGAAGTATGTTTAAGAGGAATATGAGGTAGTATATTTAAGAGGAATATGAAGTAGTATGTTAAAGATGAATATGAAGTAGTATGTTTTAGAGGAATATGAAGTAGTATATTTAAGAGGAATATGAAGTAATATGTTTAAGAGGAATATAAGGTAGTAAATCTAAAAGGAATATGAAGTAGATGTTTAAGAGAAATATGAAGTAGTATATTTAAAAGGAATATGAAGTAGTATGTTTAAGCGGAATATGAACTAGTATGTTTAAGAGGTATATGAAGTAGTATGTTTAAGAGGAATATACAGTAGTATATTTAAGAGGAATATGAAGTAGTATATTTAAGAGGAATATGAAGAAGTATGTTTAAGAGGAATATACAGTAGTATATTTAAGAGGATTATGAAGTAGTATGTTTAAGAGGAATATGAAGAAGTATGTTTAAGAGGAATATGAAGTAGTATGTTTAAGAGGAATATGAAGTAGTTTGTTTAAGAGGAATATGAAGTAGTATATTTAAGAGGAATATGAAATAGTATATTTAAGAGGAATATGAAGTAGTATGTTTAAGAGGAATATGAAGTAGTATGTTTAAGAGGAATATGAAGCAGTATGTTTAAGAGGAATATGAAGTAGTATATTTAAGAGGAATATGAAGTAGTATACTTTCAGTAGTATGTTTAAGAGGAATATGAAGTAATATGTTTAAAAGGAATATGAAGTAGTATACTACTTCATATTCCTTTTAAACATATTACTTCATATTCCTATTAAACATACTATTTTATATTCCTCTTAAACAAACTTCTTCATATTCCTCTGAAACATACTACTTCATATTCCTCTTAAACATACTACTTTATATTCCTCTTAAACATACTACTTCATATTCCTCTTAAATATACTACTTCATATTTCTCTTAAACATACTACTTCATATTCCTCTTAAACATACTACTTCATATTCCTCTTAAACATATTACTTCATATTCCTCTTAAATATACTACTTCATATTCCTCTTAAATGTACTACTTCATATTCCTCCTAAACATACTGCTTCATAGTCCTCTTAAATATACTTCTTCATATTCCTCTTAAACATACTACTTCATATTCCTCTTAAACATACTACTTCCTATTCCTCTTAAATATACAACTTCATACTCCTCTTAGACATACTACTTCATATTCCTCTTAAATATACTACTTCATATTCCTCTTAAACATACTACTTCATATTCCTCTTAAATATACTACTTCATATTCCGCTTAAACATACAACTTCATATTCCTCTTAAACATATTACTTCATATTTCTCTTAAACATACTACTTCATATTCCTCTTAAACATACTACTTCATATTCCCCTTTAACATACTACTTCCTATTCCTCTTAAACATACTACTTCATATTCCTCTTAAATATACTACTTTATATTCCTCTTAAACATACTACTTCATATTCCTCTTAAATATACTACTTCATATTTCGCTTAAACATACTACTTTATATTCCTCTTAACATAGTACTTCATATTCCTCTTAAACATACTACTTCATATTCCTCTTAAACATACTACTTCATATTCCTCTTAAACATACTACTTCATATTCCTCTTAAACATACTACTTCATATTCCTCTAAAACAAACTTCTTCATATTCCTCTTAAACATACTACTTTATATTCCTCTTAAACATACTACTTCATATTCCTCTTAAAGATACTACTTCATATTCCTCTTAAATATACTACTTCATATTCCTCCTAAACATACTGCTTCATATTCCTGTTAAATATACAGCTTCATATTCCTCTTAAACATACTACTTCATATTCCTCTTAAACATAATACTTCATATTCCTCTTCAATATACTACTTCATATTCCGCTTAGACATACTACTTCATATTCCTCTTAAATATACTACTTCATATTCCTCTTAAACATACTACTTCATATTCCTCTTAAATATACTACTTCTTATTCCGCTTAAACATACTACTTCATATTCCTCTTAAACATACTACTTCATATTCCTCTTAAACATACTACCTCATATTCCTCTTAAACATACTACTTCATATTCCTCTTAAACATACTACTTCATATTCCTCTTAAACATACTACTTCATATTCCTCTTAAATATACTACTTCATATTCCTCTTAAATATACTACTTCATATTCCTCTTAAATATACTACTTCATATTCCTCTTAAACATACTACTTCATATTCCTCTTAAACATACTACTTCATATTTCTCTTAAATATACTACTGCATATTCCTCTTAAACATACTACTTCATATTCCTCTTAAACATACTACTTCATATTCCTCTTAAACATACTACTTCATATTCCTCTCAAACATACTACTTCATATTCCTCTTTAACATACTACTTCATATTCCTCTTAAATATACTACTGCATATTCCTCCTAAACATACTACTTCTTATATTACTCTTAAATATACTACTTTAAATTCCTCTTAAACATACTACTTCATATTCCTCTTAAATATACTACATATTCCTCTTAAACATACAACTTCATATTCCTCTTAAACATACTACTTCATATTCCTCTTAAACATAGAACTTCATATTCCTCTTAAATATACTACTTCATATTCCTCTTAAACATACTACTTCATATTCCTCTTAAATATACTACTTTATATTCCTCTTAAACATACTACTTCATATTCCTCTTAAATAAACTACTTCATATTCGGCTGAAACATACTACTTCATATTCCTCTTAAACATACTACTTCATATTCCTCTTAAACATACTACTTCATATTCCTCTTAAACATACTTCTTCATATTCCTCTTAAACATACTACTTTATATTCCTCTTAAACATACTACTTCATATTCCTCTTAAATATACTACTTCATATTCCTCTTAAATATACTACTTCATATTCCTCTTAAATATACTACTTCATATTCCTCTAAAACATACTACTTCATATTCCTCTTAAACATACTACTTCATATTCCTCTTAAATATGCTACTGCATATTCCTCTTAAACATACTACTTCATATTCCTCTTAAACATACTACTTCATATTCCTCTTAAACATACTACTTCATATTCCTATTAAATATACTACTTCATATTCCACTTAAACATACTACTTCATATTCCTCTTAAACATACTACTTCATATTCCTCTTAAACATACAACTTCATATTCCTCTTAAATATACTACTTCATATTCCTCTTAAACATACTACTTCATATTCCTCTTAAATAAATACTACTTCATATTCCTCTTAAATATACTACTTCATATGCCGCTTAAACATACTACTTCATATTCCTCTTAAATATACTACTTCATATTCCTCTAAAACATAGTACTTCATATTCCTTTTTAATATACTACTTCATATTCCGCTTAAACATACGACTTCATATTTCTCTTAAACATACTACTTCATATTCCTCTTAAACATACGATCCTCTTAAACATACTACTTCATTTTCCTCTTAAATATACTACTTCATATTCCTCTTAAATGTACTACTTCATATTCCTCTTAAACATACTATTTCATATTCCTCTTAAACATACGAATTCATATTCCTCTTAAACATACTACTTCATCATATTCCTCTTAAATATACTATTTCATATTCCTCTTAAACATAGTACTTCATATTCCTCTTAAATATACTACTTCTTATTCCGCTTAAACGTATTACTTCATATTCCTCTTAAACATACTACTTTATATTCCTCTTAAATATACTACTTCATATTACTCTTAAACATACTACTTCATATTCCTCTTAAATATACTACTTCATATTCCTCTTAAACATACTACTTCATATTCCTCTTAAACATACTACTTCATATTCCTCTTAAATATACTACTTCATATTCCTCTTAAACATTCTACTTCATATTCCTCTTAAATATACTAATTCATATTCCTCTTAAACATACGACTTCATATTCTTCTTAAACATACTACTTCATATTCCTCTTAAACATACGACTTCATATTCCTCTTAAACATACTACTTTATATTCCTCTTAAACATACTACTTCATATTCCTCTTAAACATACTACTTCATCATATTCCTCTTAAATGTACTATTTCATATTCCTCTTAAACATATTACTTCATATTCCTCTTAAATATACTACTTCTTATTCCGCTTAAACGTATTACTTCATATTCCTCTTAAACATACTACTTTATATTCCTCTTAAATATACTACTTCATATTACTCTTAAACATACTACTTCATATTCCTCTTAAATATACTACTTCATATTCCTCTTAAACATACTACTTCATATTCCTCTTAAACATACTACTTCATATTCCTCTTAAATATACTACTTCATATTCCTCTTAAACATTCTACTTCATATTCCTCTTAAATATACTAATTCATATTCCTCTTAAACATACGACTTCATATTCTTCTTAAACATACTACTTCATATTCCTCTTAAACATACGACTTCATATTCCTCTTAAACATAATACTTCATATTCCTCTTAAACATACTACTTCATATTCCTCTTAAATATACTACTTCATATTCCTCTTAAGTATACTACTTCATATTTCTCTTAAATATACTACTTCATATTCCTCTTAAACATACTACTTCATATTCCTCTTAAACATACTACTTCCTATTCCTCTTAAATATGCTACTGCATATTCCTCTTAAACATACTACTTCATATTCCTCTTAAACATACTACTTCATATTCCTCTTAAACATACTACTTCATATTCCTCTTAAACATACTACTTCATATTCCTCTTTAACATACTACTTCATATTCCTCTTAAATATAATACTTCATATTCCTCCTAAACATACTACT
>CATQJD010000029.1:0-70620 GCA_958298945.1 Atherix ibis | reverse complement strand
AACAAACGAACAAACCAACAAACCAACAAACCAACAAACGAACAAACCAACAAACCAACAAACCAACAAGCCAACAAGCCAACAAGCCAACAAACCGACAAACCAACAAACCAACAAACCAACAAACCAACAAACCAACAAACCAACAAACCAACAAACCAACAAACCAACAAACCAACAAACCAACAAACCAACAAACCAACAAACCAACAAACCAACAAACCAACAAACCAACAAACCAACAAACCAACAAACCAACGAACCAACAAACCAACAAACCAACAAGCCAACAAGCCAACAAACCAACAAACAAACAAACCAATAAACCAACAAACCAACAAACAAAAAAACAAGCAAACCAACAAACCAACAAACCAACAAACCAACAAATTAACAAACCAACAAACCAACAAGCCAACAAACCAACAAACCAACAAGCCAACAAGCCAACAAACCAAAGAACCAACAAACCAACAAACCAACACCCCAACAAACTAACAAACCAAGAAACCAACCAACCAACAAACCAAAAATCCAACAAACGAACAAACCAACAAACCAACAATCCAACAAACCAACAAACCAACAAGCCAACAAACCAACAAACCCAAAAACCAACAAACCAACAAACCGACAAACCAACAAACCAACAAACCAACAAACCAACAAACCAACAAACCAACAAGCCAACAAACCAACAAACCAACAAACCAACAAACCAACAAACTAACAAACCAACAAGCCAACTAAACCAACAAACTAAAAAACCAACAAATGAACAAAACAACAAACCAACAAACCAACAAACCAACAAACCAAAAAACCAACAAACCAACAAACCAACAAACCAAGTAACCAACAAACCAACAAACCAACAAACCAAAAAGGCAACAAACCAACAAGCCAACAAACGAACAAACGAACAAACGAACAAACCAACAAACCAACAAACCAACAAACCAACAAACCAACAAACCAACAAACCAACAAACCAACAAACCAACAAACCAACTAACCAACAAACCAACAAACCAACACACCAACAAACCAACAAATCAATAAACAAACAAACAAACAAACCAACAAACAAACAAACCAACAAACCAACAAACCAACAAACCAACAAACAAACAAACCAACGAACCAACAAATCAACAAGCCAACAAACCAACAAACAAATAAACCAACAAACCAACAAACCAACAAACCAACAAACAAATAAACGAACAAACCAACAAACCAACAAACCAACAAACCAACAATCCAACAATCCAACAAACCAACAAACCAACAAACCAACAAACCAACAAGCCAACAAACCAACAAACCAAAGAACCAACAAACCAATAAACCAACAAACCAACAAACCAACAAACCAACAAACCAACAAACCAATAAACCAACAAGCCAACAAACCAACAAACCAAAAAACCAACAAACCAACAAACAAACAAACCAACAAACCAAAAAACCAACAAATAAACAAGCCAAAAAACCAACTAATCAACAAACCAACAAACCAACAAACCAACAAACCAACAAACCAACAAACCAACAAACCAACAAACCAACAAACCAACAAACCAACAAACCAACAAACCAACAAACCAACAAACCAACAAACCAACAAGCCAACAAGCCAACAAACCAACAAACAAACAAACCAATAAACCAACAAACCAACAAACAAAAAAACAAGCAAACCAACAAACCAACAAACCAACAAACCAACAAACCAACAAACCAACAAACCAAAAAACCAACAAGCCAACAAACCAACAAACCAACAAGCCAACAAGCCAACAAACCAAAGAACCAACAAACCAACAAACCAACACCCCAACAAACTAACAAACCAAGAAACCAACCAACCAACAAACCAAAAATCCAACAAACGAACAAACCAACAAACCAACAAACCAACAAACCAACAAACCAACAAGCCAACAAACCAACAAACCCAAAAACCAACAAACCAACAAACCGACAAACCAACAAACCAACAAACCAACAAACCAACAAACCAACAAACCAACAAACCAACAAACCAACAAACCAACAAACCAACAAACCAACAAACCAACAAACCAACAAACCAACAAACTAACAAACCAACAAGCCAACAAACCAACAAACTCAAAAACCAACAAACGAACAAAACAACAAACCAACAAACCAAAAAACCAACAAACCAACAAACCAACAAACCAAGTAACCAACAAACCAACAAACCAACAAACCAAAAAGCCAACAAACCAACCAGCCAACAAACGAACAAACGAACAAACCAACAAACCAACAAACCAACAAACCAACAAACCAACAAACCAACAAACCAACAAACCAACAAACGAACAAAGCAGCAAACCAACAAACCAATAAACCAACAAACCAACAAACCAACAAACCAACAAACCAACAAACGAACAAACCAACAAACCAACAAACCAACAAACCAACAAACGAACAAACCAACAAGCCAACAAACCAACAAACCAACAAGCCAACAAACCAAGAAGCCAACAAACGACCAAACCAACAAACAAACAAACCAAAAAACCAACAATCCAACAAACCAACAAAACAACAAACCAACAAGCCAACAAACCAACAACCCAGTAACCAACAAACCAACAAACCAACAAACCAACAAGCCAACAAGCCAACAAACCAACAAACGAACAAAACAACAAACAAACAAGCCAACAAACAAATAAACCAACAAACCAACAAACCAACAAACCAACAAGCCAACAAACCTACAAACCAACAAACCAAGTAACCAACAAACCCACAATCGAACAAACCAACAAACCAACAAACCAACAAATGAACAAACCAACAAGCCAACAATCCAACAAACTAACAAGCCAACAAACCAACAAGCCAACAAACGACTAAACCAACAAATAAGCAAACCAACAAACCAACAAACCAACAAACCAACAAACCAACAAACCAACAAGCCAACAAACCAACAAAACAATAAACCAAGTAACCAACAAACCAACAAACCAACAAACCAACAAACCAACAAACCAACAAACCAACAAACCAACAAACCAACAAACCAACAAACCAACAAATGAATAAACCAACAAACCAACAATCCAACAAACGAACAAACCAACAAACCAAAAAACCAACAACCGAACAAACCAACAAACCAACAAACCAACAAACCAACAAGTCAACAAACCAACAAACCAACAAACCAACAAACCAACAAACCTACAAACCAACAAACCAACCAACCAACAAGCCAACAAGCCAACAAACCAACAAGCCAACAAACGCACAAGCGAACAAACCAACAAACAAACAAACCAACAAACAAATAAACCAACAAACCAACAAACCAACAAACCAACACGCCAACAAACCTACAAACCAACAAACCAAGTAACCAACAAACCAACAAACGAACAAACCAACAAGCCAACAAACCTACAAACCAACAAACCAAGTAACCAACAAACCAACAAACGAACAAACCAACAAACGAACAAACCAACAAGCCAACAAACCAACAAACCAACAAGCCAACAAACCAACAAGTCAACAAACGACCAAACCAACAAACAAGCAAACCAACAAACCAACAAACCAACAAACCAACAAACCAACAAACCAACAAACCAACAAACCAACAAGCCAACAAACCAACAAACCAACAAACCAAGTAACCAACAAACCAACAAACCAACAAACCAACAAACCAACAAACCAACAAACCAACAAACCAACAAACCAACAAACCAACAAGCCAACAAACCAACAAACCAACACACCAACAAACCAACAAACCAACAAACCAACAAACCAACAAACGAACAACAAACGAACAAACCAACAAACAAACAAACCAACAAACAAATAAACCAACAAACCAACAAACCAACAAACCAACAAGCCAACAAACCAACAAACCAACAAACCAAGTAACCAACAAACCAACAAACGAACAAACCAACAAACAAACAAACCAACAAACCAACAAACCAACAAACCAAAAAGCTAACAAGTTAACAAACCAACAAGCCAACAAACGAACAAACCAACAAACAAACAAACCAACAAACCAACAAACCAACAAACCAACAAACCAACAAACCAACAAACCAACAAACCAACAAACCAACAAACCAACAAACCAACAAGTCAACAAACCAACAAACCAAGTAACCAACAAACCAACAAACCAACAAACCAACAAACCAACAAACCAACAAGCCAACAAACCAACAAACCAACAAACCAACAAACCAAAAAACCAACAAACGAACAAACCAACAAACCAACAAACCAATAAGCCAACAAACCAACAAACAAACAAACCAACAAACCAACAAACAAACAAGCCAACAAGCCAACAAACCAACAAGCCAACAAACGAACCAACGAACAAACGAATAAACCAACAAACCAACAAACCAACAAACGAACAAACCAACAAACCAATAAACCAACAAACCAACAAACCAACAAGCCAACAAGCCAACAAGCCGACAAACCAACAAACCAACAAACCAACAAACCACAAACCAAAAAACCAACAAACGAACAAGCCAACCAACCAACAAACCAACAAACCAACAAGCCAACAAACCAACAAACAAACAAACGATAAAACAAACAAACAAACAAACCAACAAACCAACACCAACAAACCAACAAACAAACAAACCAACAAACCAACAAACCAACAAACCAACAAACCAACAAGCCAACAAACCAACAAACAAATAAACCAACAAACTAACAGACCAACAAACCAACAAACAAATAAACCAATAAGCCAACAAACCAACAAACAAACAAACCAACAAACCAACAAGCCAACAAGCCTACAAACCAACAATCCAACAAACGAACAAACCAACAAACCAACAAACCAACAAACCAACAAACCAACAAACCAACAAACCAACAAACCAACAAACCAACAAACCAACAAACCAACAAACCAACAAGCCAACAAACCAACAAACCTACAAGTCAACAAACCAAAGAACCAAGAAACCAACAAACCAACACACCAACAAGCCAACAAACCAACAAACAAACAAACCAACAAACCACAAATCCAACAAACGAACAAACCAACAAACCAACAAACCAACAAACCAACAAACCAATAAACCAACAAACCAACAAACCAACAAGCCAACTAACCAAAAAACCAACAAACCAACAAACCAACAAACCAACAAACCTACAAATCAACAAACCAACAAACCAACAAACCAACAAACCAACAAGCCAACCAGCCAACAAACCAACAAACCAAAAAACCAACAAACGAACAAACCAACAAACCAACAAACCAACAAACCAAAAACCCAACAATACCAACAAACCAACAAACCAAGTAACCAACAAACCAACAAACCAACAAACCAACAAGCCAACAAGCCAACAAACCAACAAGCCAACAAACAAACAAACGAACAAACCAACAAACCAACAAACCAACAAACGAACAAACCAACAAACCAACAAACCAATAAACCAACAAACCAACAAACCAACAAACCAACAAACCAACAAACCAACAAACGAACAAACCAACAACCCAACAAACCAACAAACCAACAAACCAACAAGCCAACAAACCAACAAACCAACAAGCCAACAAACCAACAAGCCAACAAACGACCAAACCAACAAACAAACAAACCAAAAAACCAAAAAACCAATAAACCAACAAACCAACAAACCAACAAACCAACAAACCAACAAGCCACCAAACCAACAAACCAACAAACCAAGTAACCAACAAACCAACAAACCAACAAACCATAAACCAACAAGCCAACAAACCAACAAACCAACAAACGAACAAACCAACAAACAAACAAAACAACAAACAAATAAACCAACAAACTTTCAAACCAACAAACCAACAAGCCAACAAACCAACAAACGAACAAACCAAGTAACCAACAAACCAACAAACGAACAAACCAACAAACCAACAAACCAACAAATCAATAAGCCAACAAGCCAACAAACCAACAAACAAACAAACGAACAAACAAACAAACCAACAAACCAACAAACCAACAAACCAACAAACCACCAAACCAACAAACAAACAAACCAACAAACCAACAAACCAACAAACCAACAAGACAACAAACCAACAAACAAATAAACCAACAAACCAACAAACCAACAAACCAACAAACAAATAAACCAATAAGCCAACAAACCAACAAACAAACAAACCAACAAACCAACAAGCCAACAAGCCTACAAACCAACAATCCAACAAACGAACAAACCAACAAACCAACAAACCAACAAACCAACAAACCAACAAACCAACAAACCAACAAACCAACAAGCCAACAAACCAACAAACCTACAAGTCAACAAACCAAAGAACCAACAAACCAACAAACCAACACACCAACAAACCAACAAACCAACAAACAAACAAACCAACAAACCAAAAATCCAACAAACGAACAAACCAACAAACCAACAAACCAACAAACCAACAAACCAACAAACCAACAAACCAACAAGCCAACAAACAAAAAAACCAACAAACCAACAAACCAACAAACCAACAAACCAACAAACCAACAAACCAACAAACGAACAAAGCAGCAAACCAACAAACCAATAAACCAACAAACCAACAAACCAACAAACCAACAAACCAACAAACGAACAAACCAACAAACCAACAAACCAACAAACCAACAAACGAACAAACCAACAAGCCAACAAACCAACAAACCAACAAGCCAACAAACCATGAAGCCAACAAACGACCAAACCAACAAACAAACAAACCAAAAAACCAACAATCCAACAAACCAACAAAACAACAAACCAACAAGCCAACAAACCAACAAACCAAGTAACCAACAAACCAACAAACCAACAAACCAACAAGCCAACAAGCCAACAAACCAACAAACGAACAAAACAACAAACAAACAAGCCAACAAACAAATAAACCAACAAACCAACAAACCAACAAACCAACAAGCCAACAAACCTACAAACCAACAAACCAAGTAACCAACAAACCCACAATCGAACAAACCAACAAACCAACAAACCAACAAATGAACAAACCAACAAGCCAACAATCCAACAAACTAACAAGCCAACAAACCAACAATCCAACAAACGACTAAACCAACAAATAAGCAAACCAACAAACCAACAAACCAACAAACCAACAAACCAACAAACCAACAAGCCAACAAACCAACAAAACAATAAACCAAGTAACCAACAAACCAACAAACCAACAAACCAACAAACCAACAAACCAACAAACCAACAAACCAACAAACCAACAAACCAACAAACCAACAAATGAATAAACCAACAAACCAACAATCCAACAAACGAACAAACCAACAAACCAAAAAACCAACAACCGAACAAACCAACAAACCAACAAACCAACAAACCAACAAGTCAACAAACCAACAAACCAACAAACCAACAAACCAACAAACCTACAAACCAACAAACCAACCAACCAACAAGCCAACAAGCCAACAAACCAACAAGCCAACAAACGCACAAGCGAACAAACCAACAAACAAGCAAACCAACAAACAAATAAACCAACAAACCAACAAACCAACAAACCAACACGCCAACAAACCTACAAACCAACAAACCAAGTAACCAACAAACCAACAAACGAACAAACCAACAAGCCAACAAACCTACAAACCAACAAACCAAGTAACCAACAAACCAACAAACGAACAAACCAACAAACGAACAAACCAACAAGCCAACAAACCAACAAACCAACAAGCCAACAAACCAACAAGTCAACAAACGACCAAACCAACAAACAAGCAAACCAACAAACCAACAAACCAACAAACCAACAAACCAACAAACCAACAAACCAACAAACCAACAAGCCAACAAACCAACAAACCAACAAACCAAGTAACCAACAAACCAACAAACCAACAAACCAACAAACCAACAAACAAATAAACCAACAAACCAACAAACCAACAAACCAACAAGCCAACAAACCAACAAACCAACAAACCAAGTAACCAACAAACCAACAAACGAACAAACCAACAAACAAACAAACCAACAAACCAACAAACCAACAAACCAAAAAGCTAACAAGTTAACAAACCAACAAGCCAACAAACGAACAAACCAACAAACAAACAAACCAACAAACCAACAAACCAACAAACCAACAAACCAACAAACCAACAAACCAACAAACCAACAAACCAACAAACCAACAAACCAACAAACCAACAAGTCAACAAACCAACAAACCAAGTAACCAACAAACCAACAAACCAACAAACCAACAAACCAACAAACCAACAAGCCAACAAACCAACAAACCAACAAACCAACAAACCAAAAAACCAACAAACCAACAAGTCAACAAACGACCAAACCAACAAACAAGCAAACCAACAAACCAACAAACCAACAAACCAACAAACCAACAAACCAACACACCAACAAACCAACAAACCAACAAACCAACAAACCAACAAACGAACAACAAACGAACAAACCAACAAACAAACAAACCAACAAACAAATAAACCAACAAACCAACAAACCAACAAACCAACAAGCCAACAAACCAACAAACCAAGTAACCAACAAACCAACAAACCAACAAACCAACAAACCAACAAACCAACAAGCCAACAAACCAACAAACCAACAAACCAACAAACCAACAAGCCAACAAACCAACAAGTCAACAAACGACCAAACCAACAAACAAGCAAACCAACAAACCAACAAACCAACAAACCAACAAACCAACAAACCAACACACCAACAAACCAACAAACCAACAAACCAACAAACCAACAAACGAACAACAAACGAACAAACCAACAAACAAACAAACCAACAAACAAATAAACCAACAAACCAACAAACCAACAAACCAACAAGCCAACAAACCAACAAACCAACAAACCAAGTAACCAACAAACCAACAAACGAACAAACCAACAAACAAACAAACCAACAAACCAACAAACCAACAAACCAAAAAGCTAACAAGTTAACAAACCAACAAGCCAACAAACGAACAAACCAACAAACAAACAAACCAACAAACCAACAAACCAACAAACCAACAAACCAACAAACCAACAAACCAACAAACCAACAAACCAACAAACCAACAAACCAACAAACCAACAAACCAACAAGTCAACAAACCAACAAACCAAGTAACCAACAAACCAACAAACCAACAAACCAACAAACCAACAAACCAACAAGCCAACAAACCAACAAACCAACAAACCAACAAACCAAAAAACCAACAAACGAACAAACCAACAAACCAACAAACCAATAAGCCAACAAACCAACAAACAAACAAACCAACAAACCAACAAACAAACAAGCCAACAAGCCAACAAACCAACAAGCCAACAAACGAACCAACGAACAAACGAATAAACCAACAAACCAACAAACCAACAAACGAACAAACCAACAAACCAATAAACCAACAAACCAACAAACCAACAAGCCAACAAGCCAACAAGCCAACAAACCAACAAACCAACAAACCAACAAACCACAAACCAAAAAACCAACAAACGAACAAGCCAACCAACCAACAAACCAACAAACCAACAAGCCAACAAACCAACAAACAAACAAACGATAAAACAAACAAACAAACAAACCAACAAACCAACACCAACAAACCAACAAACAAACAAACCAACAAACCAACAAACCAACAAACCAACAAACCAACAAGCCAACAAACCAACAAACAAATAAACCAACAAACCAACAGACCAACAAACCAACAAACAAATAAACCAATAAGCCAACAAACCAACAAACAAACAAACCAACAAACCAACAAGCCAACAAGCCTACAAACCAACAATCCAACAAACGAACAAACCAACAAACCAACAAACCAACAAACCAACAAACCAACAAACCAACAAACCAACAAACCAACAAACCAACAAACCAACAAACCAACAAACCAACAAGCCAACAAACCAACAAACCTACAAGTCAACAAACCAAAGAACCAAGAAACCAACAAACCAACACACCAACAAGCCAACAAACCAACAAACAAACAAACCAACAAACCACAAATCCAACAAACGAACAAACCAACAAACCAACAAACCAACAAACCAACAAACCAATAAACCAACAAACCAACAAACCAACAAGCCAACAAACCAAAAAACCAACAAACCAACAAACCAACAAACCAACAAACCTACAAATCAACAAACCAACAAACCAACAAACCAACAAGCCAACCAGCCAACAAACCAACAAACCAAAAAACCAACAAACGAACAAACCAACAAACCAACAAACCAACAAACCAAAAAACCAACAATACCAACAAACCAACAAACCAAGTAACCAACAAACCAACAAACCAACAAACCAACAAGCCAACAAGCCAACAAACCAACAAGCCAACAAACAAACAAACGAACAAACCAACAAACCAACAAACCAACAAACGAACAAACCAACAAACCAACAAACCAATAAACCAACAAACCAACAAACCAACAAACCAACAAACCAACAAACCAACAAACGAACAAACCAACAACCCAACAAACCAACAAACCAACAAACCAACAAGCCAACAAACCAACAAACCAACAAGCCAACAAACCAACAAGCCAACAAACGACCAAACCAACAAACAAACAAACCAAAAAACTAAAAAACCAATAAACCAACAAACCAACAAACCAACAAACCAACAAACCAACAAGCCACCAAACCAACAAACCAACAAACCAAGTAACCAACAAACCAACAAACCAACAAACCATAAACCAACAAGCCAACAAACCAACAAACCAACAAACGAACAAACCAACAAACAAACAAAACAACAAACAAATAAACCAACAAACTTTCAAACCAACAAACCAACAAGCCAACAAACCAACAAACGAACAAACCAAGTAACCAACAAACCAACAAACGAACAAACCAACAAACCAACAAACCAACAAATCAATAAGCCAACAAGCCAACAAACCAACAAACAAACAAACGAACAAACAAACAAACCAACAAACCAACAAACCAACAAACCAACAAACCACCAAACCAACAAACAAACAAACCAACAAACCAACAAACCAACAAACCAACAAGACAACAAACCAACAAACAAATAAACCAACAAACCAACAAAACAACAAACCAACAAACAAATAAACCAATAAGCCAACAAACCAACAAACAAACAAACCAACAAACCAACAAGCCAACAAGCCTACAAACCAACAATCCAACAAACGAACAAACCAACAAACCAACAAACCAACAAACCAACAAACCAACAAACCAACAAACCAACAAACCAACAAGCCAACAAACCAACAAACCTACAAGTCAACAAACCAAAGAACCAACAAACCAACAAACCAACACACCAACAAACCAACAAACCAACAAACAAACAAACCAACAAACCAAAAATCCAACAAACGAACAAACCAACAAACCAACAAACCAACAAACCAACAAACCAACAAACCAACAAACCAACAAGCCAACAAACAAAAAAACCAACAAACCAACAAACCAACAAACCAACAAACCTACAAATCAACAAACCAACAAACCAACAAACCAACAAACCAACAAGCCAACAAACCAACAAACCAAAAAACCAACAAACGAACAAACCAACAAACCAACAAACCAACAAACCAAAAAACCAACAAACCAACAAACCAACAAACGAACAAACCAACAAGTCACCAAACCAACAAACCAACAAACCAAGTAACCAACAAGCCAACAAACCAACAAACCAACAAGCCAACAAACCAACAAGCAAACAAACGACCAAACCAACAAACAAACAAACCAAAAAACCAACAAACCAACAAACCAACAAACCAACAAACAAAGAAACCAACAAACCAACAAACCAACATACCAACAAGCCACCAAACCAACAAACCAACAAACCAAGTAACCAACAAACCAACAAACCAACAAACCATAAACCGACAAGCCAACAATCCAACAAACCAACAAACGAACAAACCAACAAACAAACAAACCAACAAACAAATAAACCAACAAACCTTCAAACCAACAAACCAACAAGCCAACAAACCAACAAACGAACAAACCAAGTAACCAACAAACCAACAAACCAACAAACCAACAAACCAACAAACCAACAAACCAACAAACCAACAAACCAACAAACCAACAAGCCAACAAACCAACAAGCCAACAAACGACCAAACCAACAAACAAACAAACCAAAAAACCAACAAACCAACAAACTAACAAACCAACAAACCAACAAACCAACAAACCAACATACCAACAAGCCACCAAACCAACAAACCAACAAACCAAGTAACCAACAAACCAACAAACCAACAAACCATAAACCGACAAGCCAACAATCCAACAAACCAACAAACGAACAAACCAACAAACAAACAAACCAACAAACAAATAAACCAACAAACCTTCAAACCAACAAACCAACAAGCCAACAAACCAACAAACGAACAAACCAAGTAACCAACAAACCAACAAACCAACAAACCAACAAACCAATAAACCAACAAACCAACAAACCAACAACCGAAAAAACCAACAAACCAACAAACCAACAAACCAACAAACCAACAAAGGAACAAACCAACAAGCCAACAAACCAACAAACCAACAAGCCAACAAACAAACAAGCCAACAAACGAACAAACCAAAAAACAAACAAACCAAAACACCAACAAACCAACAAACCAACAAAACAACAAACCAACAAACCAACAAGCCAACAAACCAACAAACCAACAAACGAACAAACCAACAAACAAACAAACCAACAAACAAATAAACCAACAAACCAACAAACCAACAAACCAACAATCCAACAAACCTACAAACCAACAAACCAAGTAACTAACAAATCAACAAACGAACAAACCAACAAACCAACAAACCAACAAACCAACAAACGAACAAACAAACAACCCAACAAACCACAAGCCAACAAGCCAAGAAACCAACAAGCCAACAAACGACCAAACCAACAAACAAGCAAACCAACAAACCAACAAACCAACAAACCAACAAACCAACAAACCAACAAAACAACAAACCAACAAGCCAACAAACGAACAAACCAACAAACAAACAAACCAACAAACCAACAAACCAACAAACCAACAAACCAACAAACCAACAAGCCATCAAACGAACAAACCAAGTAACCAACAAACCAACAAACCAACAAACCAACAAACCAACAAACAAACAAACCAACAAACAAACAAACCAACAAACCAAGAAACCAACAAACCAACCAACTAACAAACCAACAAACCAGCAAACCAACAAACCAAAAAACCAACAAACCAACAAACCAACAAACCAACAAACCAACAAACCAACAAACCAACAAACCAACAAACGAACAAACCAACAAGCCAACAAACCAACAAACCAACAAGCTAACAAACCAACAAGCCAACAAACGACCAAACCAGCAAACAAACAAACCAACAAAACAACAAACCAACAAACCAACAAACCAACAAACCAACAAACCAACAACCCAACAAACCAAGTAACCAACAAAACAACAAACCAACAAACCGACAAACCAACAAACCAACAAGCCAACAAACTAACAAACCAACAAACCAAAAAACCAACAAACGAACAAACCAACAAACCAACAAACCAACAAACCAACAAGCCAACAAACCAACAAACCAACAAACCAACAAACCAGCAAGCCAACAAGCCAACAAACCAACAAGCCAACAAACGCACAAGCGAACAAACCAACAAACCAACAAACCAACAAACGAACAAAACAACAAACCAACAAACCAACAAACCAACAAACCAACAAACCAACAAGCCAACAAACCAACAAGCCAACAAACGCACAAGCGAACAAACCAACAAACCAACAAACCAACAAACGAACAAAACAACAAACCAACAAACCAACAAAACAACAAACCAACAAACCAACAAGCCAACAAACCAACAAACCGACAAACCAAGTAACCAACAAACCAACAAACCAACAAACCAACAAACCAACAAACCAACAAGCCAACAAACCAACAAGCCAACAAACGACCAAACCAGCAAACAAACAAACCAACAAAACAACAAACCAACAAACCAACAAACCAACAAACCAACAAACCAACAAGGCAACAAACCAACAAACCAACAAACCAACAAACCAACAAACCAAAAAACCAACAAACGAACAAACCAACAAACCAACAAACCAACAAACAAACAAGCCAACAAACCAACAAACCAACAAACCAACAAACCAAAAACCAACAAACCAACAAACCAGCAAGCCAAAAAGCCACCAAACCAACAAGCCAACAAATGCACAAGCGAACAAACCAACAAACCAACAAACCAACAAACGAACAAACAAACAAGAAAACAAACGCACAAGCGAACAAACCAACAAACCAACAAACCAACAAACGAACAAAACAACAAACCAACAAACCAACAAAACAACAAACCAACAAACCAACAAGCCAACAAACCAACAAACCAACAAACCAAGTAACCAACAAACCAACAAACTAACAAACCAACAAAGCAACAAACCAACAAACCAACAAGCCAACAAACCAACAAACCAACAAGCCAACAAACCAACAAACCAACAAACCAACAAACCAAGTAACCAACAAACCAACAAACCAACAAACCAACAAACCGACAAACCAACAAACCAACAAGCCAACAAACCAACAAACCAACAAACCAACAAACCAAAAAACCAACAAACTAACAAACCAACAAACCAACAAACCAACAAACCAACAAACCAACAAGCCAAAAAACCAACAAACCAACAAACCAATAAACCAAAAACCAGCAAACCAACAAACCAGCAAGCCAACAAGCCAACAAACCAACAAGCCAACAAACGCACAAGCGAAAAAACCAACAAACCAACAAACCAACAAACGAACAAACCAACAAGCCAACAAACGCACAAGCGAACAAACCAACAAACCAACAAACCAACAAACGAACAAAACAACAAACCAACAAACCAACAAAACAACAAACCAACAAACCAACAAGCCAACAAACCAACAAACCAACAAACCAAGTAACCAACAAACCAACAAACCAACAAACCAACAAACCAACAAACCAACAAGCCAACAAACCAACAAACCAACATACCAACAAACCAACAAACGAACAAACCAACAAACAAACAAACCAACAAACAAATAAACCAACAAACCAACAAACCGACAAACCAACAAGCCAACAAACCAACAAACCAACAAACCAAGTAACCGACAAACCAACAAACGAACAAACCAACAAACAAACAAACCAACAAACCAACAAACCAACAAACCAAAAAGCTAACAAGTTAACAAACCAACAAGCCAACAAACGAACAAACCAACAAACAAACAAACAAACAAACCAACAAACCAACAAACCAACAAACCAACAAGCCAACAAACCAACGACCCAACAAACCAACAAACCAAAAAACCAACAAACGAACAAACCAACAAACCAACAAACCAATAAGCCAACAAACCAACAAACAAACAAACCAACAAACCAACAAACAAACAAGCCAACAAGCCAACAAACCAAGAAGCCAACAAACGAACCAACGAACAAACGAACAAACCAACAAACCAACAAACCAACAAACCAACAAACGAACAAACCAACAAACCAACAAACCAACAAACCAACAAACCAACAAGCCAACAAGCCAACAAGCCAACAAACCAACAAACCAACAAACCAACAAACCACAAACCAAAAAACCAACAAACGAACAAGCCAACCAACCAACAAACCAACAAACCAACAAACCAACAAACCAACAAACCAACAAACCAACAAACCAACAAACCAACAAACCAACAAACCCACAAACCAACAAACCAACAAACCAAAAAACCAACAAATCAACAAGCCAACAAGCCAACAAACCAACAAACAAACAAACGAACAAACAAACAAACCAACAAACCAACAAACCAACAAACCAACAAACCAACAAACCAACAAACCAACAAACCAACAAACCAACAAACAAACAAACAAACAAACCAACAAACCAACAAACCAACAAAGCAACAAGCCAACAAACCAACAAACAAATAAACCAACAAACCAACAAACCAACAAACCAACAAACAAATAAACCAATAACCCAACAAACCAACAAACAAACAAACCAACAAACCAACAAGCCAACAAGCCTACAAACCAACAATCCAACAAACGAACAAATCAACAAACCAACAAACCAACAAACCAACAAACCAACAAACCAACAAACCAACAAACCAACAAGCCAACAAACCAACAAACCTACAAGTCAACAAACCAAAGAACCAACAAACCAACAAACCAACACACCAACAAACCAACAAACCAACAAACCAACAAACAAACAAACCAACAAACCAAAAATCCAACAAACGAACAAACCAACAAAGCAACAAACCAACAAACCAACAAACCAACAAACCAACAAACCAACAAGCCAACAAGCCAACAAACCAAAAACCAACAAACCAACAAACCAACAAACCAACAAACCAACAAACCTACAAATCAACAAACCAACAAACCAACAAACCAACAAGCCAACAAACCAACAAACCAAAAAACCAACAAACGAACAAACCAACAAACCAGCAAACCAACAAACCAAAAAACCAACAAACCAAACAAACCAACAAACCAAGTAACCAACAAACCAACAAACCAACAAACCAACAAGCCAACAAGCCAACAAACCAACAAGCCAACAAACAAACAAACGAACAAACCAACAAACCAACAAACCAACAAACGAACAAACCAACAAACCAACAAACCAATAAACCAATAAACCAACAAACCAACAAACCAACAAACCAACAAACGAACAAACCAACAAACCAACAAACCAACAAACGAACAAACCAACAAGCCAACAAGCCAACAAACCAACAAACCAACAAGCCAACAAACCAACAAGCCAACAGACGACCAAACCAACAAACAAACAAACCAAAAAACCAACAAACCAACAAACCAACAAACCAACAAACCAACAAACCAACAAACCAACAAACCAACAAACCAACAAACCAACAAGCCACCAAACCAACAAACCAACAAACCAAGTAACCAACAAACCAACAAACCAACAAACCATTCACCAACAAGCCAACAATCCCACAAACCAACAAACGAACAAACCAACAAACAAACAAACCAACAAACAAATAAACCAACAAACCTTCAAACCAACAAACCAACAAACCAACAAACCAACAAACCAACAAACCAACAAACCAACAAACCAACAAACGAACAAACAAACAAGCCAACAAACCAACAAACCAACAAGCCAACAAGCCAACAAACCAACAAGCCAACAAACGACCAAACCAACAAACCAACAAACCAACAAACCAACAAACCAACAAACAAACAAACCAACAAACCAACAAACCAACAAGCCATCAAACCAACAAACAAACAAACAAACAAACCAAAAAACCAACAAACCAACAAACCAAAAAGCTAACAAGTTAACAAACCAACAAGCCAACAAACGAACAAACCAACAAACAAACAAACAAACCAACAAACCAACAAACCAACAAACCAACAAACCAACAAACCAACAAACCAACAAACCAACAAGCCAACAAACCAACAAACCAAGTAACCAACAAACCAACAAACCAACAAACCAACAAACCAACAAGCCAACAAACCAACGACCCAACAAACCGAGAAACCAAAAAACCAACAAACGAACAAACCAACAAATCAACAAACCAATAAGCCAACAAACCAACAAACAAACAAACCAACAAACCAACAAGCAAACAAGCCAACAAGCCAACAAACCAACAAGCCAACAAACGAACCAACGAACAAACCAACAAACCAACAAACCAACAAACCAACAAAACAACAAACGAACAAACCAACAAACCAACAAACCAACAAACCAACAAGCCAACAAGCCAACAAGCCAACAAACCAACAAACCAACAAACTAACAAACCACAAACCAAAAAACCAACAAACGAACAAGCCAACTAACCAACAAACCAACAAACCAACAAACCAACAAACCAACAAACCAACAAACCAACAAACCAACAAACCAACAAACCAACAAACCAACAAACCAACAAATCAACAAGCCAACAAGCCAACAAACTAACAAACAAACAAACGAACAAACAAACAAACCAACAAACCAACAAACCAACCAACCAACAAACCAACAAACCAACAAACAAACAAACCAACAAACCAACAAACAAACAAACCAACAAACCAACAAACCAACAAGCCAACAAACAAATAAACCAACAAACCAACAAACCAACAAACCAACAAACAATTAAAAAAATAACCCAACAAACCAACAAACAAACAAACCAACAAACCAACAAGCCAACAAGCCTACAAACCAACAATCCAACAAACGAACAAATCAACAAACCAACAAACCAACAAACCAACAAACCAACAAGCCAACAAACCAACAAACCTACAAAGCAACAAACCAAAGAACCAACAAACCAAAAAACCAACACACCAACAAACCAACAAACCAACAAACAAACAAACCAACAAACCAAAAATCCAACAAACGAACAAACCAACAAAGCAACAAACCAACAAACCAACAAACCAACAAACCAACAACCCAACAAACCAAAAAACCAACAAACCAACAAACCAACAAACCAACAAACCTACAAATCAACAAACCAACAAACCAACAAACCAACAAACCAACAAGCCAACAAGCCAACAAACCAACAAACCAAAAAACCAACAAACGAACAAACCAACAAACCAACAAACCAACAAACCAAAAAACCAACAAACCAAACAAACCAACAAACCAAGTAACCAACAAACCAACAAACCAACAAACCAACAAGCCAACAAGAAAACAAGCCAACAAACAAACAAACGAACAAACCAACAAACCAACAAACCAACAAACGAACAAACCAACAAACCAACAAACCAACAAACCAATAAACCAACAAACCAACAAACCAACAAACCAACAAACGAACAAACCAACAAACCAACAAACCAACAAACGAACAAACCAACAAGCCAACAAACCAACAAACCAACAAGCCAACAAACCAACAAGCCAACAAACGACCAAACCAACAAACAAACAAACCAAAAAACCAACAAACCAACAAACCAACAAACCAACAAACCAACAAACCAACAAACCAACAAACCAACAAACCAGCAAGCCACCAAACCAACAAACCAACAAACCAAGTAACCAACAAACCAACAAACCAACAAACCATAAACCAACAAGCCAACAATCCAACAAACCAACAAACGAACAACCCAACAAACAAACAAACCAACAAACAAATAAACCAACAAACCTTCAAACCAACAAACCTACAGGCCAACAAACCAACAAACGAACAAACCAAATAACCAACAAACCAACAAACGAACAAACCAACAAACCAACAAACCAACAAGCCAACAAGCCAACAAACCAACAAACCAACAAGCCAACAAACCAACAAGCCAACAGACGACCAAACCAACAAACAAACAAACCAAAAAACCAACAAACCAACAAACCAACAAACCAACAAACCAACAAACCAACAAACCAACAAACCAACAAACCAACAAGCCACCAAACCAACAAACCAACAAACCAAGTAAGCAACAAACCAACAAACCAACAAACCATACACCAACAAGCCAACAATCCTACAAACCAACAAACGAACAAACCAACAAACAAACAAACCAACAAACAAATAAACCAACAAACCTTCAAACCAACAAACCAACAAACCAACAAACCAACAAACCAACAAACCAACAAACCAACAAACGAACAAACCAACAAGCCAAAAAACCAACAAACCAACAAGCCAACAAACCAACAAGCCAACAAACGACCAAACCAACAAACCAACAAACCAACAAACCAACAAACCAACAAACAAACAAACCAACAAACCAACAAACCAACAAACCAACAAGCCATCAAACCAACAAACAAACAATCCAACAAACCAACAAACCAACAAACCAACAAACCAAAAAGCTAACAAGTTAACAAACCAACAAGCCAACAAACGAACAAACCAACAAACAAACAAACAAACAAACCAACAAACCAACAAACCAACAAACCAACAAACCAACAAACCAACAAACCAACAAACTAACAAGCCAACAAACCAACAAACCAAGTAACCAACAAACCAACAAACCAACAAACCAACAAACCAACAAGCCAACAAACCAACGACCCAACAAACCAAGAAACCAAAAAACCAACAAACGAACAAACCAACAAATCAACAAACCAATAAGCCAACAAACCAACAAACAAACAAACCAACAAACCAACAAACAAACAAGCCAACAAGCCAACAAACCAACAAGCCAACTAACGAACCAACGAACAAACCAACAAACCAACAAACCAACAAACCAACAAACCAACAAACGAACAAACCAACAAACCAACAAACCAACAAACCAACAAGCCAACAAGTCAACAAGCCAACAAACCAACAAACCAACAAACTAACAAACCACAAACCAAAAAACCAACAAACGAACAAGCCAACTAACCAACAAACCAACAAACCAACAAACCAACAAACCAACAAACCAACAAACCAACAAACCAACAAACCAACAAACCAACAAACCAACAAACCAACAAACCAACAAACCAACAAACCAACAAATCAACAAGCCAACAAGCCAACAAACCAACAAACAAACAAACGAACAAACAAACAAACCAACAAACCAACAAACCAACAAACCAACAAACCAACAAACAAATAAACCAACAAACCAACAAACAAACAAACCAACAAACTAACAAACCAACAAGCCAACAAACAAATAAACCAACAAACCAACAAACCAACAAACCAACAAACAAATAAACCAATAACCCAACAAACCAACAAACAAACAAACCAACAAACCAACAAGCCAACAAGCCTACAAACCAACAATCCAACAAACGAACAAATCAACAAACCTCTAAACCTACAAACCAACAAACCAACAAGCCAACAAACCAACAAACCTACAAAGCAACAAACCAAAGAACCAACAAACCAACAAACCAACACACCAACAAACCAACAAACCAACAAACAAACAAACCAACAAACGAACAAACCAACAAAGCAACAAACCAACAAACCAACAAACCAACAAACCAACAACCCAACAAACCAAAAAACCAACAAACCAACAAACCAACAAACCAACAAACCTACAAATCAACAAACCAACAAACCAACAAACCAACAAGCCAACAAGCCAACAAACCAACAAACCAAAAAACCAACAAACGAACAAACCAACAAACCAACAAACCAACAAACCAAAAAACCAACAAACCAAACAAACCAACAAACCAAGTAACCAACAAACCAACAAACCAACAAACCAACAAGCCAACAAGCCAACAAGCCAACAAACAAACAAACGAACAAACCAACAAACCAACAAATCAACAAACGAACAAACCAACAAACCAACAAACCAACAAACCAACAAACCAACAAACCAACAAACCAACAAACCAACAAACCAACAAACCAACAAACGAACAAACCAACAAACCAACAAACCAACAAACGAACAAACCAACAAGCCAACAAACCAACAAACCAACAAGCCAACAAACCAACAAGCCAACAAACGACCAAACCAACAAACAAACAAACCAAAAAACCAACAAACCAACAAAAAAACAAACCAACAAACCAACAAACCAACAAACCAACAAACCAGCAAGCCACCAAACCAACAAACCAACAAACCAAGTAACCAACAAACCAACAAACCAACAAACCATAAACCAACAAGCCAACAATCCAACAAACCAACAAACGAACAACCCAACAAACAAACAAACCAACAAACAAATAAACCAACAAACCTTCAAACCAACAAACCAACAAGCCAACAAACCAACAAACGAACAAACCAAATAACCAACAAACCAACAAACGAACAAACCAACAAACCAACAAACCAACAAACCAACAAACCAACAAACCAACAAACAAACAAACCAACAAGCCAACAAACCAACAAACCAACAAGCCAACAAACCAACAAACCAACAAACCAACAAGCCAACAAACTAACAAACCAACAAACCAAAAAACCAACAAACCAAGTAACCAACAAACCAACAAAAAAACAAACTGACAAACCAACAAACCAACAAGCCTACAAACTAACAAACCAACAAACCAATAAATCAACAAACGAACAAACCAACAAACCAACAAACCAACAAACCAACAAGCCAACAAACCAACAAACCAACAAACCAACAAACCAACAAACCAACAAACCAACAAACCAACAAACTAACAAACCAGCAAGCCAACAAGCCAACAAACCAACAAGCCAACAAACGCACAAGCGAACAAACCAACAAACCAACAAACCAACAAACGAACAAAACAACAAACCAACAAACCAACAAACCAACAAACCAACAAACCAACAACCCAACCAACAAACAAACCAACAAACAAACAAACCAACAAACCAACCAACCAACAAACCAACAAACCAACAAACCAACAAACCAACAAACCAACAAACCAACAAACCAACAAACCAACAAACCAACAAACCAACAAGCCAACAAGCCAACAAACCAACAAACCAACAAACCAAGTAACCAACAAACCAACAAACCAACAAACCGACAAACCAACAAACCAATAAGCCAACAAACTAACAAACCAACAAACCAAAAAACCAACAAACGAACAAACCAACAAACCAACAAACCAACAAACCAACAAGCCAACAAACCAACAAACCAACAAACCAACAAACCAACAAACCAACAAACCAACAAACCAACAAACCAACAAACCAGCAAGCCAACAAGCCAACAAACCAACAAGCCAACAAACGCACAAGCGAACAAACCAACAAACCAACAAACCAACAAACGAACAAAACAACAAACCAACAAACCAACAAGCCAACCAACAAACAAACCAACAAACAAACAAACCAACAAACCAACAAACCAAAAAACCAACAAACGAACAAACCAACAAACCAACAAACCAACAAACCAACAAACCAACAAACCAACAAACCAACAAACCAACAAACCAACAAACCAACAAACCAACAACCCAACCAACAAACAAACCCACAAACAAACAAACCAACAAACCAACCAACCAACAAACCAACACACCAACAAACCAACAAACCAACAAACCAACAAACCAGCAAGCCACCAAACCAACAAACCAACAAACCAAGTAACCAACAAACCAACAAACCAACAAACCATAAACCAACAAGCCAACAATCCAACAAACCAACAAACGAACAACCCAACAAACAAACAAACCAACAAACAAATAAACCAACAAACCTTCAAACCAACAAACCAACAAGCCAACAAACCAACAAACGAACAAACCAAATAACCAACAAACCAACAAACGAACAAACCAACAAACCAACAAACCAACAAACCAACAAACCAACAAACCAACAAACAAACAAACGAACAAGCCAACAAACCAACAAACCAACAAGCCAACAAACCAACAAACCAACAAACCAACAAGCCAACAAACTTACAAACCAACAAACCAAAAAACCAACAAACCAAGTAACCAACAAACCAACAAAAAAACAAACCGACAAACCAACAAACCAACAAGCCAACAAACTAACAAACCAACAAACCAATAAATCAACAAACGAACAAACCAACAAACCAACAAACCAACAAACCAACAAGCCAACAAACCAACAAACCAACAAACCAACAAACCAACAAACCAACAAACCAACAAACTAACAAACCAGCAAGCCAACAAGCCAACAAACCAACAAGCCAACAAACGCACAAGCGAACAAACCAACAAACCAACAAACCAACAAACGAACAAAACAACAAACCAACAAACCAACAAACCAACAAACCAACAAACCAACAACCCAACCAACAAACAAACCAACAAACAAACAAACCAACAAACCAACCAACCAACAAACCAACAAACCAACAAACCAACAAACCAACAAACCAACAAACCAACAAACCAACAAACCAACAAACCAACAAACCAACAAGCCAACAAGCCAACAAACCAACAAACCAACAAACCAAGTAACCAACAAACCAACAAACCAACAAACCGACAAACCAACAAACCAATAAGCCAACAAACTAACAAACCAACAAACCAAAAAACCAACAAACGAACAAACCAACAAACCAACAAACCAACAAACCAACAAGCCAACAAACCAACAAACCAACAAACCAACAAACCAACAAACCAACAAACCAACAAACCAACAAACCAGCAAGCCAACAAGCCAACAAACCAACAAGCCAACAAACGCACAAGCGAACAAACCAACAAACCAACAAACCAACAAACGAACAAAACAACAAACCAACAAACCAACAAGCCAACCAACAAACAAACCAACAAACAAACAAACCAACAAACCAACAAACCAAAAAACCAACAAACGAACAAACCAACAAACCAACAAACCAACAAACCAACAAACCAACAAACCAACAAACCAACAAACCAACAAACCAACAAACCAACAAACCAACAACCCAACCAACAAACAAACCCACAAACAAACAAACCAACAAACCAACCAACCAACAAACCAACACACCAACAAACCAACAAACCAACAAACCAACAAACCAACAAACCAACAAACCAACAAACCAACAAGCCAACAAGCCAACAAACCAACAAACCAACAAACCAAGTAACCAACAAACCAACAAACCAACAAACCGACAAACCAACAAACCAATAAGCCAACAAACTAACAAACCAACAAACCAAAAAACTAACAAACGAACAAACCAACAAACCAACAAACCAACAAACCAACAAGCCAACAAACCAACAAACCAACAAACCAACAAACCAACAAACCAACAAACCAACAAACCAGCAAGCCAACAAGCCAACAAACCAACAAGCCAACAAACGCACAAGCGAACAAACCAACAAACCAACAAACCAACAAACGAACAAAACAACAAACCAACAAACCAACAAACCAACAAACCAACAAACCAACAAGCCAACCAGCCAACAAGCCAACAAACCAACAAACCAACAAACCAAAAAACCAACAAAGAACAAACCAACAAACCAACAAACCAACAAACCAACATACCAACAAACCAACAAACCAACAAACTAACAAACCAACAAGCCTATAAGCCAACAAACCAACAAGCCAACCAACAAACAAACCAACAAACAAACAAACCAACAAACCAACAAACCAACAAACCAACAAACCAACAAACCAACAAACCAACAAACCAACAAACCAACAAACCAACAAACCAACAAACCAACAAGCCAACAAGCCAACAAACCAACAAGCCAAAAAACCAACAAACCAACAAACCAACAAACCAACAAACCAACAAACCAACAAACAAACAAACTAACAAGCCAACAAGCCAAAAAGCCAAAAAACCAACAAGCCAACAAACGAACAGACCAACAAACAAACAAACCAACAAACCAACAAACCAACAAACCAACAAGCCAACAAGCCAAAAAACCAACAAGCCAACAAACCAGCAAACAAACAAACCAACAAACCAAGAAACCAACAAACCAACAAACCAACAAACCAACAAACCAACAAACCAACAAACCAACAAACCAACAAACCAACACCCCAAAAAACCAATAAACGAACAAACCAACAAACCAACAAACCAACAAACCAACAAACCAACAAACCAACAAACCAACAAGCCAACAAACCAAAAAACCAACAAATCAACAAACCAAAAAACCAACAAACTAACAAACCAACAAACCAACAAACTAACAAATCAAAAAACCAACAAACGAACAAACCAACAAACCAACAAACCAACAAACCAACAAACCAACAAACCAACAAACCAACAAACCAACAAACCAACAAACCAACAAACCAACAAACCAACAAACCAACAAACCAACAAACCAACAAACCAACAAGCCAACAAACCAAAAAACCAACAAACCAACAAACCAACAAACCAACAAACCAACAAACCAACAAACCAACAAACCAACAAACCAACAAACCTACAAACCAACAAACCGACAAACCAACAAACAAACAAACCAACAAACCAACAAACCAACAAACCAACAAGCCAACAAACCAACAAACAAATAAACCAACAAACCAACAAACCAACAAACCAACAAACAAATAAACCAATAAGCCAACAAACCAACAAACACACAAACCAACAAACACACAAACCAACAAACCAACAAGCCAACAAGCCTACAAACCAACAATCCAACAAACGAACAAATCAACAAACCAACAAACCAACAAACCAACAAACCAACAAACCAACAAACCAACAAGCCAACAAACCAACAAACCTACAAATCAACAAACCAAAGAACCAACAAACCAACAAACCAACACACCAACAAACCAACAAACCAACAAACAAACAAACCAACAAACCAAAAATCCAACAAACGAACAAACCAACAAGCCAACAAACCAACAAACCAACAAACCAAGTAACCAACAAACCAACAAACCAACAAACCATAAACCAACAAGCCAACAATCCCACAAACCAACAAACGAACAAACCAACAAACAAACAAACCAACAAACAAATAAACCAACAAACCTTCAAACCAACAAACCAACAAACCAACAAACCAACAAACCAACAAACCAACAAACCAACAAACCAACAAACGAACAAACCAACAAGCCAACAAACCAACAAACCAACAAGCCAACAAACCAACAAGCCAACAAACGACCAAACCAACAAACCAACAAACCAACAAACCAACAAACCAACAATTAAACAAACCAACAAACCAACAAACCAACAAACCAACAAGCCATCAAACCAACAAACAAACAAACCAACAAACCAACAAACCAACAAACCAACAAACCAAAAAGCTAACAAGTTAACAAACCAACAAGCCAACAAACGAACAAACCAACAAACAAACAAACAAACAAACCAACAAACCAACAAACCAACAAACCAACAAACCAACAAACCAACAAACCAACAAACCAACAAGCCAACAAACCAACAAACCAAGTAACCAACAAACCAACAAACCAACAAACCAACAAACCAACAAGCCAACAAACCAACGACCCAACAAACCAACAAACCAACAAACGAACAAACCAACAAATCAACAAACCAATAAGCCAACAAACCAACAAACAAACAAACCAACAAACCAACAAACAAACAAGCCAACAAGCCAACAAACCAACAAGCCAACAAACGAACCAACGAACAAACCAACAAACCAACAAACCAACAAACCAACAAACCAACAAACCAACAAACAAACAAAAGAACAAACCAACAAACCAACAAACCAACAAACCAACAAACCAACAAGCCAACAAGCCAACAAGCCAACAAACCAACAAACCAACAAACCAACAAACCACAAACCAAAAAACCAACAAACGAACAAGCCAACCAACCAACAAACCAACAAACCAACAAACCAACAAACCAACAAACCAACAAACCAACAAACCAACAAACCAAAAAACCAACAAACCAACAAACCAACAAACCAACAAACCAACAAATCAACAAGCCAACAAGCCAACAAATCAACAAACAAACAAACGAACAAACAAACAAACCAACAAACCAACAAACCAACAAACCAACAAACCAACAAACCAACAAACCAACAAACCAACAAACCAACAAACCAACAAACAAACAAACCAACAAACCAACAAACCAACAAACCAACAAGCCAACAAACAAATAAACCAACAAACCAACAAACCAACAAACCAACAAACAAATAAACCAATAACCCAACAAACCAACAAACAAACAAACCAACAAACAAACAAGCCAACAAGCCTACAAACCAACAATCCAACAAACGAACAAATCAACAAACCAACAAACCAGCAAACCAACAAAACAACAAACCAACAAGCCAACAAACCAACAAACCTACAAATCAACAAACCAAAGAACCAACAAACCAACAAACCAACACACCAACAAACCAACAAACCAACAAACAAACAAACCAACAAACCAAAAATCCAACAAACGAACAAACCAACAAAGCAACAAACCAACAAACCAACAAACCAACAAACGAACAAACCAACAAGCCAACAAACCAAAAAACCAACAAACCAACAAACCAACAAACCAACAAACCTACAAATCAGCAAACCAACAAACCAACAAACCAACAAGCCAACAAACCAACAAACCAAAAAACCAACAAACGAACAAACTAACAAACCAACAAACCAACAAACCAATAAACCAACAAACCAAACAAACCAACAAACCAAGTAACCAACAAACCAACAAACCAACAAATCAACAAGCCAACAAGCCAACAAGCCAACAAACAAACAAACGAACAAACCAACAAACCAACAAACCAACAAACGAACAAACCAACAAACCAACAAACCAACAAACCAATAAACCAACAAACCAACAAACCAACAAACCAACAAACGAACAAACCAACAAACCAACAAACCAACAAACGAACAAACCAACAAGCCAACAAACCAACAAACCAACAAGCCAACAAACCAACAAGCCAACAAACGACCAAACCAACAAACAAACAAACCAAAAAACCAACAAACCAACAAACCAACAAACCAACAAACCAACAAACCAACAAACCAACAAACCAACAAACCAGCAAGCCACCAAACCAACAAACCAACAAACCAAGTAACCAACAAACCAACAAACCAACAAACCATAAACCAACAAGCCAACAATCCAACAAACCAACAAACGAACAAACCAACAAACAAACAAACCAACATACAAATAAACCAACAAACCTTCAAACCAACAAACCAACAAGCCAACAAACCAACAAACGAACAAACCAAATAACCAACAAACCAACAAACGAACAAACCAACAAACCAACAAACCAACAAACCAACAAACCAACAAACCAACAAACCAACAAACAAACAAACCAACAAGCCAACAAACCAACAAACCAACAAGCCAACAAACCAACAAACCAACAAACCAACAAGCCAACAAACTAACAAACCAACAAACCAAAAAACCAACAAACCAAGTAACCAACAAACCAACAAAAAAACAAACCGACAAACCAACAAACCAACAAGCCAACAAACTAACAAACCAAGAAACCAATAAACCAACAAACGAACAAACCAACAAAACAACAAACCAACAAACCAACAAGCCAACAAACCAACAAACCAACAAACCAACAAACCAACAAACCAACAAACCAGCAAGCCCACAAGCCAACAAACAAACAAGCCAACAAACGCACAAGCGAACAAACCAACAAACCAACAAACCAACAAGCCAACAAGCCAACAAACCAACAAACCAACAAACCAAGTAACCAACAAACCAACAAACCAACAAACCGACAAACCAACAAACCAATAAGCCAACAAACTAACAAACCAACAAACCAAAAAACCAACAAACGAACAAACCAACAAACCAACAAACCAGCAAGCCAACAAGCCAACAAACCAACAAGCCAACAAACGCACAAGCGAACAAACCAACAAACCAACAAACCAACAAACGAACAAAACAACAAACCAACAAACCAACAAGCCAACCAACAAACAAACCAACAAACAAACAAACCAACAAACCAACAAACCAAAAAACCAACAAACGAACAAACCAACAAACCAACAAACCAACAAACCAACAAACCAACAAACCAACCAACAAACAAACCCACAAACAAACAAACCAACAAACCAACCAACCGACAAACCAACAAAACAACAAACCAACAAACCAACAAACCAACAAACCAACAAACCAACAAACCAACAAACCAACAAACCAACAAGCCAACAAGCCAACAAACCAACAAACCAACAAACCAAGTAACCAACAAACCAACAAACCAACAAACCGACAAACCAACAAACCAATAAGCCAACAAACTAACAAACCAACAAACCAAAAAACCAACAAACGAACAAACCAACAAACCAACAAACCAACAAACCAACAAGCCAACAAATCAACAAACCAACAAACCAACAAACCAACAAACCAACAAACCAATAAACCAACAAACCAGCAAGCCAACAGGCCAACAAACCAACAAGCCAACAAACGCACAAGCGAACAAACCAACAAACCAACAAACCAACAAACGAACAAAACAACAAACCAACAAACCAACAAACCAACAAACCAACAAACCAACAAACCAACAAGCCAACCAGCCAACAAGCCAACAAACCAACAAACCAACAAACCAAAAAACCAACAAAGAACAAACCAACAAACCAACAAACCAACAAACCAACAAACCAACAAACCAACAAACTAACAAACCAACAAGCCAATAAGCCAACAAACCAACAAGCCAACCAACAAACAAACCAACAAACAAACAAACCAACAAACAAACAAACCAACAAACCAACAAACCAACAAACCAACAAACCAACAAACCAACAAACCAACAAACCAACAAACCAACAAACCAACAAACCAACAAACCAACAAGCCAACAAGCCAACAAACCATCAAGCCAAAAAACCAACAAACCAACAAACCAACAAACCAACAAACCAACAAACCAACAAACCAACAAACCAACAAACCACCAAACAAACAAACTAACAAGCCAACAAGCCAAAAAGCCAAAAAACCAACAAGCCAACAAACGAACAGACCAACAAACAAACAAACCAACAAACCAACAAACCAACAAACCAACAAGCCAACAAGCCAAAAAACCAACAAGCCAACAAACCAGCAAACAAACAAACCAACAAACCAAGAAACCAACAAACCAACAAACCAACAAACCAACAAACCAACAAACCAACAAACCAACAAACCAACACCCCAAAAAACCAATAAACGAACAAACCAACAAACCAACAAACCAACAAACCAACAAACCAACAAACCAACAAACCAACAAACCAACAAACCAACAAGCCAACAAACCAAAAAAACAACAAATCAACAAACCAAAAAACCAACAAACTAACAAACCAACAAACCAACAAACTAACAAACCAAAAAACCAACAAACGAACAAACCAACAAACCAACAAACCAACAAACCAACAAACCAACAAACCAACAAACCAACAAACCAACAAACCAACAAACCAACAAACCAACAAGCCAACAAACCAAAAAACCAACAAACCAACAAACCAACAAACCAACAAACCAACAAACCAACAAACCAACAAACCAACAAACAAACAAACCAACAAACCAACAAACCAACAAACCAACAAACCAACAAACCACCAAACAAATAAACCAACAAACCAACAAACCAACAAACCAACAAACAAATAAACCAATAAGCCAACAAACCAACAAACAAACAAACCAACAAACCAACAAGCCAACAACCCTACAAACCAACAATCCAACAAACGAACAAATCAACAAACCAACAAACCAACAAACCAACAAACCAACAAACCAACAAACCAACAAACCAACAAACCTACAAATCAACAAACCAAAGAACCAACAAACCAACAAACCAACACACCAACAAACCAACAAACCAACAAACAAACAAACCAACAAACCAACAAACCAACAAACCAAAAAACCAACAAACGAACAAACCAACAAACCAACAAACCAACAAATCAACAAACCAACAAACCAACAAACCAACAAACCAACAAACCAACAAGCCAACAAACCAAAAAACCAACAAACCAAAAAACCAAAAAACCAACAAACTAACAAACCAACAAACCAACAAACTAACAAACCAAAAAACCAACAAACGAACAAACCAACAAACCAACAAACCAACAAACCAACAAACCAACAAACCAACAAACCAACAAACCAACAAACAAACAAACCAACAAACCAACAAACCAACAAACCAACAAACCAACAAACCAACAAGCCAACAAACCAAAAAACCAACAAACCAACAAACCAACAAACCAACAAACCAACAAACCAACAAACCAACAAACCAACAAACCAACATACCAACAAACAAACAAACCAACAAACCAACAAACCAACAAACCAACAAGCCAACCAACCAACAAACCAACAAACCAACAAACCAACAAACAAATAAACCAATAAGCCAACAAACCAACAAACAAACAAACCAACAAACCAACAAGCCAACAAGCCTACAAACCAACAATCCAACAAACGAATAAATCAACCAACCAACAAACCAACAAACCAACAAACCAACAAACCAAAAAACCAACAAGCCAACAAACCAACAAACCTACAAGTCAACAAACCAAAGAACCAACAAACCAACAAACCAACACACCAACAAACCAACAAACCAACAAACAAACAAACCAACAAACCAAAAATCCAACAAACGAACGAACCAACAAAGCAACAAACCAACAAACCAACAAACCAACAAACCAACAAACCAACAAGCCAACAAACCAAAAAACCAACAAACCAACAAACCAACAAACCAACAAACCTACAAATCAACAAACCAACAAACCAACAAACCAACAAACCAACAAACCAACAAACCAACAATCCAACAAGCCAACAAACCAACAAACCAAAAAACCAACAAACGAACAAACCAACAAACCAACAAACCAACAAACCAAAAAACCAACAAACCAACAAACCAACAAACCAACAAACCAACAAACCAACAAACCAGCAAGCCAACAAACCAACAAACCAACAAGCCAACAAACGCACAAGCGAACAAACCAACAAACCAACAAACCAACAAACGAACAAAACAACAAACCAACAAACCAACAAACCAACAAACCAACAAACCAACAAACCAACAAGCCAACCAGCCAACAAGCCAACAAACCAACAAACCAACAAACTAAAAAACCAACAAACGAACAAACCAACAAACCAACAAACCAACAAACCAACAAACCAACAAACCAACAAACCAACAAACCAACAAGCCAACAAGCCAACAAACCAACAACCCAACCAACAAACAAACCAACAAACAAACAAACCAACAAACCAGCCAACCAACAAACCAACAAACCAACAAACCAACAAACCAACAAACCAACAAACCAACAAACCAACAAACCAACAAACCAACAAACCAACAAGCCAAGGAGCCAACAAACCAACAAACCAACAAACCAAGTAACCAACAAACCAACAAACCAACAAACCGACAAACCAACAAACCAATAAGCCAACAAACTAACAAACCAACAAACCAAAAAACCAACAAACGAACAAACCAACAAACCAATAAGCCAACAAACCAACAAACCAACAAACCAACAAACCAACAAACCAACAAACCAACAAACCAACAAACCATCAAGCCAACAAGCCAACAAACCAACAAGCCAACAAACGCACAAGCGAACAAACCAACAAACCAACAAACCAACAGACGAACAAAACAACAAACCAACAAACCAACAAACCAACAAACCAACAAACCAACAAGCCAACCAGCCAACAAGCCAAAAAACCAACAAACCAACAAACCAAAAACCACCAAAGAACAAACCAACAAACCAACAAACCAAGAAACCAACAAACCAACAAACCAACAAACCAACAAACCAACAAACCAACAAACCAACAAACCAACAAACCAACAAGCCAACACACCAACAAGCCAACCAACAAACAAACCAACAAACAAACAAACCAATAAACCAACAAACCAACAAACCAACAAACCAACAAACCAACAAACCAACAAACCAACAAACCAACAAACCAACAAACCAACAAACCAACAAACCAACAAACCAACAAACCAACAACCCAACAAACCAACAAGCCAAAAAACCAACAAACCAACAAACCAACAAACCAACAAACCAACAAACCAACAAACCAACAAACCAACAAACAAACGAACTAACAAGCCAACAAGCCAAAAAGCCAAAAAACCAACAAGCCAACAAACGAACAGACCAACAAACAAACAAACCAACAAACCAACAAACCAACAAACCAACAAGCCAACAAGCAAAAAAACCAACAAGCCAACAAACCAACAAATAAACAAACCAACAAACCAAGAAACCAACAAACCAACAAACCAACAAACCAACAAACCAACAAACCAACAAACCAACAAACCAACAAACCAAAAAACCAACAAACGAACAAACCAACAAACTAACAAACCAACAAACCAACAAACCAACAAACCAACAAACCAACAAACCAACAAACCAACACACCAACAAGCCAACAAACCAAAAAACCAACAAACCAACAAACCAGCAAGCCAACAAGCCAACAAACCAACAAGCCAACAAACGCACAAGCGAACAAACCAACAAACCAACAAACCAACAAACGAACAAAACAACAAACCAAAAAACCAACAAACCAACAAACCAACAAACCAACAAGCCAACCAGCCAACAAACCAACAAACCAACAAACCAAAAAACCAACAAACGAACAAACCAACAAACCAATAAACCAACAAACCAACAAACCAACAAACCAACAAACCAACAAACCAACAAACCAACAAACCAACAAGCCAACAAGCCAACAAACCAACAACCCAACCAACAAACAAACCAACAAACAAACAAACCAACAAACCCACCAACCAACAAACCAACAAACCAACAAACCAACAAACCAAAAAACCAACAAGCCAACAAACCAACAAACCTACAAGTCAACAAACCAAAGAACCAACAAACCAACAAACCAACACACCAACAAACCAACAAACCAACAAACAAACAAACCAACAAACCAAAAATCCAACAAACGAACGAACCAACAAAGCAACAAACCAACAAACCAACAAACCAACAAACCAACAAACCAACAAGCCAACAAACCAAAAAACCAACAAACCAACAAACCAACAAACCAACAAACCTACAAATCAACAAACCAACAAACCAACAAACCAACAAACCAACAAACCAACAAACCAACAATCCAACAAGCCAACAAACCAACAAACCAAAAAACCAACAAACGAACAAACCAACAAACCAACAAACCAACAAACCAAAAAACCAACAAACCAACAAACCAACAAACCAACAAACCAACAAACCAACAAACCAGCAAGCCAACAAACCAACAAACCAACAAGCCAACAAACGCACAAGCGAACAAACCAACAAACCAACAAACCAACAAACGAACAAAACAACAAACCAACAAACCAACAAACCAACAAACCAACAAACCAACAAACCAACAAGCCAACCAGCCAACAAGCCAACAAACCAACAAACCAACAAACTAAAAAACCAACAAACGAACAAACCAACAAACCAACAAACCAACAAACCAACAAACCAACAAACCAACAAACCAACAAACCAACAAGCCAACAAGCCAACAAACCAACAACCCAACCAACAAACAAACCAACAAACAAACAAACCAACAAACCAGCCAACCAACAAACCAACAAACCAACAAACCAACAAACCAACAAACCAACAAACCAACAAACCAACAAACCAACAAACCAACAAACCAACAAGCCAAGGAGCCAACAAACCAACAAACCAACAAACCAAGTAACCAACAAACCAACAAACCAACAAACCGACAAACCAACAAACCAATAAGCCAACAAACTAACAAACCAACAAACCAAAAAACCAACAAACGAACAAACCAACAAACCAATAAGCCAACAAACCAACAAACCAACAAACCAACAAACCAACAAACCAACAAACCAACAAACCAACAAACCATCAAGCCAACAAGCCAACAAACCAACAAGCCAACAAACGCACAAGCGAACAAACCAACAAACCAACAAACCAACAGACGAACAAAACAACAAACCAACAAACCAACAAACCAACAAACCAACAAACCAACAAGCCAACCAGCCAACAAGCCAAAAAACCAACAAACCAACAAACCAAAAACCACCAAAGAACAAACCAACAAACCAACAAACCAAGAAACCAACAAACCAACAAACCAACAAACCAACAAACCAACAAACCAACAAACCAACAAACCAACAAACCAACAAGCCAACACACCAACAAGCCAACCAACAAACAAACCAACAAACAAACAAACCAATAAACCAACAAACCAACAAACCAACAAACCAACAAACCAACAAACCAACAAACCAACAAACCAACAAACCAACAAACCAACAAACCAACAAACCAACAAACCAACAAACCAACAACCCAACAAACCAACAAGCCAAAAAACCAACAAACCAACAAACCAACAAACCAACAAACCAACAAACCAACAAACCAACAAACCAACAAACAAACGAACTAACAAGCCAACAAGCCAAAAAGCCAAAAAACCAACAAGCCAACAAACGAACAGACCAACAAACAAACAAACCAACAAACCAACAAACCAACAAACCAACAAGCCAACAAGCAAAAAAACCAACAAGCCAACAAACCAACAAATAAACAAACCAACAAACCAAGAAACCAACAAACCAACAAACCAACAAACCAACAAACCAACAAACCAACAAACCAACAAACCAACAAACCAAAAAACCAACAAACGAACAAACCAACAAACTAACAAACCAACAAACCAACAAACCAACAAACCAACAAACCAACAAACCAACAAACCAACACACCAACAAGCCAACAAACCAAAAAACCAACAAACCAACAAACCAGCAAGCCAACAAGCCAACAAACCAACAAGCCAACAAACGCACAAGCGAACAAACCAACAAACCAACAAACCAACAAACGAACAAAACAACAAACCAAAAAACCAACAAACCAACAAACCAACAAACCAACAAGCCAACCAGCCAACAAACCAACAAACCAACAAACCAAAAAACCAACAAACGAACAAACCAACAAACCAATAAACCAACAAACCAACAAACCAACAAACCAACAAACCAACAAACCAACAAACCAACAAACCAACAAGCCAACAAGCCAACAAACCAACAACCCAACCAACAAACAAACCAACAAACAAACAAACCAACAAACCCACCAACCAACAAACCAACAAACCAACAAACCAACAAACCAACAAACCAACAAACCAACAAACCAACAAACCAACAAACCAACAAGCCAACAAGCCAACAAACCATGTAACCAACAAACCAACAAACCAACAAACCGACAAACCAACAAACCAATAAGCCAACAAACTAACAAACCAACAAACAAAAAACCAACAAACGAACAAACCAACAAACCAACAAACCAACAAACCAACAAGCCAACAAACCAACAAACCAACAAACCAACAAACCAACAAACGAACAAAACAACAAACCAACAAGCCAACAAACCAACAAACCAACAAACCAAGAAGCCAACCAGCCAACAAGCCAACAAACCAACAAACCAACAAACCAAAAACCAACAAAGAACAAACCAACAAACCAACAAACCAACAAACCAACAAACCAACAAACCAACAAACCAACAAACCAACAAACCAACAAACCAACAAACCAACAAACCAACAAACCAACAAACCAACAAGCCAACAAGCCAACAAACCAACAAGCCAACAAACAAACAAACCAACAAACAAACAAACCAACAAACCAACAAACCAACAAACCAACAAACCAACAAACCAACAAACCAACAAACCAACAAACCAACAAACCAACAAACCAACAAACCAACAAACCAACAAACCAACAAACCAACAAACCAACAAACCAACAAACCAACAAGCCAACAAACCAACAAGCCAAAAAACCAACAAACCAACAAACCAACAAACCAACGAACCAACAAACCAACAAACCAACAAACCAACAAACAAACAAACTAACAAGCCAACAAGCCAAAAAGCCAAAAAACCAACAAGCCAACAAACGAACAGACCAACAAACAAACAAACCAACAAACCAACAAACCAACAAGCCAACAAGCAAAAAAACCAACAAGCCAACAAACCAACAAACAAACAAACCAACAAACCAAGAAACCAACAAACCAACAAACCAACAAACCAACAAACCAACAAACCAACAAACCAACAAACCAAAAAACCAACAAACGAACAAACCAACAAACCAACAAACCAACAAACCAACAAACCAACAAACCAACAAACCAACAAACCAACAAGCCAACAAACCAAAAAACCAACAAACCAACAAACCAAAAAACCAACAAACTAACAAACCAACAAACCAACAAACTAACAAACCAAAAAACCAACAAACGAACAAACCAACAAACCAACAAACCAACAAACCAACAAACCAACAAACCAACAAACCAACAAACCAACAAACCAACAAACCAACAAACCAACAAACCAACAAGCCAACAAACCAAAAAACCAACAAACCAACAAACCAATAAACCAACAAACCAACAAACCAACAAACCAACAAACCAACAAACCAACAAACCAACAAACCAACAAACCAACAAACAAACAAACCAACAAACACATAAACCAACAAACCAACAAACCAACAAACCAACAAACAAATAAACCAATAAGCCAACAAACCAACAAACAAACAAACAAACAAACCAACAAACCAACAAACCAACAAGCTTACAAACCAACAATCCAACAAACGAACAAATCAACAAACCAACAAACCAACAAACCAACAAACCAACAAACCAACAAACCAATAAACCAACAAGCCAACAAACCAACAAACCTACAAGTCAACAAACCAAAGAACCAACAAACCAACAAACCAACAAACAAACAAACCAACAAACCAACAAACAAACAAACCAACAAACCAAAAATCCAACAAACGAACAAACTAACAAAGCAACAAACCAACAAACCAACAAACCAACAAACCAACAAACCAACAAACCAACAAACCAAAAAACCAACAAACAAACAAACCAACAAACCAACAAACCAACAAACCAACAAACCTACAAATCAACAAACCAACAAACCAACAAACCAACAAACCAACAAACCAACAAGCCAACAAACCAACAAACCAAAAAACCAACAAACGAACAAACCAACAAACCAACAAACCAACAAACCAAAAAACCAACAAACCAACAAACCAACAAACCAAGTAACCAACAAACCAACAAACCAACAAGCCAACAAGCCAACAAACCAACAAGCCAACAAACAAACAAACGAACAAACCAACAAACCAACAAACCAACAAACGAACAAACCAACAAACCAACCAACCAACAAACCAACAAACCAACAAACGAACAAACCAACAAACAACAAACCAACAAACGAACAAACCAACAAGCCAACAAACCAACAAACCAACAAGCCAACAAACCAACAAGCCAATAAACAACCAAACCAACAAACAAACAAACCAAAAAACTAACAAACCAACAAACCAACAAACCAACAAATCAACAAACCAACAAACCAACAAACCAACAAACCAACAAACCAACAAACCAACAAGCCACCAAACAAACAAACCAACAAACCAAGTAACCAACAAACCAGCAAACCAACAAACCATAAACCAAAAAGCCAACAATCCAACAAACCAACAAACGAACAAACCAACAAACAAACAAACCAACAAACAAATAAACCAACAAACCTTCAAACCAACAAACCAACAAACCAACAAACCAACAAACCAACAAACCAACAAACCAACAAACCAACAAACCAACAAGCCAACAAGCCAACAAACCAACAACCCAACCAACAAACAAACCAACAAACAAACAAACCAACAAACCAACCAACCAACAAACCAACAAACCAACAAACCAACAAACCAACAAACCAACAAACCAACAAACCAACAAACCAACAAGCCAACAAGCCAACAAACCAACAAACCAACAAACCAAGTAACCAACAAACCAACAAACCAACAAACCGACAAACCAACAAACCAATAAGCCAACAAACTAACAAACCAACAAACAAAAAACCAACAAACGAACAAACCAACAAACCAACAAACCAACAAACCAACAAGCCAACAGACCAACAAACCAACAAACCAACAAACCAACAAACGAACAAAACAACAAACCAACAAACCAACAAACCAACAAACCAACAAACCAACAAGCCAACCAGCCAACAAGCCAACAAACCAACAAACCAACAAACCAACAAACCAACAAACCAAAAAACCAACAAACCAACAAACCAACAAACCAACAAACCAACAAGCCAACCAGCCAACAAGCCAACAAACCAACAAACCAACAAACCAAAAACCAACAAAGAACAAACCAACAAACCAACAAACCAACAAACCAACAAACCAACAAACCAACAAACCAACAAACCAACAAACCAACAAACCAACAAACCAACAAACCAACAAACCAACAAACCAACAAACCAACAAGCCAACAAGCCCACAAACCAACAAGTCAACAAACAAATAAACCAACAAACAAACAAACCAACAAACCAACAAACCAACAAACCACCAAACCAACAAACCAACAAACCAACAAACCAACAAACCAACAAACCAACAAACCAACAAACCAACAAGCCAACAAACCAACAAGCCAAAAAACCAACAAACCAACAAACCAACAAACCAACAAACCAACAAACCAACAAACCAACAAACCAACAAACAAACAAACTAACAAGCCAACAAGCCAAAAAGCCACAAAACCAACAAGCCAACAACCGAACAGACCAACAAACAAACAAACCAACAAACCAACAAACCAACAAACCAACAAGCAAAAAAACCAACAAGCCACCAAACCAACAAACAAACAAACCAACAAACCAACAAACCAACAAACCAACAAACCAACAAACCAACAAACCAACAAACCAACAAACCAACAAACCAAAAAACCAACAAACGAACAAACCAACAAACCAACAAACCAACAAACCAACAAACCAACAAACCAACAAACCAACAAGCCAACAAACCAAAAAACCAACAAACCAACAAACCAAAACACCAACAAACTAACAAACCAACAAACCAACAAACTAACAAACCAAAAAACCAACAAACGAACAAACCAACAAACCAACAAACCAACAAACTAACAAACCAACAAACCAACAAACCAACAAACCAACAAACCAACAAACCAACATACCAACAAACAAACAAACCAACAAACCAACAAACCAACAAACCAACAAGCCAACAAACCAACAAACCAACAAACCAATAAACCAACAAACAAATAAACCAATAAGCCAACAAACCAACAAACAAACAAACCAACAAACCAACAAGCCAACAAGCCTACAAACCAACAATCCAACAAACGAATAAATCAACCAACCAACAAACCAACAAACCAACAAACCAACAAACCAAAAAACCAACAAGCCAACAAACCAACAAACCTACAAGTCAACAAACCAAAGAACCAACAAACCAACAAACCAACACACCAACAAACCAACAAACCAACAAACAAACAAACCAACAAACCAAAAATCCAACAAACGAACGAACCAACAAAGCAACAAACCAACAAACCAACAAACCAACAAACCAACAAACCAACAAGCCAACAAACCAAAAAACCAACAAACCAACAAACCAACAAACCAACAAACCTACAAATCAACAAACCAACAAACCAACAAACCAACAAACCAACAAACCAACAATCCAACAAGCCAACAAACCAACAAACCAAAAAACCAACAAACGAACAAACCAACAAACCAACAAACCAACAAACCAAAAAACCAACAAACCAACAAACCAACAAACCAACAAACCAACAAACCAACAAACCAGCAAGCCAACAAGCCAACAAACCAACAAGCCAACAAACGCACAAGCGAACAAACCAACAAACCAACAAACCAACAAACAAACAAAACAACAAACCAACAAACCAACAAACCAACAAACCAACAAACCAACAAACCAACAAGCCAACCAGCCAACAAGCCAACAAACCAACAAACCAACAAACTAAAAAACCAACAAACGAACAAACCAACAAACCAACAAACCAACAAACCAACAAACCAACAAACCAACAAACCAACAAACCAACAAGCCAACAAGCCAACAAACCAACAACCCAACCAACAAACAAACCAACAAACAAACAAACCAACAAACCAGCCAACCAACAAACCAACAAACCAACAAACCAACAAACCAACAAACCAACAAACCAACAAACCAACAAACCAACAAACCAACAAACCAACAAACCAACAAGCCAAGGAGCCAACAAACCAACAAACCAACAAACCAAGTAACCAACAAACCAACAAACCAACAAACCGACAAACCAACAAACCAATAAGCCAACAAACTAACAAACCAACAAACCAAAAAACCAACAAATGAACAAACCAACAAACCAATAAGCCAACAAACCAACAAACCAACAAACCAACAAACCAACAAACCATCAAGCCAACAAGCCAACAAACCAACAAGCCAACAAACGCACAAGCGAACAAACCAACAAACCAACAAACCAACAGACGAACAAAACAACAAACCAACAAACCAACAAACCAACAAACCAACAAACCAACAAGCCAACCAGCCAACAAGCCAAAAAACCAACAAACCAACAAACCAAAAACCACCAAAGAACAAACCAACAAACCAACAAACCAAGAAACCAACAAACCAACAAACCAACAAACCAACAAACCAACAAACCAACAAACCAACAAACCAACAAACCAACAAGCCAACAAGCCAACAAACCAACAAGCCAACCAACAAACAAACCAACAAACAAACAAACCAATAAACCAACAAACCAACAAACCAACAAACCAACAAACCAACAAACCAACAAACCAACAAACCAACAAACCAACAAACCAACAAACCAACAAACCAACAAACCAACAAACCAACAAACCAACAACCCAACAAACCAACAAGCCAAAAAACCAACAAACCAACAAACCAACAAACCAACAAACCAACAAACCAACAAACCAACAAACCAACAAACAAACGAACTAACAAGCCAACAAGCCAAAAAGCCAAAAAACCAACAAGCCAACAAACGAACAGACCAACAAACAAACAAACCAACAAACCAACAAACCAACAAACCAACAAGCCAACAAGCAAAAAAACCAACAAGCCAACAAACCAACAAATAAACAAACCAACAAACCAAGAAACCAACAAACCAACAAACCAACAAACCAACAAACCAACAAACCAACAAACCAACAAACCAACAAACCAAAAAACCAACAAACGAACAAACCAACAAACTAACAAACCAACAAACCAACAAACCAACAAACCAACAAACCAACAAACCAACAAACCAACAAACCAACAAGCCAACAAACCAAAAAACCAACAAACCAACAAACCAGCAAGCCAACAAGCCAACAAACCAACAAGCCAACAAACGCACAAGCGAACAAACCAACAAACCAACAAACCAACAAACGAACAAAACAACAAACCAAAAAACCAACAAACCAACAAACCAACAAACCAACAAGCCAACCAGCCAACAAACCAACAAACCAACAAACCAAAAAACCAACAAACGAACAAACCAACAAACCAATAAACCAACAAACCAACAAACCAACAAACCAACAAACCAACAAACCAACAAACCAACAAACCAACAAGCCAACAAGCCAACAAACCAACAACCCAACCAACAAACAAACCAACAAACAAACAAACCAACAAACCAACCAACCAACAAACCAACAAACCAACAAACCAACAAACCAACAAACCAACAAACCAACAAACCAACAAACCAACAAACCAACAAGCCAACAAGCCAACAAACCATGTAACCAACAAACCAACAAACCAACAAACCGACAAACCAACAAACCAATAAGCCAACAAACTAACAAACCAACAAACAAAAAACCAACAAACGAACAAACCAACAAACCAACAAACCAACAAACCAACAAGCCAACAAACCAACAAACCAACAAACCAACAAACCAACAAACGAACAAAACAACAAACCAACAAGCCAACAAACCAACAAACCAACAAACCAACAAGCCAACCAGCCAACAAGCCAACAAACCAACAAACCAACAAACCAAAAACCAACAAAGAACAAACCAACAAACCAACAAACCAACAAACCAACAAACCAACAAACCAACAAACCAACAAACCAACAAACCAACAAACCAACAAACCAACAAACCAACAAACCAACAAACCAACAAGCCAACAAGCCAACAAACCAACAAGCCAACAAACAAACAAACCAACAAGCAAACAAACCAACAAACCAACAAACCAACAAACCAACAAACCAACAAACCAACAAACCAACAAACCAACAAACCAACAAACCAACAAACCAACAAACCAACAAACCAACAAACCAACAAACCAACAAACCAACAAACCAACAAGCCAACAAACCAACAAGCCAAAAAACCAACAAACCAACAAACCAACAAACCAACGAACCAACAAACCAACAAACCAACAAACCAACAAACAAACAAACTAACAAGCCAACAAGCCAAAAAGCCAAAAAACCAACAAGCCAACAAACGAACAGACCAACAAACAAACAAACCAACAAACCAACAAACCAACAAACCAACAAGCCAACAAGCAAAAAAACCAACAAGCCAACAAACCAACAAACAAACAAACCAACAAATCAAGAAACCAACAAACCAACAAACCAACAAACCAACAAACCAACAAACCAACAAACCAACAAACCAAAAAACCAACAAACGAACAAACCAACAAACCAACAAACCAACAAACCAACAAACCAACAAACCAACAAACCAACAAACCAACAAGCCAACAAACCAAAAAACCAACAAACCAACAAACCAAAAAACCAACAAACTAACAAACCAACAAACCAACAAACTAACAAACCAAAAAACCAACAAACGAACAAACCAACAAACCAACAAACCAACAAACCAACAAACCAACAAACCAACAAACCAACAAACCAACAAACCAACAAACCAACAAACCAACAAACCAACAAACCAACAAGCCAACAAACCAAAAAACCAACAAACCAACAAACCAATAAACCAACAAACCAACAAACCAACAAACCAACAAACCAACAAACCAACAAACCAACAAACCAACAAACCAACAAACAAACAAACCAACAAACAAATAAACCAACAAACCAACAAACCAACAAACCAACAAACAAATAAACCAATAAGCCAACAAACCAACCAACAAACAAACAAACAAACCAACAAACCAACAAACCAACAAGCTTACAAACCAACAATCCAACAAACGAACAAATCAACAAACCAACAAACCAACAAACCAACAAACCAACAAACCAACAAACCAATAAACCAACAAGCCAACAAACCAACAAACCTACAAGTCAACAAACCAAAGAACCAACAAACCAACAAACCAACAAACAAACAAACCAACAAACAAACAAACCAACAAACCAAAAATCCAACAAACGAACAAACTAACAAAGCAACAAACCAACAAACCAACAAACCAACAAACCAACAAACCAACAAACCAACAAACCAAAAAACCAACAAACAAACAAACCAACAAACCAACAAACCAACAAACCAACAAACCTACAAATCAACAAACCAACAAACCAACAAACCAACAAACCAACAAACCAACAAGCCAACAAACCAACAAACCAAAAAACCAACAAACGAACAAACCAACAAACCAACAAACCAACAAACCAACAAACCAAAAAACCAACAAACCAACAAACCAACAAACCAAGTAACCAACAAACCAACAAACCAACAAGCCAACAAGCCAACAAACCAACAAGCCAACAAACAAACAAACGAACAAACCAACAAACCAACAAACCAACAAACGAACAAACCAACAAACCAACCAACCAACAAACCAACAAACCAACAAACGAACAAACCAACAAACAACAAACCAACAAACGAACAAACCAACAAGCCAACAAACCAACAAACCAACAAGCCAACAAACCAACAAGCCAATAAACAACCAAACCAACAAACAAACAAACCAAAAAACTAACAAACCAACAAACCAACAAACCAACAAATCAACAAACCAACAAACCAACAAACCAACAAACCAACAAACCAACAAACCAACAAACCAACAAGCCACCAAACAAACAAACCAACAAACCAAGTAACCAACAAACCAGCAAACCAACAAACCATAAACCAAAAAGCCAACAATCCAACAAACCAACAAACGAACAAACCAACAAACAAACAAACCAACAAACAAATAAACCAACAAACCTTCAAACCAACAAACCAACAAACCAACAAACCAACAAACCAACAAACCAACAAACCAACAAACCAACAAACCAACAAGCCAACAAGCCAACAAACCAACAACCCAACCAACAAACAAACCAACAAACAAACAAACCAACAAACCAACCAACCAACAAACCAACAAACCAACAAACCAACAAACCAACAAACCAACAAACCAACAAACCAACAAACCAACAAACCAACAAGCCAACAAGCCAACAAACCAACAAACCAACAAACCAAGTAACCAACAAACCAACAAACCAACAAACCGACAAACCAACAAACCAATAAGCCAACAAACTAACAAACCAACAAACAAAAAACCAACAAACGAACAAACCAACAAACCAACAAACCAACAAACCAACAAGCCAACAGACCAACAAACCAACAAACCAACAAACCAACAAACGAACAAAACAACAAACCAACAAACCAACAAACCAACAAACCAACAAACCAACAAGCCAACCAGCCAACAAGCCAACAAACCAACAAACCAACAAACCAACAAACCAACAAACCAAAAAACCAACAAACCAACAAACCAACAAACCAACAAACCAACAAGCCAACCAGCCAACAAGCCAACAAACCAACAAACCAACAAACCAAAAACCAACAAAGAACAAACCAACAAACCAACAAACCAACAAACCAACAAACCAACAAACCAACAAACCAACAAACCAACAAACCAACAAACCAACAAACCAACAAACCAACAAACCAACAAACCAACAAGCCAACAAGCCCACAAACCAACAAGTCAACAAACAAATAAACCAACAAACAAACAAACCAACAAACCAACAAACCAACAAACCACCAAACCAACAAACCAACAAACCAACAAACCAACAAACCAACAAACCAACAAACCAACAAACCAACAAGCCAACAAACCAACAAGCCAAAAAACCAACAAACCAACAAACCAACAAACCAACAAACCAACAAACCAACAAACCAACAAACCAACAAACAAACAAACTAACAAGCCAACAAGCCAAAAAGCCACAAAACCAACAAGCCAACAACCGAACAGACCAACAAACAAACAAACCAACAAACCAACAAACCAACAAACCAACAAGCAAAAAAACCAACAAGCCACCAAACCAACAAACAAACAAACCAACAAACCAACAAACCAACAAACCAACAAACCAACAAACCAACAAACCAACAAACCAACAAACCAAAAAACCAACAAACGAACAAACCAACAAACCAACAAACCAACAAACCAACAAACCAACAAACCAACAAACCAACAAGCCAACAAACCAAAAAACCAACAAACCAACAAACCAAAACACCAACAAACTAACAAACCAACAAACCAACAAACTAACAAACCAAAAAACCAACAAACGAACAAACCAACAAACCAACAAACCAACAAACCAACAAACCAACAAACCAACAAACCAACAAACCAACAAACCAACAAACCAACAAGCCAACAAACCAAAAAACCAACAAACCAACAAACCAATAAACCAACAAACCAACAAACCAACAAACCAACAAACCAACAAACCAACAAACCAACAAACCAACAAACAAACAAACCAACAAACAAATAAACCAACAAACCAACAAACCAACAAACCAACAAACAAATAAACCAATAAGCCAACAAACCAACAAACAAACAAACCAACAAACCAACAAGCAAACAAGCTTACAAACCAACAATCCAACAAACGAACAAATCAACAAACCAACAAACCAACAAACCAACAAACCAACAAACCAACAAACCAACAAACCAACAAGCCAACAAACCAACAAACCTACAAGTCAACAAACCAAAGAACCAACAAACCAACAAACCAACACACCAACACACCAACAAACCAAGAAACCAACAAACAAACAAACCAACAAACCAAAAATCCAACAAACCAACAAACCAACAAGCCAACAAGCCAACAAACCAACAAGCTAACAAACAAACAAACGAACAAACCAACAAACCAACAAACCAACAAACGAACAAACCAACAAACCAACCAACCAACAAACCAACAAACCAACAAACGAACAAACCAACAAACCAACAGACCAACAAACGAACAAACCAACAAGCCAACAAACCAACAAACCAACAAGCCAACAAACCAACAAGCCAACAAACAACCAAACCAACAAACAAACAAACCAAAAAACCAACAAACCAACAAACCAACAAACCAACAAACCAACAAACCAACAAACCAACAAACCAACAAACCAACAAACCAACAAGCCACCAAACAAACAAACCAACAAACCAAGTAACCAACAAACCAACAAACCAACAAACCATAAACCAAAAAGCCAACAATCCAACAAACCAACAAACGATCAAACCAACAAACAAACAAATCAACAAACAAATAAACCAACAAACCTTCAAACTAACAAACCAACAAGCCAACAAACCAACAAGCCAACAAACGCACAAGCGAACAAACCAACAAACCAACAAACCAACAAACGAACAAAACAACAAACCAACAAACCAACAAACCAACAAACTAACAAACCAACAAGCCAACCAGCCAACTAGCCAACAAACCAACAAACCAACAAACCAAAAAACCAACAAGCCAACAAGCCAACAAACCAACAAGCCAACCAACAAACAAACCAACAAACAAACAAACCCACAAACCAACCAACCAACAAACCAACAAGCTAACAAACCAACAAACGAACAAACCAACAAACCAACAAACCAACAAGCCAACAAGCCAACAAACAAATAAACCAAGTAACTAACAAACCAACAAACCGACAAACCAACAAACCAATAAGCCAACAAACTAACAAACCAACAAACCAAAAAACCAAGAAACGAACAAACCAACAAACCAACAAACCAACAAACCAACAAACCAACAAGCCAACAAACCAACAAACCAACAAACGAACAAACCAACAAACCAACAAACCAACAAACCAGCAAGCCAACAAGCCAACAAACCAACAAACGAACAAACCAAATAACCAACAAACCAACAAACGAACAAACCAACAAACCAACAAAACACTAAACGAACAAACCAACAAACCAACAAACCAACAAACGAACAAACCAACAAACCAACAAACCAACAAACCAGCAAGCCAACAAGCCAACAAACCAACAAACGAACAAACCAAATAATCAACAAACCAACAAACGAACAAACCAACAAACCAACAAACCAACAAACCAGCAAGCCAACAAGCCAACAAACCAACAAACGAACAAACCAAATAATCAACAAACCAACAAACGAACAAACCAACAAACCAACAAAACAATAAACGAACAAGCCAACAAACCAACAAACAAACAAACCAACAAACGTAGAAACCAACAAACCAACAAACCAACAAACCAACAAACCAACAAACCAACAAACCAACAAACCAACAAACCAAAAAACCAACAAACGAACAAACCAACAAACCAACAAACCAACAAACCAACAAACCAACAAACCAACAAACCAACAAGCCAACAAACCAAAAAACCAACAAACCAACAAACCAAAAAACCAACAAACTAACAAACCAACAAACCAACAAACTTACAAACCAAAAAACCAACAAACGAACAAACCAACAAACCAACAAACCAACAAACCAACAAACCAACAAACCAACAAACCAACCAGCCAACAAGCCAACAAACCAACAAACCAACAAACCAACAAACCAACAAACCAACAAACCAAAAAACCAACAAACCAACAAACCAACAAACCAACAAACCAACAAGCCAACCAGCCAACAAACCAACAAACCAACAAACCAACAAACCAACAAACCAACCAGCCAACAAGCCAACAAACCAACAAACCAACAAACCAACAAACCAACAAACCAACAAACCAAAAAACCAACAAACCAACAAACCAACAAACCAACAAACCAACAAGCCAACCAGCCAACAAGCCAACAAACCAACAAACCAACAAACCAAAAACCAACAAAGAACAAACCAACAAACCAACAAACCAACAAACCAACAAACCAACAAACCAACAAACCAACAAACCAACAAACCAACAAACCAACAAACCAACAAACCAACAAACCAACAAACCAACAAACCAACAAGCCAACAAGCCCACAAACCAACAAGTCAACAAACAAATAAACCAACAAACAAACAAACCAACAAACCAACAAACCAACAAACCACCAAACCAACAAACCAACAAACCAACAAACCAACAAACCAACAAACCAACAAACCAACAAACCAACAAGCCAACAAACCAACAAGCCAAAAAACCAACAAACCAACAAACCAACAAACCAACAAACCAACAAACCAACAAACCAACAAACCAACAAACAAACAAACTAACAAGCCAACAAGCCAAAAAGCCACAAAACCAACAAGCCAACAACCGAACAGACCAACAAACAAACAAACCAACAAACCAACAAACCAACAAACCAACAAGCAAAAAAACCAACAAGCCACCAAACCAACAAACAAACAAACCAACAAACCAACAAACCAACAAACCAACAAACCAACAAACCAACAAACCAACAAACCAACAAACCAAAAAACCAACAAACGAACAAACCAACAAACCAACAAACCAACAAACCAACAAACCAACAAACCAACAAACCAACAAGCCAACAAACCAAAAAACCAACAAACCAACAAACCAAAACACCAACAAACTAACAAACCAACAAACCAACAAACTAACAAACCAAAAAACCAACAAACGAACAAACCAACAAACCAACAAACCAACAAACCAACAAACCAACAAACCAACAAACCAACAAACCAACAAACCAACAAACCAACAAGCCAACAAACCAAAAAACCAACAAACCAACAAACCAATAAACCAACAAACCAACAAACCAACAAACCAACAAACCAACAAACCAACAAACCAACAAACCAACAAACAAACAAACCAACAAACAAATAAACCAACAAACCAACAAACCAACAAACCAACAAACAAATAAACCAATAAGCCAACAAACCAACAAACAAACAAACCAACAAACCAACAAGCAAACAAGCTTACAAACCAACAATCCAACAAACGAACAAATCAACAAACCAACAAACCAACAAACCAACAAACCAACAAACCAACAAACCAACAAACCAACAAGCCAACAAACCAACAAACCTACAAGTCAACAAACCAAAGAACCAACAAACCAACAAACCAACACACCAACACACCAACAAACCAAGAAACCAACAAACAAACAAACCAACAAACCAAAAATCCAACAAACCAACAAACCAACAAGCCAACAAGCCAACAAACCAACAAGCTAACAAACAAACAAACGAACAAACCAACAAACCAACAAACCAACAAACGAACAAACCAACAAACCAACCAACCAACAAACCAACAAACCAACAAACGAACAAACCAACAAACCAACAGACCAACAAACGAACAAACCAACAAGCCAACAAACCAACAAACCAACAAGCCAACAAACCAACAAGCCAACAAACAACCAAACCAACAAACAAACAAACCAAAAAACCAACAAACCAACAAACCAACAAACCAACAAACCAACAAACCAACAAACCAACAAACCAACAAACCAACAAACCAACAAGCCACCAAACAAACAAACCAACAAACCAAGTAACCAACAAACCAACAAACCAACAAACCATAAACCAAAAAGCCAACAATCCAACAAACCAACAAACGATCAAACCAACAAACAAACAAATCAACAAACAAATAAACCAACAAACCTTCAAACTAACAAACCAACAAGCCAACAAACCAACAAGCCAACAAACGCACAAGCGAACAAACCAACAAACCAACAAACCAACAAACGAACAAAACAACAAACCAACAAACCAACAAACCAACAAACTAACAAACCAACAAGCCAACCAGCCAACTAGCCAACAAACCAACAAACCAACAAACCAAAAAACCAACAAGCCAACAAGCCAACAAACCAACAAGCCAACCAACAAACAAACCAACAAACAAACAAACCCACAAACCAACCAACCAACAAACCAACAAGCTAACAAACCAACAAACGAACAAACCAACAAACCAACAAACCAACAAGCCAACAAGCCAACAAACAAATAAACCAAGTAACTAACAAACCAACAAACCGACAAACCAACAAACCAATAAGCCAACAAACTAACAAACCAACAAACCAAAAAACCAAGAAACGAACAAACCAACAAACCAACAAACCAACAAACCAACAAACCAACAAGCCAACAAACCAACAAACCAACAAACGAACAAACCAACAAACCAACAAACCAACAAACCAGCAAGCCAACAAGCCAACAAACCAACAAACGAACAAACCAAATAACCAACAAACCAACAAACGAACAAACCAACAAACCAACAAAACACTAAACGAACAAACCAACAAACCAACAAACCAACAAACGAACAAACCAACAAACCAACAAACCAACAAACCAGCAAGCCAACAAGCCAACAAACCAACAAACGAACAAACCAAATAATCAACAAACCAACAAACGAACAAACCAACAAACCAACAAACCAACAAACCAGCAAGCCAACAAGCCAACAAACCAACAAACGAACAAACCAAATAATCAACAAACCAACAAACGAACAAACCAACAAACCAACAAAACAATAAACGAACAAGCCAACAAACCAACAAACAAACAAACCAACAAACGTAGAAACCAACAAACCAACAAACCAACAAACCAACAAACCAACAAACCAACAAACCAACAAACCAAAAAACCAACAAACGAACAAACCAACAAACCAACAAACCAACAAACCAACAAACCAACAAACCAACAAACCAACAAGCCAACAAACCAAAAAACCAACAAACCAACAAACCAAAAAACCAACAAACTAACAAACCAACAAACCAACAAACTTACAAACCAAAAAACCAACAAACGAACAAACCAACAAACCAACAAACCAACAAACCAACAAACCAACAAACCAACAAACCAACAAACCAACAAACCAACAAACCAACAAGCCAACAAACCAAAAAACCAACAAACCAACAAACCAATAAACCAACAAACCAACAAACCAACAAACCAACAAACCAACAAACCAACAAACCAACAAACCAACAAACCAACAAACAAACAAACCAACAAGCCAACAAGCCTACAAACCAACAATCCAACAAACGAACAAATCAACAAACCAACAAACCAACAAACCAACAAACCAACAAACCAACAAACCAACAAACCAACAAGCCAACAAACCAACAAGCCTACAAGTCAACAAACCAAAGAACCAACAAACCAACAAACCAACACACCAACAAACCAACAAACCAACAAACAAACAAACCAACAAACCAAAAATCCAACAAACGAACAAACCAACAAAGCAACAAACCAACAAACCAACAAACCAACAAACCAACAAACCAACAAACCAACAAACCAACAAACCAACAAACCAACAAACCAACAAACCAAAAAAACAACAAACCAACAAACCAACAAACCAACAAACCAACAAACCTACAAATCAACAAACCAACAAACCAACAAACCAACAAACCAACAAACCAACAAGCCAACAAACCAACAAACCAAAAAACCAACAAACGAACAAACCAACAAACCAACAAACCAACAAACCAAAAAACCAATAAACCAACAAACCAACAAACCAAGTAACCAACAAACCAACAAACCAACAAACCAACAAGCCAACAAGCCAACAAGCCAACAAACCAACAAGCCAACAAACAAACAAACGAACAAACCAACAAACCAACAAACCAACAAACCAACAAACGAACAAACCAACAAACCAACCAACCAACAAACCAACAAACCAACAAACGAACAAACCAACAAACCAACAAACAAACAAACCAACAAGCCAACAAACCAACAAACCAACAAGCCAACAAACCAACAAGCCAACAAACAACCAAACCAACAAACAAACAAACCAAAAAACTAACAAACCAACAAACCAACAAACCAACAAACCAACAAACCAACAAACCAACAAACCAACAAGCCACCAAACAAACAAACCAACAAACCAAGTAACCAACAAACCAACAAACCAACAAACCATAAACCAAAAAGCCAACAATCCAACAAACCAACAAACGAACAAACCAACAAACAAACAAACCAACAAACAAATAAACCAACAAACCTTCAAACCAACAAACCAACAAGCCAACAAACCAACAAACCAACAAACCAACAAACCAACAAACCAACAAACCAACAAACCAACAAGCCAACAAACCAAAAAACCAACAAACCAACAAACCAAAAAACCAACAAACTAACAAACCAACAAACCAACAAACTTACAAACCAAAAAACCAACAAACGAACAAACCAACAAACCAACAAACCAACAAACCAACAAACCAACAAACCAACAAACCAACAAACCAACAAACCAACAAGCCAACAAACCAAAAAACCAACAAACCAACAAACCAATAAACCAACAAACCAACAAACCAACAAACCAACAAACCAACAAACCAACAAACCAACAAACCAACAAACCAACAAACAAACAAACCAACAAGCCAACAAGCCTACAAACCAACAATCCAACAAACGAACAAATCAACAAACCAACAAACCAACAAACCAACAAACCAACAAACCAACAAACCAACAAACCAACAAGCCAACAAACCAACAAGCCTACAAGTCAACAAACCAAAGAACCAACAAACCAACAAACCAACACACCAACAAACCAACAAACCAACAAACAAACAAACCAACAAACCAAAAATCCAACAAACGAACAAACCAACAAAGCAACAAACCAACAAACCAACAAACCAACAAACCAACAAACCAACAAACCAACAAACCAACAAACCAACAAACCAAAAAAACAACAAACCAACAAACCAACAAACCAACAAACCAACAAACCTACAAATCAACAAACCAACAAACCAACAAACCAACAAACCAACAAACCAACAAGCCAACAAACCAACAAACCAAAAAACCAACAAACGAACAAACCAACAAACCAACAAACCAACAAACCAAAAAACCAATAAACCAACAAACCAACAAACCAAGTAACCAACAAACCAACAAACCAACAAACCAACAAGCCAACAAGCCAACAAGCCAACAAACCAACAAGCCAACAAACAAACAAACGAACAAACCAACAAACCAACAAACCAACAAACCAACAAACGAACAAACCAACAAACCAACCAACCAACAAACCAACAAACCAACAAACGAACAAACCAACAAACCAACAAACAAACAAACCAACAAGCCAACAAACCAACAAACCAACAAGCCAACAAACCAACAAGCCAACAAACAACCAAACCAACAAACAAACAAACCAAAAAACCAACAAACCAACAAACCAACAAACCAACAAACCAACAAACCAACAAACCAACAAACCAACAAGCCACCAAACAAACAAACCAACAAACCAAGTAACCAACAAACCAACAAACCAACAAACCATAAACCAAAAAGCCAACAATCCAACAAACCAACAAACGAACAAACCAACAAACAAACAAACCAACAAACAAATAAACCAACAAACCTTCAAACCAACAAACCAACAAGCCAACAAACCAACAAGCCAACAAACGCACAAGCGAACAAACCAACAAACCAACAAACCAACAAACGAACAAAACAACAAACCAACAAACCAACAAACCAACAAACTAACAAACCAACAAGCCAACCAGCCAACAAGCCAACAAACCAACAAACCAACAAACCAAAAAACCAACAAGCCAACAAGCCAACAAACCAACAAGCCAACCAACAAACAAACCAACAAACAAACAAACCAACAAACCAACCAACCAACAAACCAACAAGCTAACAAACCAACAAACCAACAAACCAACAAACCAACAAACCAACAAACCAACAAGCCAACAAGCCAACAAACCAACAAACCAAGTAACTAACAAACCAACAAACCGACAAACCAACAAACCAATAAGCCAACAAACTAACAAACCAACAAACCAAAAAACCAACAAACGAACAAACCAACAAACCAACAAACCAACAAACCAACAAACCAACAAGCCAACAAACCAACAAACCAACAAACGAACAAACCAACAAACCAACAAACCAACAAACCAACAAACCAACAAGCCAACCAGCCAACAAGCCAACAAACGAACAAACCAACAAACCAACAAACCAACGAACCAACAAACCAACAAACCAACAAACCAACAAGCCAACAAACCAAAAAACAAAGTAACCAACACACAAATAAACCAACAAGCCAACAAACCAACAAACCAACAAACAAATAAACCAACAATCCAACAAACGAACAAATCAACAAACCAACAAACCAACAAACCAACAAACCAACAAACCAACAAACCAACAAACCTACAAATAAACAAACCAACAAACCAAAAATCCAACAAACGAACAAACCAACAAACCAAAAAAGCAACAAACCAACAAACCAACAAACCAACAAACCAACAAACCAACAAGCCAACAAACCAAAAAACCAACAAACCAACAAACCAATAAACCAACAAACCAACAAACCAACAAACCTACAAATCAACAAACCAACAAACCAACAAACCAACAAACCAACAAACCAACAAGCCAACAAACCAACAAACCAAAAAACCAACCAACGAACAAACCAACAAACCAACAAATAAACAAACCAAAAAACCAACAAACCAACAAACCAACAAACCAAGTAACCAACAAACCAACAAACCAACAAACCAACAAGCCAAAAAGCCAACAAGCCAACAAGCCAACAAACCAGCAAGCCAACAAACAAACAAACGAACAAACCAACAAACCAACAAACCAACAAACGAACAAACTAACAAACCAACAAACCAACAAACCAACAAACCAACAAACCAACAAACGAACAAACCAACAAACCAACAAACCAACAAACGAACAAACCAACAAGCCAACAAACCAACAAACCAATAAGCCAACAAACCAACAAGCCAACAAACGACCAAACCAACAAACAAACAAACCAAAAAACCAACAAACCAACAAACCAACAAACCAACAAACCAACAAACCAACAAACCAACAAACCAACAAGCCACCAAACCAACAAACCAAAAAACCAAGTAACCAACAAACCAACAAACCAACAAACCATAAACCAAAAAGCCAACAATCCAACAAACCAACAAACGAACAAACAAACAAACAAACAAACCAACAAACAAATAAACCAACAAACCTTCAAACCAACAAACCAACAAGCCAACAAACCAACAAAAGAACAAACCCAATAACCAACAAACCAACAAACGAACAAACCAACAAACCAACAAACCAACAAACCAACAAACCAACAAACAAACAAACCAACAAGCCAACAAACCAACAAACCAACAAGCCAACAAAACAACAAACCAACAAACCAACAAGCCAACAAACTAACAAACCAACAAACCAAAAAACCAACAAACCAAGTAACCAACAAACCAACAAACCAACAAACCGACAAACCAACAAACCATCAAGCCAACAAACTAACAAACCAACAAACCAATAAACCAACAAACGAACAAACCAACAAACCAACAAACCAACAAACCAACAAGCCAACAAACCAACAAACCAACAAACCACCAAACCAACAAACCAACAAACCAGCAAGCCAACAAGCCAACAAACCAACAAGCCAACAAACGCACAAGCGAACAAACCAACAAACCACCAAACCAACAAACGAACAAAACAACAAACCAATAAACCAACAAACCAACAAACTAACAAACCAACAAGCCAACCAGCCAACAAACCAACAAACCAACAAACCAAAAAACCAACAAACGAACAAAACAACAAACCAACAAGCCAACAAACCAACAAATCAACAAACCAACAAACCAACAAACCAACAAACCAACAAGCCAACAAGCCAACAAACCAACAAGCCAACCAACAAACAAACCAACAAACAAACAAACCAACAAACCAACCAACCAACAAACCAACAAACCAACAAACCAACAAACCAACAAACCAACAAACCAACAAACCAACAAACCAACAAGCCAACAAGCCAACAAACCAACAAACCAATAAACCAAGTAACCAACAAACCAACAAACCGACAAACCAACAAACCAATAAGCCAACAAACTAACAAACCAACAAACCAAAAAACCAACAAACGAACAAACCAACAAACCAACAAACCAACAAACCAACAAACCAACAAGCCAACAAACCAACAAACCAACAAACCAACAAACCAACAAACCAACAAACCAACAAACCAACAAACCAGCAAGCCAACAAGCCAACAAACCAACAAGGCAACAAACGCACAAGCAAACAAACCAACAAACCAACAAACCAACAAACGAACAAAACAACAAACCAACAAACCAACAAACCAACAAACCAACAAACCAACAAGCCAACCAGCCAACAAGCCAACAAACCAACAAACCAACAAACCAAAAAACCAACAAAGAACAAACCAACAAACCAACAAACCAACAAACCAACAAACCAACAAACCAACAAACCAACAAACCAACAAACCAACAAACCAACAAACCAACAAACCAACAAGCCAACAAGCCAACAAACCAACAAGCCAACCAACAAACAAACCAACAAACAAACAAACCAACAAACCAACAAACCAACAAACCAACAAACCAACAAACCAACAAACCAACAAACCAACAAACCAACAAACCAACAAACCAACAAACCGACAAACCAACAAGCCAACAATCCAACAAACCAACAAGCCAAAAAACCAACAAACCAACAAACCAACAAACCAACAAACAAACAAACCAACAAACCAACAAACAAACAAACTAAGAAGCCAACAAGCTAAAAGGCCAAAAAACCAACAAGCCAACAAACTAACAAACAAACAAACCAACAAACCAACAAACCAACAAACCAACAAGCCAACAAGCCAAAAAACCAACAAGCCAACAAACCAACAAACAAACAAACCAACAAACCAAGAAACCAACAAGCCAACAAACCAACAAACCAACAAACCAACAAACCAACAAACCAAAAAACCAAAAAACCAACAAACGAACAAACCAACAAACCAACAAACCAACAAACCAACAAACCAACAAACCAACAAACCAACAAACGAACAAACCAACAAACGAACAAACCAACAAACCAAAAAACCAACAAACTAACAAACCAACAAACCAACAAACTAACAAACCAAAAAACCAACAAACGAACAAACCAACAAACCAACAAACCAACAAACCAACAAACCAACAAATCAACAAACCAACAAACCAACAAACCAACAAACCAACAAACCAACAAACCAACAAACCAATAAGCCAACAAACCAAAAAACCAACAAACCAACAAACCAACAAACCAACAAACCAACAAACCAACAAACCCACAAACCAACAAACCAACAAACCAAAAAACCAACAAACCAACAAACCAACAAACCAACAAACCAAAAACACAACAAACGAACAAACCAACAAACCAACAAACCCACAAACCAACAAACCAACAAACCAACAAGCCAACAAGCCAACAAACCAACAAGCCAATAAACCAACAAACCAACAAACCAACAAACAAACAAACCAACAAACCAACAAACCAACAAACAAACAAACTAACAAACCAACAAGCCAACAAGCCAAAAAACCAACAAGCCAACAAACGAACAAACCAACAAACAAACAAACCAACAAACAAACAAACCAACAAACCAACAAACCAACAAACCAAGAAACCAACAAACCAACAAACCAACAAACCAACAAGCCAAAAATCCAATAAGCCAACAAACCAACAAACAAAGAAACCAACAAACCAACAAACCAACAAACCAACAAACCAACAAACCAAAAAACCAACAAACGAACAAACCAACAAACCAACAAACCAACAAACCAAAAAACCAACAAACCAACAAACCAACAAGCCAACAAACCAACAAACCAACAAACCAACAAGCCAACAAACCAACAAACCAACAAACAAACAAACTAACAAACCAACAAGCCAACAAGCCAAAAAAACAACAAGCTCACAAACGAATAAACCAACAAGCAAACAAACCAACAAACCAAAAAACCAACAAACCAACAAACCAACAAACCAACAAACCAACAAGCCAAAAAACCAACAAGCCAACAAACCAACAAACAAACAAACCAACAAACCAACAAACCAACAAACCAACAAACCAACAAACCAACAAACCAACAAACCAAAAAACCAACAAACGAACAAACCAACAAACCAACAAACCAACAAACCAAAAAACCAACAAACCAACAAACCAACAAACCAAAGAACCAACAAACCAACAAACCAACACACCAACAAACCAACAAACCAACAAACCAACAAGCCAAAAATCCAATAAGCCAACAAACCAACAAACAAAGAAACCAACAAACCAACAAACCAACAAACCAACAAACCAACAAACCAACAAACCAAAAAACCAACAAACGAACAAACCAACAAACCAACAAACCAACAAACCAAAAAACCAACAAACCAACAAACCAACAAGCCAACAAACCAACAAACCAACAAACCAACAAACCAACAAGCCAACAAACCAACAAACCAAAAAACCAACAAACGAACAAACCAACAAACCAACAAACCAACAAACCAAAAAACCAACAAACCAACAAACCAACAAACCAAGTAACCAACAAACCAACAAACCAACAAACCAACAAGCCAACAAGCCAACAAGCCAACAAACCAACAAGCCAACAAACAAACAAACGAACAAACCAACAAACCAACAAACCAACAAACGAACAAACCAACAAACCAACCAACCAACAAACCAACAAACCAACAAACGAACAAACCAACAAACCAACAAACCAACAAACGACCAAACCAACAAGCCAACAAACCAACAAACCAACAAGCCAACAAACCAACAAGCCAACAAACAACCAAACCAACAAACAAACAAACCAAAAAACCAACAAACCAACAAACCAACAAACCAACAAACCAACAAACCAACAAACCAACAAACCAACAAGCCACCAAACAAACAAACCAACAAACCAAGTAACCAACAAACCAACAAACCAACAAACCATAAACCAAAAAGCCAACAATCCAACAAACCAACAACCGAACAAACCAACAAACAAACAAACCAACAAACAAATAAACCAATAAACCTTCAAACCAACAAACCAACAAGCCAACAAACCAACAAGCCAACAAACGCACAAGCGAACAAACCAACAAACCAACAAACCAACAAACGAACAAAACAACAAACCAACAAACCAACAAACCAACAAACTAACAAACCAACAAGCCAACCAGCCAACAAGCCAACAAACCAACAAACCAACAAACCAAAAAACCAACAAGCCAACAAGCCAACAAACCAACAAACCAACCAACAAACAAACCAACAAACAAACAAACCAACAAACCAACCAACCAACAAACCAACAAGCTAACAAACCAACAAACCAACAAACCAACAAACCAACAAGCCAACAAGCCAACAAACCAAGTAACTAACAAACCAACAAACCGACAAACCAACAAATCAATAAGCCAACAAACTAACAAACCAACAAACCAAAAAACCAACAAACGAACAAACCAACAAACCAACAAACCAACAAACCAACAAACCAACAAGCCAACAAGCCAACAAACCAACAAACCAACAAACGAACAAACCAACAAACCAACAAACCAACAAACCAGCAAGCCAACAAGCCAACAAACCAACAAACGAACAAACCAAATAACCAACAAACCAACAAACGAACAAACCAACAAACCAACAAAACAATAAACGAACAAACCAACAAACCAACAAACGAACAAACCAACAAACCAACAAACCAACAAACCAGCAAGCCAACAAGCCAACAAACCAACAAACGAACAAACCAAATAACCAACAAACCAACAAACGAACAAACCAACAAACCAACAAAACAATAAACGAACAAGCCAACAAACCAACAAACAAACAAACCAACAAACCAAGAAACCAACAAACCAACAAACCAACAAACCAACAAACCAACAAACCAACAAACCAACAAACCAACAAACCAAAAAACCAACAAACGAACAAACCAACAAACCAACAAACCAACAAACCAACAAACCAACAAACCAACAAACCAACAAACCAACAAGCCAACCAACCAAAAAACCAACAAACCCACAAACCAAAAAACCAACAAACTAACAAACCAACAAACCAACAAACTAACAAACCAAAAAACAAACAAACGAACAAACCAACAAACCAACAAACCAACAAACCAACAAACCAACAAACCAACGACCCAACAAACCAACAAACCAACAAACCAACAAACCAACAAGCCAACAAACCAAAAAACCAACAAACCAACAAACCAATAAACCAACAAACCAACAAACCAACAAACCAACAAACCAACAAACCAACAAACCAACAAACCAACAAACCAACAAACAAACAAACCAACAAACAAATAAACCAACAAACCAACAAACCAACAAACCAACAAACAAATAAACCAATAAGCCAACAAACCAACAAACAAACAAACCAACAAACCAACAAGCCAACAAGCCTACAAACCAACAATCCAACAAACGAACAAATCAACAAACCAACAAACCAACAAACCAACAAACCAACAAACCAACAAACCAACAAACCAACAAACCAACAAGCCAACAAACCAACAAACCTACAAGTCAACAAACCAAAGAACCAACAAATCAACAAACCAACACACCAACAAACCAACAAACCAACAAACAAACAAACCAACAAACCAAAAATCCAACAAACGAACAAACCAACAAAGCAACAAACCAACAAACCAACAAACCAACAAACCAACAAACCAACAAACCAAAAACCAACAAACCAACAAACCAACAAACCAACATACCAACAAACCTACAAATCAACAAACCAACAAACCAACAAACCAACAAACCAACAAACCAACAAGCCAACAAACCAACAAACCAAAAAACCAACAAACGAACAAACCAACAAACCAACAAACCAACAAACCAAAAAACCAACAAACCAACAAACCAACAAACCAAGTAACCAACAAACCAACAAACCAACAAACCAACAAGCCAACAAGCCAACAAGCCAACAAACCAACAAGCCAACAAACAAACAAACGAACAAACCAACAAACCAACAAACCAACAAACGAACAAACCAACAAACCAACCAACCAACAAACCAACAAACCAACAAACGAACAAACCAACAAACCAACAAACCAACAAACGAACAAACCAACAAGCCAACAAACCAACAAACCAACAAGCCAACAAACCAACAAGCCAACAAACAACCAAACCAACAATCAAACAAACCAAAAAACCAAAAAACCAACAAACCAACAAACCAACAAACCAACAAACCAACAAACCAACAAACCAACAAACCAACAAGCCACCAAACAAACAAACCAAGTAACCAACAAACCAACAAACCAACAAACCATAAACCAAAAAGCCAACAATCCAACAAACCAACAAACGAACAAACCAACAAACAAACAAACCAACAAACAAATAAACCAACAAACCTTCAAACCAACAAACCAACAAGCCAACAAACCAGCATGCCAACAAACGCACAAACGAACAAACCAACAAACCAACAAACCAACAAACGAACAAAACAACAAACCAACAAACCAACAAACCAACAAACTAACAAACCAACAAGCCAACCAGCCAACAAGCCAACAAACCAACAAACCAACAAACCAAAAAACCAACAAGCCAACAAGCCAACAAACCAACAAGCCAACCAACAAACAAACCAACAAACAAACAAACCAACAAACCAACCAACCAACAAACCAACAATCTAACAAACCAACAAACCAACAAACCAACAAACCAACTAACCAACAAGCCAACAAGCCAACAAACCAACAAACCAAGTAACTAACAAACCAACAAACCGACAAACCAACAAACCAATAAGCCAACAAACTAACAAACCAACAAACCAAAAAACCAACAAACGAACAAACCAACAAACCAACAAACCAACAAACCAACAAACCAACAAGCCAACAAACCAACAAACCAACAAACGAACAAACCAACAAACCAACAAACCAACAAACCAGCAAGCCAACAAGCCAACAAACCAACAAACGAACAAACCAACAAACCAACAAACCAACAAACCAACAAACCAACAAACTAACCAGCCAACAAGCCAACAAACGAACAAACCAACAAACCAAAAAACCAACAAACGAACAAACCAACAAACCAACAAACCAACAAACCAACAAACCAACAAACCAACGACCCAACAAACCAACAAACCAACAAACCAACAAACCAACAAGCCAACAAACCAAAAAACCAACAAACCAACAAACCAATAAACCAACAAACCAACAAACCAACAAACCAACAAACCAACAAACCAACAAACCAACAAACCAACAAACCAACAAACAAACAAACCAACAAACAAATAAACCAACAAACCAACAAACCAACAAACCAACAAACAAATAAACCAATAAGCCAACAAACCAACAAACAAACAAACCAACAAACCAACAAGCCAACAAGCCTACAAACCAACAATCCAACAAACGAACAAATCAACAAACCAACAAACCAACAAACCAACAAACCAACAAACCAACAAACCAACAAACCAACAAGCCAACAAACCAACAAACCTACAAGTCAACAAACCAAAGAACCAACAAATCAACAAACCAACACACCAACAAACCAACAAACCAACAAACAAACAAACCAACAAACCAAAAATCCAACAAACGAACAAACCAACAAAGCAACAAACCAACAAACCAACAAACCAACAAACCAACAAACCAACAAACCAAAAAACCAACAAACCAACAAACCAACAAACCAACATACCAACAAACCTACAAATCAACAAACCAACAAACCAACAAACCAACAAACCAACAAACCAACAAGCCAACAAACCAACAAACCAAAAAACCAACAAACGAACCAACCAACAAACCAACAAACCAACAAACCAAAAAACCAACAAACCAACAAACCAACAAACCAAGTAACCAACAAACCAACAAACCAACAAACCAACAAGCCAACAAGCCAACAAGCCAACAAACCAACAAGCCAACAAACAAACAAACGAACAAACCAACAAACCAACAAACCAACAAACGAACAAACCAACAAACCAACCAACCAACAAACCAACAAACCAACAAACGAACAAACCAACAAACCAACAAACCAACAAACGAACAAACCAACAAGCCAACAAACCAACAAACCAACAAGCCAACAAACCAACAAGCCAACAAACAACCAAACCAACAATCACACAAACCAAAAAACCAACAAACTAACAAACCAACAAACCAACAAAAGAACAAACCAACAAACCAACAAACCAACAAGCCACCAAACAAACAAACCAAGTAACCAACAAACCAACAAACCAACAAACCATAAACCAAAAAGCCAACAATCCAACAAACCAACAAACGAACAAACCAACAAACAAACAAACCAACAAACAAATAAACCAACAAACCTTCAAACCAACAAACCAACAAGCCAACAAACCAACAAGCCAACAAACGCACAAACGAACAAACCAACAAACCAACAAACCAACAAACGAACAAAACAACAAACCAACAAACCAACAAACCAACAAACTAACAAACCAACAAGCCAACCAGCCAACAAGCCAACAAACCAACAAACCAACAAACCAAAAAACCAACAAGCCAACAAGCCAACAAACCAACAAGCCAACCAACAAACAAACCAACAAACAAACAAACCAACAAACCAACCAACCAACAAACCAACAAGCTAACAAACCAACAAACCAACAAACCAACAAACCAACTAACCAACAAGCCAACAAGCCAACAAACCAACAAACCAAGTAACTAACAAACCAACAAACCGACAAACCAACAAACCAATAAGCCAACAAACTAACAAACCAACAAACCAAAAAACCAACAAACGAACAAACCAACAAACCAACAAACCAACAAACCAACAAACCAACAAGCCAACAAACCAACAAACCAACAAACGAACAAACCAACAAACCAACAAACCAACAAACCAGCAAGCCAACAAGCCAACAAACCAACAAACGAACAAACCAAATAACCAACAAACCAACAAACGAACAAACCAACAAACCAACAAAACAATAAACGAACAAACCAACAAACCAACAAACCAACAAACCAACAAACCAACAAGCCAACCAGCCAACAAGCCAACAAACGAACAAACCAACAAACCAACAAACCAACGAACCAACAAACCAACAAACCAACAAACCAACAAGCCAACAAACCAAAAAACCAAGTAACCAACAAACAAATAAACCAACAAGCCAACAAACCAACAAACCAACAAACAAATAAACAAATAAGCCAACAAACCAACAAACAAACAAACCAACAAGCCAACAAACCAAAAAACCAAGTAACCAACAAACAAATAAACCAACAAGCCAACAAGCCTACGAACCAACAATCCAACAAACGAACAAATCAACAAACCAACAAACCAACAAACCAACAAACCAACAAATCAACAAACCAACAAACCAACAAACCAACAAACCTACAAATAAACAAACCAACAAACCAAAAATCCAACAAAACGAACAAACCAACAAACCAACAAAGCAACAAACCAACAAACCAACAAACCAACAAACCAACAAACCAACAAGCCAACAAACCAAAAAACCAACAAACCAACAAACCAATAAACCAACAAACCAACAAACCAACAAACCTACAAATCAACAAACCAACAAACCAACAAACCAACAAACCAACAAACCAACAAGCCAACAAACCAACAAACCAAAAAACCAACCAACGAACAAACCAACAAACCAACAAACCAACAAACCAAAAAACCAACAAACCAACAAACCAACAAACCAAGTAACCAACAAACAAACAAACCAACAAACCAACAAGCCAACAAGCCAACAAGCCAACAAACCAACAAGCCAACAAACAAACAAACGAACAAACCAACAAACCAACAAACCAACAAACGAACAAACCAACAAACCAACAAACCAATAAACCAACAAACCAACAAACCAACAAACGAACAAACCAACAAACCAACAAACCAACAAACGAACAAACCAACAAGCCAACAAACCAACAAACCATCAAGCCAACAAACCAACAAGCCAACAAACGACCAAACCAACAAACAAACAAACCAAAAAACCAACAAACCAACAAACCAACAAACCAACAAACCAACAAACCAACAAACCAACAAACCAACAAGCCACCAAACCAACAAACCAAAAAACCAAGTAACCAACAAACCAACAAACCAACAAACCATAAACCAAAAAGCCAACAATCCAACAAACCAACAAACGAACAAACCAACAAACAAACAAACCAACAAACAAATAAACCAACAAACCTTCAAACCAACAAACCAACAAGCCAACAAACCAACAAAAGAACAAACCAAATAACCAACAAACCAACAAACGAACAAACCAACAAACCAACAAACCAACAAACCAACAAACCAACAAACAAACAAACCAACAAGCCAACAAACCAACAAACCAACAAGCCAACAAAACAACAAACCAACAAACCAACAAGCCAACAAACTAACAAACCAACAAACCAAAAAACCAACAAACCAAGTAACCAACAAACCAACAAACCAACAAACCGACAAACCAACAAACCATCAAGCCAACAAACTAACAAACCAACAAACCAATAAACCAACAAACGAACAAACCAACAAACCAACAAACCAACAAACCAACAAGCCAACAAACCAACAAACCAACAAACCAACAAACCACCAAACCAACAAACCAACAAACCAGCAAGCCAACAAGCCAACAAACCAACAAGCCAACAAACGCACAAGCGAAAAAACCAACAAACCACCAAACCAACAAACGAACAAAACAACAAACCAACAAACCAACAAACCAACAAACTAACAAACCAACAAGCCAACCAGCCAACAAACCAACAAACCAACAAACCAAAAAACCAACAAACGAACAAAACAACAAACCAACAAACCAACAAACCAACAAATCAACAAACCAACAAACCAACAAACCCACAAACCAACAAGCCAACAAGCCAACAAACCAACAAGCCAACCAACAAACAAACCAACAAACAAACAAACCAACAAACCAACAAACCAACCAACCAACAAACCAACAAACCAACAAACCAACAAACCAACAAACCAACAAACCAACAAACCAACAAACCAACAAACCAACAAGCCAACAAGCCAACAAACCAACAAACCAACAAACCAAGTAACAAACAAACCAACAAACCGACAAACCAACAAACCAATAAGCCAACAAACTAACAAACCAACAAACCAAAAAACCAACAAACGAACAAACCAACAAACCAACAAACCAACAAACCAACAAACCAACAAGCCAACAAACCAACAAACCAACAAACCAACAAACCAACAAACCAACAAACCAACAAACCAGCAAGCCAACAAGCCAACAAACCAACAAGCCAACAAACGCACAAGCAAACAAACCAACAAACCAACAAACCAACAAACGAACAAAACAACAAACCAACAAACCAACAAACCAACAAACCAACAAACCAACAAACCAACAAACCAACCAGCCAACAAGCCAACAAACCAACAAACCAACAAACCAAAAAACCAACAAAGAACAAACCAACAAACCAACAAACCAACAAACCAACAAACCAACAAACCAACAAACCAACAAACCAACAAACCAACAAACCAACAAACCAACAAACCAACAAGCCAACAAGCCAACAAACCAACAAGCCAACCAACAAACAAACCAACAAACAAACAAACCAACAAACCAACAAACCAACAAACCAACAAACCAACAAACCAACAAACCAACAAACCAACAAACCAACAAACCAACAAACCAACAAACCGACAAACCAACAAGCCAACAATCCAACAAACCAACAAGCCAAAAAACCAACAAACCAACAAACCAACAAACCAACAAACAAACAAACCAACAAACCAACAAACAAACAAACTAAGAAGCCAACAAGCTAAAAGGCCAAAAAACCAACAAGCCAACAAACGAACAAACAAACAAACCAACAAACCAACAAACCAACAAACCAACAAGCCAACAAGCCAAAAAACCAACAAGCCAACAAACCAACAAACAAACAAACCAACAAACCAAGAAACCAACAAGCCAACAAACCAACAAACCAACAAACCAACAAACCAACAAACCAACAAACCAACAAACCAACAAACTAACAAACCAACAAACCAACAAACTAACAAACCAAAAAACCAACAAACGAACAAACCAACAAACCAACAAACCAACAAACCAACAAACCAACAAACCAACAAACCAACAAACCAACAAACCAACAAACCAACAAACCAACAAACCAACAAACCAACAAACCAACAAACCAACAAACCAACAAACCAACAAACCAACAAACCAATAAGCCAACAAACCAAAAAACCAACAAACCAACAAACCAACAAACCAACAAACCAACAAACCAACAAACCAACAAACCAACAAACCAACAAACCAAAAAACCAACAAACCAACAAACCAACAAACCAACAAACCAAAAAAACAACAAACGAACAAACCAACAAACCAACAAACCCACAAACCAACAAACCAACAAACCAACAAACCAACAAACCAACAAACCAACAAGCCAACAAACCAAAAAACCAACAAACCAACAAACCAACAAACCAAAAAACCAACAAGCCAACAAACGAACAAACCAACAAACCAACAAACCAACAAACCAACAAACCAACAAACCAACAAACCAACAAGCCAACAAACCAACAAGCCAATAAACCAACAAACCAACAAACCAACAAACAAACAAACCAACAAACCAACAAACCAACAAACAAACAAACAAACTAACAAACCAACAAGCCAACAAGCCAAAAAACCATCAAGCCAACAAACGAACAAACCAACAAACAAACAAACCAACAAACAAACAAACAAACAAACCAACAAACCAACAAACCAAGAAACCAACAAACCAACAAACAACAAACCAACAAGCCAAAAATCCAATAAGCCAACAAACCAACAAACAAAGAAACCAACAAACCAACA